>JARDAA010000152.1:0-30497 GCA_029448695.1 Elsinoe perseae
ACTTCCAATCGTACTTCATTATCTGCAAGACACATCTTCTCCGACTCTTACCTCAGTGCTATACTGCTATAGAAGCAGAACTACCTCGTTCTCGGCTTAGCTTAGTTCACTAGCGTGACCTAGGTTGGACGGTTCGTGACAATTAGCTACCTTAGAGAATAGACGTTTTAGAGCTATCGAGCATTAATTTATACCAGAACGTCTACTAATATAGTAATTCTACTATGCTTATATTAGACAACAGTACGATGGAGGAGAGTTAGTAGAACACAGACTATTATACTAAAGATCTCCTATATACTCTCTATATATATATTTTATCTTTAAGCTTATATAGAAAGGTTAGAGAATAGTTCTTATTAAAGTAGAATCTTATTATTATTTATCTATTATATATCTATTAGACTATCGTTATAATATAGTATCTATAGAGTTCTATTATACTTTATTAAGTAAGAAGTAGATTGTTAAGAGCTACCTATCTATTAGAAGATAGACTATTCTATAGTAATTACTCTATTATCTTCTGTAGTAGAATCCATTGATTAAGTCTATTTAGTAAGTGTCTCATAGTAATCTTATATAGTAATTATAATTTATAAGTTAGCTGTAAGATGATTATTAAAGTTGATATTTTATTAATTCAGCAATCTCTCGACTCTAACATAACTGCACTTCAATGCCATCTCCTCTCTCCCGGTTGTGCTTCTGTTTTGACTTGCTTCGACTAATTTCCCCGCGACCTTTGCCTATCACTATATATCACACCAGCCACGATCTGGTCTCTCTGTAAGATGCTTATATTCAACATGGAAAGGACACTTAAGACTTCCCACGGTGTCTCGGATGATCTCTACGATTGCATACGTGTCGATTCTACTGTCTGTTGTCATAGTCGAGGGTTAGAGGATACGAAGGTAGCCGCGAAGGCGATTGGGAAGATAAGGATCACTACAGGGGCGTATAGTAAGTACACAGCGAGAATGTCCTGCATAATCGGGATAACGGCGAATTAGTACACAACGCGTTCATCAGCTGGCTGAAGCTATAAGAAGAGCAGTACGGATAGCATACGTAATAACAGCCACGCTACATAGCGCGACGAGCAGGTAATAGGTTATGCGCGTTAGCGTATAGGGGTGCTTGACTAAGATGACAGGAGAGCTAGAAGAGGAAGGGGTTGCTAATCCCGCGACAGCGAAGGAGAATTGAAAATGGGCAGTGCTACCTAACGAGGTCATCCTAGGAATATGCCTAAGTAGCATGTCGATAACGACAAGGAGCCCCGGGAGCTTCTCGTACATTCGATACGACTTATTACGCAAAGTCTTCGGTAGAGCGATACTCTTCGCCATCAATGAGAAAGCTGTAGCGCAATCTTGCTAATTCAGAAGAAAGTTGCAGCTGGCAATTGAGGCGGTAACACTCCCACGGTTCTCTCTCGGGCAGCTTCTTGAAAGCCGTCCTGGAGATTCCTTCATACTCGCTCGTATCTCGTCTATAATTCGTAGCTGAAAACACAAACATGCACAGCAGCCCGATTCTGTCGTGGACTCGCCCTGAGATCCCGAACGTCTGACTGCCTCTTTCTCTTCTGTATTGCTGTTCAGTAACGGGCCGACTGGCGAAACTGCAGAGGAGGCGAAGATGAAGTTGTGGAAAAGATAACGGAAGTGGATGGAAAAGGCGAGGGGAAAAGGTGAAAAGTGTGCTTCCAGTAAGAATCTCGCTAGTTGGTGACTAAATGAATAAGAAGCAGGCGGCTGATCCATCTCGAGCCAGCATGTCGTGGCCTCGCGGCTAAGCGAGTCGCTCCGTCTCACACTCCGTGCTCCCCGGCGGAAAAACCGAAACCTGCGTTGCAAGTCCTGGAAAGGAGCGCGAACTATATCCCTGCAAAGAAGTGATCCACAAAATGGCTAAGGGAGAGCGGGTAGAGCGAGATCCCGAAGGCGCTCGCCCTCGGTCGAGGCAAGAGGGGCGAAGGGGATGACCTCGGAGGCCTCTGTGAGAGATCGTTCCATGAGAGACCGCTTCATGAGAGATCGCTCCATGAGAGATCGCTCTGTGGAAGCAGATCTTTCACAACGCCCACTGCCTCTGGTAACAGCGACCGGAGAAGCGTATATAGACAGATCACTGATCTTTCCTGCCATTCGTTTGGTCTACCTGATCCGCACAAGCGCAACTCGTTACTGATCACTGTGACCAAGGTATCCATCATCACGGTGCACCGTGTTGATCTTTGAGCATTGTTTGCCCTCCTGCCTCTCGCCCTAGTCCGCCCGACCTTGCTAGCCTTGAACGCTGCCAACGCCAAGCCTGATCTGAACAAGATAGGTCCCGTAAGGACCCGGGCTGTTGCGAAGTCGATTATAGCCTTCTGAGGCCTCACTTGCAGCAGCATGACAATGGCCTATCATGTCTTCTTCATCTCCGGCCGCTCCTAAACCAGCTGCCTGGTGAACGGGAGTTGAGTTGCTGAAATCTATTGCCGATGGTCGTCTATCAGGAGCAAGTAGGGACAAGAACTTCATTGTGCATCAGGGAAGCGAAGTTATGCTCTTCATTTAGCCGCAGCAGTCGATTTTGTCATTCAAAAAGAGCGCCTTGGCTCTGTCTGCATTAAGTGGTACACTTGGTGAGCTTGATGCTGATATCTTGTGCGCTTGCCCTTCCGGCACCCGAAATCCTGCACCGCGTTGTCCTTCCCCCTTCATGTCTCATTCTTGCACTCTCAAGCTGGATTGACATCTACGCTCTGCCTGGAAGTGTCCAATCAGCGGGAAGATTTGGCATGAGTCGCAATGTCGAATCGAGAGGATCAAGATGGAAGCGTAGGCTGGAGCAGAAGCGAATCAATTGGTAGAACGTCTCCTTGAGACGAAAGCGAACGCGGGACGAATTGGAAGACAGGAACTGGTGCAGATATAGTCTGATGATCTTATATTGTCGCGGGAGCTTTCCATGAAATAGGAGGACTTGTGAGAAAGGAGCGTAGCTGGAGCGGAAGGGTAGGAGACTATTCGTGTGCTAAACCGTGGGTCGATGTGCTACCTGCGTGAAGCCTAATGGTACTGAGCGATAATCTGGGCAGAATGGCAGCCGAAGAAGGGTTGTCCTTGGAATCAAGGACATGAATGTGCATTTCTGACTTTTTGGCGATGTTGTGAAAGTTCCGTGGCATCTCCAGCATCGCGCCATTGTGCCGACAGTTCAGCTTCGAAGCGGTAGGTAGACATGATTGTGTGATGGACTGGTGGATATCGTCACTGCAGTGAAATACGTATGCATCACTCAGCCGTATCTTTGTTTTAAGAGAGCTTGGAGGCACTGAATGTAAAATTCGATCGACCTTGCTGCGGAAGCCGCTGTGATAGAAGCCATGTGTATGTGACTTGGTCAGGGTTCAGGCCATGGTTCCCACGCTTGTGCTGGCGCGTTCCTCCTCCAAATCTGCTTCGGTTGGGAGGTCGTCAAACAGGTGAGCCAGTTTCCACTTGCACACCTCGCTAGCGGGAGTTACAAACTTGCGATCAAACTCCTCGAGCTTGCGCAGAAATTCGAAGTCCCAGAAGTAACTGATCTCATGTGAGCGGAAACCATCCCCAAGAACGTGCGGCAGTACACACCATCTTGTGAAGTCATGATTGAAGAGCAGACGTTGTGGATCATATGGCGCGGGAATGACACCTATCTCGATCTGCAGCCTGCTTGATCGATTAGCGACAATCTGCAATTCGGAGCACGGTAGACCTGCCGTAGCGCTTCCTTCAACGATGCTAGAATGCATCTGATGTTGGTTCTGTCTGTGAGATCTTCGTTTTGGATGATACGTGCGCCATGTACCGGGGCGAACAGTGTCATGGAGACGTTCGTGAACGGAGACTGTGCATTTTCGATCGCGGAAAGTCCTGTGCTGTATGTTGGGAAGAGTTTGACTGGCTTCAGAGTTGCTCCTCCAGGACCGATGCTTGCTCGAAACAGGTCGTGTTCTCCGGGACACAAGCTCTCGTAGCCTTCGCGACGACCCAAGGATGTCATAATATAAATTTTGACGAGCCCACCGTGCTCAGTGGAAGCCTGCATCTGCTTCTTGCAAGTCCATAACTGAATCTCCTCGACGACGTCGGAGGCCTTGACTGTCTCGCTATCGAAGGCTGACCCGTCTCTTGAAAGCCTCAAGTACATGTGAAGCCTGTTCTGGAGTATCATGCCATCTGGAAGTATATATCCACTCTGAAAGACCTTGTCGACAGTCGCATCGTGGAGGGTCCTGCTCTTTCTTGGCGACCAGGGCCAGGTCGGCACATGTTCCATTGAAGGCACCCCTGATTGATCGTTCCTGGGTCAGGTTGTTTCTCGGGCGCAATGAGATGCAGACCTTCGTATCCGGTCCTGATGCAGGAGATGGGCGGAAGAGACTGTACGCTCTGACAGGTCAGACTTCGGGAAAGAAGTAGGCGAGAAGTAGAAACAGTATTGACCGAGCTTAAGCGATGCGTCGCTGGTCGGCTGGCTGGGTAGATGGGTAGGTCGCGAGCCCGCTGGATTGGTGGTAAGACAAGATGATTGCCGGTTTGCTGCAGCAACAATTGATGCGTTCGTGGATGCGTTTGTGGATGCGTTTGCTCGAAGAGCTTTGGAATAAAGCTCACGTAGTCCCTCTCGCGTTGCTTTGAAATGGACGTATCGTGTCATTACTGTTCATAGCCATGGTAGGAGTCGGTCAGCTTATCTCCATTGCGCAGTGAGGTATCGGGTGAAAGAGGAAAATAGCACACGCAATTTTTCCTGGCTGCCAGTGCTAATTCTAACGGTGATATCTCTAAGGTCATCAACTTCAAGGTTGAACGAAGCTTGGCATCTGACATCTGACGTCATGGTCAAGATGAAGATTCCGCTTCCAGACGGATTTCGCGACGCTGCCAAAGCTTTCTGTGCGGTGACAGCACCATCCCTTCTCGTACAACAGGACAAAGAAAATCTACGACAAGGGTCAGGATCACTCCATGACGACTACTTGACTGGACACATCGGAAGTTTCACTTCTTTCGAACACTACATTGACGCGGTTGTTGATGCTGTTGGCGACGTGTCGACGACAGAATCAGGGTTCCCGGAAGTATCAACAGGAAACGGAGCAGCACCTCTCAGTCTTCCGGATGAGCTCATCTTTGTTGGTTGTGAGACTGCCGTCGATGGAAGAGCCAGTAGCAACGTCCTTGAAAGGTATGCACAATTCTTGAAGGATGCCTTCCAAGATGATAAAAAACTGGCTCTCGCCGACGCATCCTGCACTTTCAACGGCTATCCTCACTCGACTCAACATCTGCCTGATCATCTTCTCGTCACTGCTGATGCCATGAACAATGGCATTTCTACCAACACGGCTTTCCCTTTGGAAGTAAAGGATTCCTTCTCCGGTCAGCATAGAGCGCTCGGTCTATGGAGTAATCAGTTTCAAGAATCTGACCTGCTAGACCCCATGTTGCGCAAAGCATTTGGTAGGTCAACTATCCTTGCGTCGTGTTATATCTGACAAACAACAAGGTCAACCAGCCAGGTATGCCAACGTCCACAAAAGCGGTGCCGGTGCTATGTATACGTATGACAGCCTCATCATCTTCAATCGACTCCAACAGGGCATCGAGCTTTCGCGCACCTTTCAGAGGCAAGGATCACTCCGGCATCGTATCGAGGTGGCTCTCTGCGCATTTGCACTCTATGTTTCGAGGTTGTCGAGCACGTCTCAATACGAGAGATTGCCAGTCGAGAAAAGAAGCATACCGATACCAGGCAAAGCCGCAATCGCGAGCTTGTTCAGCAGTGTCCGAGGGCCTCCAGCCGGCATACAACAGCTCGATTATTCCACAGCAGAGACCCGTCCTCTCGCACGTCAGAAGAGACATCGACGTTGAGGATCACGTTATGCCCAGGGACTCACTCTCTGGCGAGGCTTCAAGATCGAGGCTTGTAGGCCGAGGCTTAGCCAAGGATTTTGAGCGGTGAAACCGCAGGCAACACGCCCGGGGTAGCGAATATCGGCAGTGTCCATGACAGATTGGTTGAGGCTAATCACGCGGCGGGAAGTCATATAACAAGACGAATGCAAATTTTGTGCGGGGTTTGATACGGATCGTTCGCGTACAGCCCAAGGCAGACCTTGGCGAGACCGTTTGCTACACCTCATGTTATACTAATATCCTTCCACTGCGCTTTTCGAAGGGACACATGTCTACGTCATGCATCTCCCAGAACTTACATTCAGAGTCGAAATTCTTGCCTTCTTCGACACCGACGCCACCACTACCATCTCGGCCACCGCAGCTCCGAGCAGTTCTCATAATCCGGACTCCGTCGTTACCGCATCTGCCCTCTACAAAGCTAGCGGGGTGATCATGAGCTTCATTGACACAATTCTGCTTCTCTTCATCCATGCGAGTTACTGGCAGTCTACGCACTAGCCGTGGTAAAGACGTCATGACTGCATCCTCGGTTCCAGCGCTCATACGCCCACTGATCCTTATGCCATCACCTTCAGACGAAGGAGCAATACCGGAAACGATTGAACCACGCCTGTAGTCGTCCTCATGTGAAGGTAACAAGGCGCTATGTCTGCCCCCTCGCTGGTGTGACTTCACAGGAGCCTTTAAATGGAATGATCTTCCAGGAGCATGATCGCCAAACCTGTGGCATCGGTAGCAGCGCCACCTTCCTTCAAAGGAGCCATGGCCACTGTAAAAGCACTTCACTTCATGATCTCATGCTTGGAACTAAGACCGTCTATAGCCTGCTTAATACAAGTAGTCTGGTGGACATGCTTGTCGACTTCGCGGTAGTAGCCACCACCGGCCGAGACGAAGATACAAGGTATGGTTTTCCTGTACCGAATTTTCGGACCTGACTCCAGTCACCCGCCGCTATCACTTCATAAAGAGCCAGGCAATTTCCACATAAATGGACATCCGTCGTTGGTCCCGTTCGTTGCAATAGAAGCTCTCGGCAATCGCGGAGAGGACTTCAACCTCTTTTCAGTTCGAAGAATCTCCTGCAGCTACGGTACTACTGTACTGTTGCAGCTCGGACAACGGCATCTGCCTCGGATCAATCTGTATAGGATGGCCTCAATCTCTGCATGCGCCTGGAATTGTGAGTGAATTTGCAGCGTGCTTTGGCATATCGGGATGCGCGACCTGACTTTGATGGGAGCGACAGAACTATCGAGTCTGAGAAGAAACGATCAGCCAATGTCATCCCCGCCATTTGGCTACAGCATGTGGTATTGTTGCTGGAACGAAAACGAATGCGACGCATCCTCATGAGTTCCGACAGGCTACTCAAACACCGTCGGTATTACCAGTACTCCAGCATAAATCTAAGCTCAGTACGGAGAGAGCAGAGAACAACGATGCGCCGCGCGAGACTTGCTCAGTAAGCATCTGCCATCGCACATTTGTCGCATCTGAGCCTAGTCGTCGGTGAAGTCATTCGTCATCATTATGGACGGGACGTCCGCCTTCGCTGGTGCCGAGGCGCAGATGGAGGCGCAGATGGACGGAGATAATACATACTCTTCCATAGTAAGCCAAGACACGAGCGTGAAACTGAGATTGGCATCGGAGACTGTGGCAACACCACAGCCGCCAACATCGTGGACAGATCAGTATCCATTATCTCCGGCTAGAAGAGGTGAAGTGCAGTGACTATCTGGCTCACGTATCCGTGCCAATCATACCTCACCGTCCTCCTCCTCGACCGCTTCGGCTCTAGCCTTAGATACGGCGGCATCTATTCTCCTTTCCTCGATCCTAGGTCGATAGCCTCCCCCCGAACCCCTCTCGTCAACCGATCTCCCCTCCGTGACTCCTCTGGCAACAGCTTGAGCTGCTATAGCTCCAACAGGACCCCATCATATATAGATGTACAGATGGTCATCGAGGCACAAATGGGTAGGGCCACTTCAATGGGGAAATTCATGCCGCTGGTGTGCACAAGCTATTCACACCACCCGCGTTCCAATTGCCTCGTCGTTCTTGGTCATGAAAGCCACGCATCTTCCGATCTGCTTCGCGCGGTGAACCCCGCCCTGACTCGGGCTTCTCAGACTGAAGCCGAGAGTGGTCATGTTGATGGCGTCCTAGGACCGTAGGTTGTTGGTATAGGTGTTAGTGTCGAGAGAAGTGAGGGTTCAGGAATTGCTACTGACATGGCGTAGGTGTCCGAATCGAGTGTAGCGAGATGCCGAAGGTTGGCGTGGAGGTTTTGTAGAGCAGGACGGTGCGGTCAGGCTTGAAGGTGTGAGCCGAGGGAGAGACCCAGATGGGGCTGGGATACTTCCCAAGAGGGTCGCCGAGGACGACCGCGACAGAGGTACGGAGGAGGAGGACCCGGTTGAGGTCGAAGGTGGTGCAGAAGGGTACCACGGTAAGAGCTGAGATGGGTCCAGAGGTACTACAGTGGAGTATGTAGGCCGCGTCTCGGAGCCGAACGCGGCTTTGAAGCCTGCAGGATGTATAGGAGAACAGGGTACGGGCGGAGTCCATCTACGTGCAGTCCTCTTGCCTTCTACCAGCACGGAGAAGGCACCTCGTGCGACCGATCTTGCACCTCATTCTCGGCGGACTCCGGCTTTGACGTGGCGCAAGAACCTATGTCGAGCTTTATTTGTAAGTGTCAATGCCGCTGAAGGATGTCTGCGCGGCACGCAAAACGGACAGAAGCTGTCGCAGGAGAGGTGGTCGAGTGTGTCGAAACGCAGTCTGATTATAATTACGGAACTTTCAAAACTTTGAGAGAAATAGAGAGAGTGGAGACGGCGGCCGACGATATTTGAAGGCCTAATACAGATTGCTGTGGTGAACGAATGGCTGTCCAAGAGCAGGATGAGATTTTCTCACCGTCGTATACAAAGGACGAATCTTGCGTCGGTACGGAACGACAGCGTGCGGCATGAGACGCTGCTGGTGCGCCCGAAGGGCTAGTTCTGAGCAGTGCCGAACTCGCAACATTGTTCATCTTAATCCCTTAAAGTACCGATCGCAAGTAAGTCTCAGCTCGAAGTGTAGATGGAAGCCATCTCACTAGTTCTGCTTCCTGAAATGTCCTGTCTCGAGACTTGTATCATTTCCATCGACGATAGCTGCTCAGCCGAATTCAGTGTGGTTGGCCACATACACACTGAATCTGGCCAAAAGCATAACGCGGACCCACAGATTCTCGAGTATAGAAGTAGCTGAAATATATCTACGCTCGAATCGACCACCAAGCGTCTCGCTACATCGCCTGCCCTGTAGAAGGTGGGATTTCTAGCATGATACCTTTACAGCATCCACCAGGCTGCGACCCACGTTGCCTGCTTGGTCGGGGACGTTGTCTCACTCGGGACTACCGGCCGAAATGGAAAGGTACTCACGGGCCCAACATAGCTGGCAGGAATACCGTGTATGCTGGAGCTCCGGCGGCGAGGATGGTCATGAGTCACGTGCCTGGTGATGCTACGCTTCCATCCCCCCCTTGTACAAAAGGGCAACGAATTTGAGGCTGGATCAATCGGCCGGGTCGCCAGTGACGGATGATAGTACAGGTCTCTCACGTGCCATGGCATGGCCAATGGCGAAAGAATTGCGACCGAGGGCAAGGGAACGTCTGAGCCGGGATCGAGCACAAGAACAAGCCAGTGACTATCGATAGCAGGATTGACAAGAGTAATATGGTGCGTTGGTGGGTTCCTTCTGATGAGTACGAGCGGAATCCTTGATGTTCTTACTACATCTTCCAAGCTTGCCTTCTTCTCCAATCCGATGATGTCTCCCATTCCGTCTCCTATGCACAGCTGGTGAATCTTTGCACCTCTTATCCTACATTCTCGCAGTGTTTGCTCGAGGACCATCTTCGTCATGGTCGATTCCTTGCATGCATAGCATCGCAGTAGACCTCAAGGGACTTATTACCATCGTCAATTTAGACGTTGACGCAGATGTAGCGATGTCTATGACACCGAGCGCAGTGGTTTGCGAATATAGTTATTCTGACTGATAATGCGGACCGTCGAACATGTATCCAGTCGCGACCAGCTGCCTCATATCTTGTGATAGATGCCCGTGTTGTTTGGTTGTGTATGCAGTGTTTGCGTTGCTTTGGCTGACGTCCATGCAATCGCTGCCGACGTCCATACTGACGCTGTCAGCGACGTCTTCGTTTTGGTCGTCGCTGTCGCAGCACCTGTCATCGTTACCGTTCCTATTGTCGCTGTCACAGTCGTCGTGGTCATTTTTGACACTGCCATTGTCGCCGCCGCCGTTGTTATGATCCAGAGAGTAATTGATGATGTTGCTGTTGCCCCGGCTGTTGGTGCAATCGCTATCGCTACCGCTCTCAAAGGACCTACTCTTTGTGCTGGTGTTACTGAAGTTATTGGCACTGGCACTGGCACTGATACTGGCACCACTGCATGGCCGCCGTCATTGCCTCGTAATTCTGCCGGCTATCCCTTTCCTGCTCGATCGCAGTCCCATCTCTTCCTTTTTTCCGCTACTTACATCGGATACCACGGAGACCCCTGTGATTCAAAGGAGTCCTCCGATAGCGAGCTGTCGTGTGTGAGGAAATGGATATTCGGTGAACACACCACTGCCAGTGGCAACGACGGCAATACACTTGCCCACACCATGACAATTGGCAAGACTTGTCAGGCTACCTCATTCCTGGTCACTCTCAAGGAAGCCGTTGAGGACGAGTCGACTCACAAACAGATCAAGAAGGTTTTATGTCCAGCGTGAGGTCCCATACTCTGTCCACCAGCAGCTCTTCCGAACTGGTCGCGAAAGAATGACATATGGTATAGCTGTAGGAGCGCCGAGTTCGTGCTGGAGTATCTCGAGACTAGATGCCATCCATACATGACGTCAACACTGGACCGATTGGAGAGTTAACTTGTATGTTTGCATATGATACACCTTCAATCGCAGATAAGACAATCATGTCGCTGCGGAGCCAACCGGGACTCGATAGGAAGAGCAGATATATGCGGCCAGGTCGATGATTGATCCAGAAACATCATCCGCCATTCACTTCTATCTCTCGCCGGCCAGATCAAGTCGAACTAAGTCCAACAGATTGCTGACGTGCTGGCTGGTCAGGGAGGTCAGATTCTCGAGACCGATTCGCTATGCTAGGGGTATTTTGAATGTAAGGTCAAGAGGCACATCAAACATGTACTCATCCTTAGCCACTGCAACCGCCGTTTCGAATTTCTCCTTGCGCTTCCGTTGTGCGGCGGTCAAACGAACCAGACCTGGACCGATGAATCGCATGGCGTGCCTGACAGAAGGCTCTGATCGCTGCAAGGTGATCCTCGTGGGCTTCAATCTTGGTGCAGGCATCGGCGCCGATGTTGACTGTGTTTGCCTCGATTTGGTCACTTTCGGCAAGGCACCAGGTTTCTTCGTACGCGCAGCTGATCTGGCCGCTGCCGCTTCGGCTTGTTCTGGACAAGGTCAGCGGGGCTACATTGGGAATGGGTGAGGTTGTGAGACAGCACTCACCAAGCCGAGGCCATCTTGACTGTTTCGGGGAAGCCGATTGGCGTGACACACCCTGTTCGCCTCGTAGAAGTTTGGCGGGCTCGTCCAGTTCCATCGTGTCATCGTCGCCATCATCTGCTTCTTCATCCTCTCCGTCGTTGTCATTGTCATTGTAATTGTCATCGTCATCTTGGTCGTCATTTTGTTGAGAATCGCCTTCTTTGTCATCGAATGTCCGTATCTGCTTCTGATCTGTTGTATCAGCCAGTCCATCGGAGATGTCGGACGCTTGGGAGATGACACTTGATCCCGACGGGCTAGAGCTTCTGGTGGCTGCTTCTTTCATGTTCAGCAGGGCGTTCGCTGCCACGGGATCGGGGGTATGGGGCGTTTCTGCGGTCTGTGAGCGCTCTACCGTCCTCGGAACTGGGGTTTCGACAGCTCTCTTTTGCGGCGAGGCGAAAAGTAGAAGATTCTTTGCTGCTTCTGTCGCGGGCTGATTTGGTAGTAATTGTCGGACATGGCCAGACGAGTGTGCAGCCTGAACCAAAGGGGTGGTCGATTGAGGGTCGCGCGCTTCGGGACCGGCGGGTATGAAACCTTTGACAAAGATCTTCAGTGTCTCCCGCTCCGCATCCGTGAGTGGCGGCAGGTTCCTTCGAATAGTTTGTGGCTCAATGATAATCGTGCCAAACTCGTCTTTTGCAATTCCATACTTCTCTAGAGTTGTCAACGGTATGTCGGCCTGAATGATCGTGCGGTATTGAGACCACAATCTGAATTCGTTCTTGGGGCTGAGTATATGTGAGCTGACATTGAGCTGGGAGTATGTTATGATACCATGGAACATCTTTGGCTCCGCTCGATCATCCCAATGATTTCTACGCAACCAGGCGAGCCGATTGAACACGACGACAGCATCGTGCCGTGGCAGGAGCTTTGCGATTAAGCTGATCCGCTTTTGACTTGTTGCCGGAATTGCTTTCATCTCGTGATGCATGTAGAAATGTATTTCCCATTTCTGAACCAGGACCAAGAAAGGTCTGAGTATGTTCCGCCCAAATGTCGTTTCTGGCGCCGAATCCTCGATATCTTGCGGAACGTGGTTGTCAAAGCCATTTGATTTGCTCTCTTCCTCCCAGGCCGCCAATACCCCCGATTGTTGGGAGTCAATCTGCCTGATAAGAACTGTGAAGGCCGTATGAACAAATCTGACATTCGTTCGGACAGTCCTGAGAGTGGATATAACCCTTCGAGCGATGCTCGACCTTTCCTCCTCAGTATGTGCAGCATGGAGGTCCAAGAAGGTTTGCATCAACGCATCTCTTACGTCCCCGGCTAATGCTTGACTCCATGTCTTACTGCACTCTAGCTTCAAGGACCTGGTGCTTGATCCCGAGTCTTGTGACACCTGGAGCGCACCGCCGTGCTTGTCAAAGGTCTCCTTCTTGATTTCGTGCTCGAGTTCGACTGCGCCCTCACCAAGCTCTTCCTCTCCGCTTTGCATGTTAAAGTACGCCGATCGTACTTGCCTGTGAAATTGGTTGCATTCGCTCGGCAGATAAGTCGTGGTGAATAGAGATAGAAATGAAATTTCACAACTGTCGGGTCTGAGAACCTAGATTTGCTTGCAAAACCACGGGGTGCCAAGACAGTGCATCGCAGCAAAGGCGACCAATTAGGCCGTAGGCGACCTATTAAGCGTGAGCGACTCCTTCGCGTTAGGGAAATGTTGCGTTTGCGCATTGACCAAATCCTACTCTGGTCGCCCTGCTGGACGACTAACGGTGCGTGAAGGACGCTGCGGCGATGAGCGTTTGTGGAAGCCTCTAAGGGCATTTGTCAGCCAATACATGTCGGTACAGAGTGCTTGACTTCTGACTGGGTATGAGTGCGCTCATGATGATTGTTTGACTGGGGGTATGGAACCGGTGTTCTCTAGCGCAGAGTCTCTTCACAGACTTCGAGGTTAGTGGTCCGATCGACCCTTGATCGGCTCGCTGGTCCAATCCGGGAAGAGCGGCACCAGACAGGATTTATACCTAACCGTGACTCGACCTTCGCTGCAAATGAGGTCGCGATAAGTGGCGATGGCTGACACATAGAGATTTATATATCCTTCGTGCGCCAATGTGGTTCATTACGAACACTCTCGACTCGACATCTCATTAGACATTATGCCAAAGAGCCTAATCAACTCGCGAAGAAATCTACGGATATGCAACATATCTTGGATGGCCAGTGGGTCTGCCGGATGTAGTTCTGCATATCTAGTAGCCGATATCTGTGAATGATCCGAGGGGATGAGGTCAACTTCTACCTCTGTAGTGACATACTATACAGGGGCGAGTCCAAAAAACGACAGGGTAACCCTGACAGCGGCGGAGTGCAGAGACTGAACCCTTCGGATCGGAGATCTGTCCTGGTGATCTTCTCCAACTTGCCTCGCCCTCTCATGCGATAAATGATAAGCCCAACGACGATGCATAAGCTGAGAGAGAGATAGAGGTGGGAGAAATGGCGGTGAAGATCGAGCTCGAGTGCGCGACGCTGACTTGCATCTACATGGACAACCCGTTCTCGACTCGGCTGTTTCATTACAGCCGTCGGGGTCTCGAGAATGGAGGTGTGGCGCTGAGGCTATGCAGCGGAAATGATACATTACTGCTCACCCATGTCAGGGCGCAGGACAGCTCTTACAAGAGCAATTGATGCCATTGCCAGTGAAGTGAGGGAAAGAACTTTATCTTCGAGCAGGGGCAAAGTCTTCGTTGCTGCGGAAGCGGGCGAGATGGTCACTACAAACGCGCAACAACCGGTAGCTGGCGCACAGCGGGAGTCCAGTAGACTTCGCTCGCTACCAAAGGCGATGGCTTGAGGACTCAGCATCACAAGCTCGAGTTCAGCCGGCTATGTGTCGCTTAACCAGTATGCACTCTTTTGTGGACGTCATGTAAGTCGGAAAAAGTGTGGGCTCGCCGTCAAGACATCCATGCCAACGAAGTCGAATACGCCACCTGCTGAGGCGTGGGAGAGTAGCGATGCGATACCAGCTTACCGCAGTGTAGGGCGGCGGGAGACAGCTCTTGGGCAGGGAGGTGGAGCTCGGCAAGGGATGAGACCACAGTCTAGCTGTGAATGTCGCCGGAGCGGCAGCAGATGGAGGGCAGGTTTTACTACGCGTATTAGAAAGACAATGCAATCATCAGACCTTGTTAGCGCCAAAGAAGAGGGCGATTATCCTTAACAGAGTGTCGAGGAAGCACACGAGGTTCCCGTGTATAACAGAGATGCTAGGAACGAATCAGTGTATCCTTATGATACTGGGAATCCCTTACTGGAGGCAATGACGGGTAGCTAGACGAGCCAAGGATGACCATCTCCGTTGCTACAAAAAGTGAATTGTGGTCGATTGTGGCCGACGACGATCTTTACACATTAAAACAGCATTAAGGAAACCCACGCAATATTCGGGTGATAGCAGCAAGCATCAAGACGAGCGATGCCCCGTACAGAACCCGAAAGCATTGAAGGCCGATTATTCAATTGCTTCTATTCACATGAGACCAGTAATGCCGCGTGTAAAGAGAAAATTGAAAGCTTTCTTTATTTTCATCGTCCACGCTTCGGAACTCCCGCACGTTTTATCTTCTACACGATGGCGTCCTTCTTCTTTTGGGGATATCATTGTTTTGTTCCCTCAACTTCCAGAAGACGCCCTCATTCTCTGTCTCAACAACATCATGATATTTCTTCTGCTTTCCTTCAAGTACCACATCCTGACTCTCCTCCGGGACGACACTGTGATCCTCCCCAAAGATGAGATCCTGCTCCTCCTCGAGTACGACGCCCTGTTCCTTGGTCATCGCAACCTACTATACCTCAAAGCCTAATACGCGAGAAGTAGCAAGGAGGACAATCCTTTTCCATGTTTCCCCCGCTTTCCCCAGTAATCCCTCGTGGAGTTACTCTCCGTCCCCATTGGCCGAGGGTGGATCTCTTAGTCTTCATGGCTTACCGATAAAGTCAACACGCTGGAGACTGATACCATTCTCCCGTGATCTAGCTTTGCGCTTCGTCACTACCGTCTACCTGGTACGGCCGTGAATCAAGGGCATCGAGCATCGAGCGGTGGAAGATATCTTCTACTTCACTCCCTTGACCTGATTCAGCTGTCTGACAGCAAGACCAAGATGGACATACCTGTGGGACAGCGCGAAAAGAGGGAGAAGTCCTCGAGCCGTATGCCAGAGGGAAACAAAAACCAGGCGATAACAAGGAGCCGCTAGCCGCCATTTCCCATGGGGCAGAAGGCTTAACCGCCTGCAACGATGGGGAGGCCGGGCAGAGTGCCTGCAGTGAAGGCTTGAAGGAGCAGACCATCCTCTTAGAGGAGGAGTGGCACGTCATCGGCGACGAGAGGAGGGCGCTTTCGGTGTCATGAGGAAGAGGAGAAGAAACTTGGATTGGTCGGAGGGTTTGGGATGGTCCTCTCCTTCGATGATGTGGAGGGCAAGGAGGGTATTCTCTGCCCAGCTGTATCTCATCACTCGTCAGCAGGACAAGCCGTACTTGCTATATCTGGGCTTGAACAGCATCCAGGCGTGGCGTAGCAAGCATGGAGCGCTTCGAGGCGTGACAGAAGAGACATCGGAGGATTCCTTTACGGGTAGTCCTGGGAGAATTCCTTTACGGGTAGTATCTATGTGTGGGATATGAAAAAACGCTGTAAATCTCAGCTCATGAGGGTCCGGCACAGATGGCTCAGGGAGTCTGCAGCCCGTGATACGTAGGAAGGATACCGTGCTGTACCCATTTTCTTGTAGCAATGATAGTAGGAGCTTTTGATCATCGACAATACTTCGCATGTAATATCAGAAGAGGAGGACCATAACCCGGTACGGCCACACCGAGAATCAACAGATGAATTCCAGGACATTAGGCTTGATGGCAAGATCCAGGACTTCACTTTCTGCACGAAAGCCACTTGTTAAGCTCGGAACTAGGCGGTGTCCGTCGGCGATCCAGGTGACGAGATCAAGCCTAATCAGCATGATCGCCAGGGCTGAAGCGCGTTGCTGGGACGCCAGGACCTTGTAGCGCCTAGGACCTGATGACGAAGTTGGCGGGGAAGTATGGCGATGCGCTAGTGGAGAGCAAAGGAAATTAGGCATCGGTAGCATTGGCGGTGTCGGCACCAGTACAGCTGCCCTTTGTGGGGCCGGAGAAGGATGCGAAGCAATAGTTGTTGGTGCGGATAGCGTCAGTGTGCAGCTGGTCGCGAAGCAAAAGGAGTACGGGGGGAAGAAGTCATTGGCATGCGTAGCGTTGTCAGTAAGACTGCTGGCAAATCGGAAGCGTCAAATGAAGTCGATATCAACGTCGTTGGTCTCGTTCACGTTGTTCGCAGCAGGGGGCTGGTGATGGATCAGCTAGGATGTATCGGGACAGCAATGCTGCACCAAGAAAGAGGAGAAGCAGGGTCACCTATTTGAATTCCGATTCTCTTTCTGTACGAAGCACTGTCTTCGGTACCGTTTCCAGACCCAGTCACATGTAGCCCTAGGTAGATGGTCTTGTATTTAGATGTTTACTTTCTCGATCAGCTCATCATCGCAGCAAGCTTCCTTGCACTATACAGTAAGACGTGGGTATGCTCGAATCTCAACATTATGCTGACTCGCTTCGCATTAGCAGTGAGGTACCGCCTGACGTATGCCGCCCGGGCACGCTGATCCTCGTCCACAACTGTCGTGGAGCCGTTCGCCTCACGGGCCATGTTGACACTCATGCCTTGCACGGAAGGCGCAGGATTCAACTGCAAGGGCGATCTATGCCGTGTAGTCGAATCCGATCTCTGGATACGATGCCGCTCGTAGAGCTGCTCGGTCGCATTGTACCACTCGTCTGCTTGAGCGATGAGCGGGTGGGCCGTGTTAGAATGCGGCCAGAATTGCGTGCTCGTGGGAAGGAAGGTGTTCGTGAGATCGGAGTCGTTCCGATCGGTCGCACGAACGATTCTGTTGTAGGTCGCTTTAGCTTGAACTACTGCGCCGTAATTTTCATCCGCCCCAGGCCGGCGATATGTGTGCGGCGACGTTGACGTCAAAGGTCTGGAACTCTCGTGTTCGAAGTGATCGCGCGTTGGAGGATCCATATCTGCCTTTCCGTCCGCATGACTGGCGATAGCTGCAGTAATAAGGACCCAGTACAGCACACCTGCGAGGTGGTCCCAGAGAGACTTGATGGGAGTCATGGTGACGGCGTGCTGTATCATGCCTGGCGAAATTCGACATTCACTCCCCGAACAGACCATGCCAAGGTCGAGACTTCGCCGTGATGCCGCTGTGTGACAGTACATTATTGAAGCCAGTCGCACGGACTCGTAGATCCAGCCAGGGCCGTCAGCTGTCTGGGGTTCGACCGATTGCATCAGGTGCGTCCGTTTCATGATATCATAGATCTCGTCCTTCAAAATCTGAACCTCGATCGGATCAGGATCATCTCCCACTCTGTTGACCACCAAGCCATCCAGGGCGATGACTTTATCCGTCATGTCTTGCATAAGCATGATCAGGTGAAGCGTTTGAGATGTACAGAGAGAGCTGAGAGCCATGATCTTCATCTCGCGCGCTCGGACGAAAAGTGGTCCAGCAGGTGAGACTCTTTCAGAATGTTCGTGAGAGTCCAGGTAGGTATCGATCCAGTCGAGATACGTCTGGTCCACGGCTTCTCCCAGGAGCAAGCTAGCTTCGAGATTACTCAGCACTACGTTCATAGCAATCATACCATCGCCGCCGATACAGTCCAGTCCAGTCCTCCGCGTTCAGTTACCATGTGCTTGATCATGCGCTGATGAGCTGGCACAAGCGTCGTGTAAGGAGTTGATACTTGACTGCACAACAGACTTACCACGGCTATGATATTGCTATCACTGTTGGCTTTTTCGGGATCGTTCAGCTGTTCGCTAATGATTCGCGGAATGATGTCCATGAATTCGAGTGTATGCCGAGTATCCGTGAACGGTGTCAAGCCCCTCCGGTCTGGCGGTACATCCATAAGGTCTGTGAATGGCGCAGAGATACATAGGCTCGCAAGAAAGGTATGCGGGGTAGCGCAAGTAAGGGGCAACCATTTCTCGAATGAGGCTTGCGAGCCAAAATAGGTCAAGCCTGCTTGAGGTCAGCCTAGCGCTCGCTGCTATCGGATGGCAGATTATACAATTCAATTTCAATAGATCCAAATTTGGGATGTCGATGATTCTCTGATTCCGGCTCTTCGAGAACTGTCTTTCGGTCTGATCATACGCTTGCTTGCGGTGGTAAGCAATGGACATGACAACTACTCTTTCAAGCATACGCAGACCTGGAACTAAAGCAGGCTCGGCTTCGGAAGCTTCGAACGAAGTACCATGGCCCCAATTTCGGAGGTTTAATTTGTAGGCCAGCTTCGCCAGAACTTGTTGATGTAAGTGTGGTTTGATCATCGGGTTGATGACATTCCAGTCACCCGGATCGTCTTTCCAGGGTTTCATTGCCGCTTGAGCACCGACCTGCTCAGACTCTTCCCCAATCTGACCGGGAGAATCATCGATAATCTCTCTTTTCGGGTCCGTGCCGACTGGCGGAAACACTGGTTCTTTGTGCTTGTTGGTCAATGTGGGCCGTCGCCTGCGCAAGGATGTGTTCTTGACCCGGCGATCTTTACAATCAGGATCTGCTCGAGCCCGTCGCAAATAGTCGTGCATGACAGTCTTGCGGACGACCGTCATGCTTGTTCGTTTCTTGAAATCGTCAGGGCAAGCGCCGAGAATGAAGGGAAACCCCTATGAATTGCTTCGATCCATGTCGGCCCAGCAATGTCTCGTGGTTATCTTGAGACAGCGACAGGTACTTGTGAACCCCGCAAGAAGCCAATGCTCGCAATACCAGATTGCGCTTGATCTGCATCGAGAGGAAGGTCATGACAATATAAGAAGAATATCGCTGCATCTTGAACTTCATCCCGACAGGCCCAGCCCATGGCAGGAGACAAGATCGCTTCGGCGAGGTCGATGTACACGGCAGTCCCGTGGATCCTCTCGCTTGATGGTCATGCAAACATCTGCAGTAAGCCAGTCACTCACCTCGATTCGGCGTAGTGTGCTGATTCAAGGCAAAGCTATAGATTGCCACCGGTGCGGCTGAAGTGATGACTTGTTTTATTTGCGGATGCATCAGCGCCCGGAATCCTTGTCGGAAACTGTCATCGAGAGCCACCGCAAGGCAAGAATGGGGAAGTTAGCTAGAGTGTGGCTGAGCAAATCCGAAAGGTGGAGCTGCCGTCATGCTGCAGGCCAAGGTCGGTTAAGCCGCGGTCCCTCGACGACGTTCTGTATAATGGTTATAATGGTCTCCCATTAGTGAAGAGCTAATGAGTGATTTGATGCATGGGTTCTTCTCCCATGTTTCGCAGTATTGTCGCATCTGCTCATTACTACGAACTTTGTCAAGCGTACGCTGTCGAGTATCAATTATTAGGCCAGGTCGACGTCGATGGCCATTATAGAAATTCGCGAGGAAGCCGAAGATGAACAGGATTCAGTCTTAGCATGACCTGAGCTACTCTGCTCAATGGGCCTCGCAATCAGCTTGGCAAGAGATATCCATAATCCACGTCCGCACAACAAGCGCTGTCGTCACGACAGCCTCGGTCAATAGCATATTTGGGACCCTATGGTAAGAACTCTCCTTTCCTTCCTCTCTGACCATTCCAGTGGCCAGATTGAGCATCCCAAAGACTACCAGCACGGTGGCTTCAGTGTCGTCTTTCGTGAGCCAATTTGCGGATCTGTAGCGGCAAGGCGAACAGAATCTTCCCAACTCGCTCAACTTGTCATGAGTTGCAAGTTAGCGGGCTTTCTGCGGCATATTGTCCAGTACCCGACCCCGAGACTTCTAACAACGCAAGAGCCCCGACATCCTCCCATGACATTGAGATCAGGTTGCCATTGATGGAATGACAGCGTAGTCCCTGCCCTCTTCGCCAAGAGCCTTCGTCCCATGACGATACCTGATAAAGTAGCTTCCGCCAACACAAACCCACGTGTCGCCGGCCCAGCCCAGCCTGCCGCTGGTCTGCAAGAGGATCATTGCGACATCCATCTAGGAAGGCCAGCACATCCTCCTCCTCTTCATTCCCGCACCACCATGCACCTCGATCCTCCTATACATGGGTAGCTTGGCAGATACGGGCATCCAATCGTGATGCGCCCGGGGTCTCGAAAGTTCATCGTCTTCCACGTCATAGTAGTATTGCAGCTCAAGCTACGAAAATGATGATTCCAGGAGTGCCCGGGCACCTTGCCCTTGCGTGGCTCTGATCGCTCAATATGGTCTGTGGGCCTATTGAATTTACT
Source organism: Elsinoe perseae (assembly GCA_029448695.1). NCBI lineage: Eukaryota > Fungi > Ascomycota > Dothideomycetes > Myriangiales > Elsinoaceae > Elsinoe > Elsinoe perseae. Next base: position 20,923 of record JARDAA010000152.1, read on the forward strand.
ACTCAGCCGAGCGCCCTGTCGTGAAGCGCCACTTTAGTGATGATGCCGTCGCGTCGTATCGCAGAGCAATAGCCATGGGAGTCATGTATCGTGAAAGCTCAGGTACATTACTTACGATCAGCATGTCGAAGGGCAGTTCGGGAGACATGGCCTCAATCCATGGATGCCACTTGGTAGTCTAGCTGAATCGATTCCGCTCGCAGTCATTTTCCTCGGTGACAGATCTGGGAGCATCAAAGGTCCCATGGTCTGATGATGAATGGCTGCAGATTCTATAGGAGGTTAAAGTAGGCGTGTGGATAAAGCTGACTTCGAGATGTACAAGCAGTGCTGTGGTCCGAATTAGGAAATCTCCGATTCGAAAATTTGATGCGAACGGGTACCGTAGGAACTGCGGGGTCAGCAATGGACATGCCTCGCCGTTAACTGTGATATTCCATGCACCAGTTCTCACTAACCTCCTCTAACAAGCAACGATGTCATTGCCCTTCATCTCATCACCAGTAGCGCTCGACTCGATCATCATGATCGTCTCTGTAGGGATACCGCCGCTGCTTCTGGTCCGACCGCCTGCGTCGAAGTCAGGGAGACACGAACCTATACCATAGCCAGCTCAACACAGCGAAGAACTCCGACCTTTCGTCGTTATTCAGGACCATCGTCGCTCTCTACCACGGGACGAAGGTAAATCAACTGATATGACGTACGACAGTCCCCATGGCGCAATCCCATTCTACCCCGGCAGCGACGTTGGTCTTCGGCCACGAAAGCTGATCTCTCATCAATCAGTTCGAGCCGCCGAAACCAGCAGAGCTAGCAATGCGATGCTTTGAACTAGCCTGTCCGCCCTGCTGGTGACCTCCGCAGCTAGCGCCATTTAACACAATCTATGACTTCCACGCCATGCCCATCAGCTGTCCTTGTCGCAAGTGACAGTACTGACTTACCTTGCCGACCCCGCCCAGCACTGCACTTACCCCCGGAGCGACGACCGTCGCCAACAACGGTCACCATCTTGGCTTGAGAATACTCCCCGCTCGCGTCGAATCCTTCTCCTCCTTCTACCCCTCGATCGCCTCCATCGCCGGCAGCAAAGCGTCTTTACAACCGGCTGTGGGCTGTCTTCGACTCTTCTCGCTGCCGTAACCTCACCACATCCGCCCATCATCCGATAATGAGCGGCCCTACTCAATCAGCTGCAAGAATTGGAGCGCATACCGTCAAGAGCTTGCCAGAGGGGAATTACACTCTGCCTCCTCCGCGACAGGCTCCGCGGCCAGCGCACGACGAGATGGTCGTGCCATCAAGATCTGGGAGTTTTGAATGGGTGGACAATTTGGAAAAGCAGGCTTGTGTCGCCGGATTAGAGCGGGTGAGGGCGGCGACTGATAAGCAGGAGGGAAGACAACCGCGACACAGTAGTGATGACGGGATCGCAAGCAATAGGCATGGGGAAGCAACATAAATAGGGGCAGCGGGACCGGGGGGAGCAGCGGAAGGACAGTCAATACAATGTTGCGTACCGGCATGAGTTGGTACAAGAGAATCGCGAGCAAGAAAAAGAGCAGGATACCCAGCTTGACCTTGAACGGCGGAATGGGATGGGAGTCTCATGGCAATTTGACTCTGTCATGTGGTCTCCAAGTGACGGTCGGTCCGAATCGAAGAACGGCGCTAAGAGATACTATCAAGCTCTCTATACACAGACTTAAACCATCGCAGCTACTCCGACAGCCCCTGTAATAGTCGCTGTGGCCATTGCTATGGTCCGAACAGTGGACCAAGATGTGGTAGGCGTCTGTACCGCATCTACCGTCTTAGGAGTCTTCCGTCCAACGTTGTCATGTGGCAAGGAGCGTATACCCAATTCTTCCAACTCTTTGATGCAATCTTCTTTTTCACACGGAATATCAACCACACCGTCCCAAGTCTCTTCGACTGCAACATCGGTGGTGTTGGAAATTGCAGGTCCGTCCAGCAAAGGAACCTCTTCCCGGTCGAAGAAGGAACCCCGCTTCCCTCGGCGTCTCTGCACAGGAGGATCTGCATAGAGAGACCTGGTTGATAATACTGTAATCGGGACATTATCGTAGTAGTCGTCCTGGGTCAGAAGAGCGAATCCCGGTTCCGCGATACCTCTCGGCCAGCAAGGGTTGGCGCTGACACCATAGTCGCCACCAGCGTTGATGCCGCGGAAGTCGAGGGAGAAGATCTGCTTGGTCACTTGTGTTGTGACCGTCACGACGTAGGTGGCACGGTCACGGCACCCGCCTGCAGCTTGTACTTGGCGGGCTGGACTCCGACCAACTTCCCTCTCAACTTCCTTGTCGGGACACACCCCTCTCATTAGCTGGCCGGCTTTTGAATTTTGTGATGCGGGCACGAGGCGAATCCATTGCTGGCCCTGGCCCTGCATGATCCTCGCCGGCGGCCATTCATCGCGTTCGCAGCTTATCCCGATCCTATCGACCCATCCTTTGTCGTGTTGATCGTTCCATTCATTGACCCATGGTCGGATGTCGCTAATTTCAGTTGTCCTGGGGCAGGTCATGGCTGCTCGTGCTCTGCCGTTGTCTATGACAGACTTATAATTGAGGCAAGCTTGTTCGTACGCGCTCCCATCACAGGTTCTGGTGACAGTCCTGAATATCGGATCCCGAGATGCATATTCCGTATTTGTCTGAGCTCTCAATCGCTTCGCGAGCCTCGGTGCACTACACTTTTCGTCTCTGGACTCTGGTCGATCGCGATCTCTCTGCGGCGGGCGGTCGTTCTTCACGTCGAGCGGTTTGTCGAGCTTGACCTCGTAGTCCTTGCCCCCATACTTAAATGCCGACTTACCGCCTTTCGCGATACCCTTGGCGCAAAGATTGGCTAATGCCGGCACTGCTGCCTGTGCTGCCAATCGAGCGATCCAGCCTGTCAAGAGTCACACTCTAAAACATGTTATCATGAAGGAGAGGAAACGTACCAACAAAGGGGATGAAGCTCAGAGGAGTCAGAGCGGCCGTTATGGCAACCCGGCAGAATGCCTTTGCTGCCAATTCCGTGCCTACATCTATCGCCGCACCTATTGCCGCGTCCGTGGCCTCATCTTCAAACTTTTCCTCCACCTGTTCTCGGGAGAGAGGTGGCTTGAATCCGGAACAGCAGTAGCTCTGTGTACCACCAGTGCATGACTGATCTTCCTTATCCGATCGATGGTTAGTATTCTGAGAAACCTGGATCTCCCCTTCACCGCAACCACCGAGGCAGGATAGTCCGAGACCCCTAAAGCCACGCCAGCGACATTCGCCCATTGTAGAGCCTTTGCTACAGCAGAGCCTACGATATTGACCTGCGGGACACCGCTCCATGGTCGAAATTGCGCCGGGTTGTCCATTCATCTGTGAGACTTCATGATCTCCATTGCGGCAGCCCTCGTCGCAGAACGTGGTATAACAGACTCCCTTCGCGGCCTCATCTTGAGCTATATACTCAGACTCGGCCGCTTCATCTTCTGTCATTCCGGGAGGTCTTGCGTAGCTCTTCTGTTGGTCAACTTGATCCAATGCCCATATCATCATGCCTCCGAGACATCTGGAGTTGGCAAACTCTCTCTTCTGATTGAGGGTCTGCTCGTCGTCGTATGAGACCCATTGATCATTATCCCAATTGATCCCTGGTATGATAGTTAGCACTGATCTGAATGTGTTCACCAGACGGCCAAACATTTGACCCCACTTGGCTCGTTATAGGTAGGCTCAAGCCCTTTTTCGTCGATGATGTCAAGAATCTCCTGCAGATTCAGAATACCGGAAGCCTGCGAGCATGCTCCTGGCTTAGCTCCACCTGTGAATGTACACTTTCCGTCCGGTTTATTACAAGTCGGATCGCTCAGTGTGAACGAGCGGCCGTATACTGTACCGATTAGCTCAAGCTACTTTATTACAGATGACACTTACGGCCCTGTCCTAAGACAACGTTTTCCGGCTTTACGCCAGCCCTCCATAGCAGATCAAGACCTTGATCGATCTCGGTGATATTCGTGTGCGGCGCCACGTAAGGACCAATGAACTTGGATGCCGCATCCCAGACGCCATGCAAGTCATATGACATCAGGTTGAACCAGTTGACATGTTTCTGGTGTTCTGCAAGCTTAAAGTGCTGAAGGTACCAATACGATGCGGGTAGAGTGATACTGTAGCCATATCTTGTCCCGAAGGCTTTCCTGATATCTTCGGAGAGAAGGACAAAATTATCCTGGTCTTCTGGTCTCCCACCGCGATCATCTAGGAGGAATCAGTCACATGGAATGGATGTCTTCGATCGTCGCAAACCAACCGGCAGTGGGATATTCCCAATCCAGATCCATGCCGTCGAAACCGTAGGTCTCCATAAAGGTGACAAGTCCATCGATGAATCGTCGTCGGTTTGCAGCTGTCATAGCCATGTCGCTGAATGCCTTCTGGTAGGGACCGGCTGTGTGATGTGTAAGCGGATTTCATAGATGTAGTAGTTGGTGACTTACGATCGTTGAAAGACCATCCTCCAACGCTGACCCATGTCTGTAGACCAGGCTTCCTCTCTTTGATGGCGGTAAATCGACTCAACAGACTGCCAGCATTGCTATCCATAGGGATGATCTGAAAGGTGCCAGGATCGAAGAACACAAAAGCAAAATTGACGTGGGTCAGACCATCAACGTTCAATTCCTCGGGAGAGACACTGCTACAAGGGCGTGTGTTTGCCCAAGTCTCATAATACCCGATCGACCGACCGCTGACGGATCCACCGTCTTTGCTACATGTCGGACGCTGCACGTCGCCGCAGCCTCCGAAGCCATCTTGGCAGCCGGCATCAGCATCGCAAAAGTCCTTCGTAGAGCCACAAAACCTGCCAAGAGCACAAATTAGTACCTAGAACTCGATGACTAGAGCAATAGCCATTCATGGAAGGAACGCACCCAAATTTGGAGCAGCATACGCCTAAAGGACAATTCTGCTTGCCAGGAGTACCAAACTCGCCGCACTCAGCTTTAGCATTGCAATTTGACGTACAGTTGCCAGCTCCACATTCAGATGGTGAATAGCCGCATAAACCTGACACCTGAAAAAGCGTGAGCGGCGGCGGTCTCCAAGCACGATCCACCTGTACTCACACCACTACAGCAAGCTCCGTTGGGACATGGCGTTTGAGCATTGCACGTTCCAACCGGAAGGTCCAAAGTCTCCGCCGCGAGGTCGGTGGACAGGAGCGCGAACGCAGAGTTGACGTTGAAGAAAGACTGACAGGTTGCTCTATCTAGCAGGAAACCCAACAAGAAAAAAGACACCGTCACCTTGAAAGAATGTTTCATGGTGGTCGGACAACGAAGTGATTGAGGTCGTAGTAGGCCCCTGATTTGAGAACGAACAGTGAGATGACACACTTGGAGGAAAAGAGCCAGCAGGAAGAAGTACCTAGGATATCACATATCTAGAGCGAGCTCGGCCTAGTATGCGTCGTAGTATCGTGCACATCTCAACGAATTACAACTGTGCTGATACCTTGACCGGTCACCCTGAGATTGTCGTTGTCGAGGAGGCGTCCCAGACTAGCTTATTGAGGCGCGCGGCGGGCCCCGAGGAGATCGCAATTTCGAGATCATTGTCTATTCTCAGCGAGATGTCGCTGAATGCGGAAGATATGTCTGCAGATTCAGCATGATTCGGAGAGAAACTTGGTGGCGGAGCTGAGGATGGTGTCTGTGCCTGCCAAGACCTGCGCCGAGAAGTGGACCCTCCGAAAATTGGCATGTCTTTCAGCTACCCTACACCTGCCTAACAGAGTTGACTTGCTCCGGTGTAGGTCTGAAGATGATCGGCTGCAGATTGAAGCTGAGAACTAAAGTCTTAAGTGCACAATAGTCTGAAAATGGAATACCAAGGTGGCTGATCACCAAAGACGGCTCGCTCCACCGGGACGAAACGACTTTGGTGGTTGAGAAGCAGATGCGTATAGATCAAATATCAGATATGGCTTGGTGAGCTTCCGCTGCCTCTTGTCCCCTCATATCACTCGTTCCAACCTGCCTGCACATCAACCATCATGAGGGTCTGTAGACGGCTGGCAGCGCTGGCGGTATTGTCATCTTTCGCAACATCATTTCAATTATGGCCTCTGGTCAATCCTGAAGCACTTTCGGAGATTTTGAGTATCAGCACGCAATGTATCGCTGCATTGTAAGCCCCAACCGTCCATTACACGTGTCTGCTAATAAGTTATGAAAGGAACACCACCGTAACTTGCGACCAAGATCTCTTCCAATGGACTGTGAAGGTTGACGAGGTCTGGTGGGAGCCGTCAGATGCATCAAGTCTATGCACACCTTCTTGCATGGCAAGTGCACAAACCTGGCAGAATGTAGTAGAAAGCAGTTGCGTTGATCAGGAGCTCAGAATGGGTGGTCGATATGTTCCGGCACAAACGATCAGTGCCAGATTCTTGGACGGTCTTAACATCGCATGCCTACAATCTTCGGACCGCTGGTGTCTCATCGATTCGTACGGATGGACCGGGTCCGACGTGGTCCAAGCCGACTGCACAGCGAATCCCAGTCTTCCACAGTGTATCAATCCTGGTAATGTCAGTGCATCGGACAGACGTATGGCAAATTTGTATAGCGACGACCTTCTCTGCTCGGATTGCTTCGTCAAGCTGCTTCACGCTAGGGTCGTCTCGGACTTCTTGCCAGACACGGATTATTCGGACTATTTGGTGGAGCAGTTGCAGGATATTGAGGATGTCTGTCAAACCACAGTTGGTGACATACGCACGAGGGCTCTTCCAGTATACCCAACCGCCACACTTGGGGAAGGAGTAATCACACCTACCACGAGCGCAGCGACAGCGACTCCTACAGCTTGTTTATCACGCGAAGTCGACGTATTAGTAGCGAATAGTTGGATACCCTTCGAGGCTTGCAACGAGCTGGCCCGTCAATATCAAGTAGCTACTGGGGAGCTGCTGAAGGTGACCGGATCTTCGGAATGTTATTCTGAAACGCCCGTGTGCGTGCCACCGTAATGCGATCTGCTTAGAGTTGAAAGAGGAGCGACTTGGTAAGCAGGCAACTTGACACTTAGTGACAGAAGCGTTGACATTTTGCAGTGAGAGTATTGCTCGACAGATTTCGAATGCGAACACGACCGTCAACGCCGCACAACTCGCCGTGTGGAACCCCAACATTATGGGTGCATGTGACTTCTTGAAAGAAGGTCAAGAAATCTGTATCAGGTAAACGAATCTGCATCCAGCGTAAGCGTTATACTGAATTCTGAGTAGCCGCCCCGGTGGCTCCTGGGACCCTCCCCCGGCGGCATCTTTGCCTCAGGACGGCAACGGCCCTGTACGAGGAGGACCTGGCTCTACAGCGTCCTTACCAATTATTGAAAACCCGGCCTCACCGCCTGAGCCCATTCAGAACGGGATTGCCCCGGGCTGCAATCGCTACGTTATGGCCAACTCAACGGTAGCGTCTTGCTGGAAGATTGCCAATGATGCCTCCATCCTTACTACAAGACTATATGAGTTGAACCCTGTTCTTGGAGAGAGCGGGGAGAATTGCGATACACAAATCTGGCTCAATTACTTCTATTGCGTCGGTGTTGGTGGAGATGGTACTATACCAACGCAAACAACTCGGACGGTCTCCGCTACAACTTCTGAATCTACGACGTCGGGCCCGTCCTCTCCAAGGCCGACACAAACTCAGAGCGGTATTGCAACAGATTGCAACGAATGGGTTGAGGCAAAGTCTGGCGACTATTGCGGTAAGCTCGCGAGCGATGCCGGCATTGAGTCGTCACTATTCTATAAGTGGAACTCGGTCTTGGGCTCCAATGGTGAGAATTGTGATACACAGATCTGGCCAGGCTACTCCTATTGTGTGGGCGTATCGTCACCATCAGCCAGTCCCACAGTCACCAGTCTTCCAAGCTCAACAGCAGCATTGCCAAAGCCCACCCAAAAACAAGCAAACATTCCAGCCAACTGCAACAAATTTACTCAGGCACAGGCTGGAGACTATTGCTGGAAGCTAGCGACGGACAACGGGCTGGATACGTCACGATTCTATGCTTTGAACCCTGTACTTGGAAGCAGTGGAGAGAATTGTGATACTCAGATCTGGTCGGGATATTGGTATTGTGTTGGAACCAGTGGCTAAGTTCTCGTGGACTTTTTAGATGCAATACTACAGGTCAAGGTCGCTTCCGGCTTCTTCCACTAGTTTTTCTACTTCGTCACTGTCCATGTCTTCGTCATCACGTAAGTCCGCATACTCGTCGACAGCCTCCGCTTCGTCTTCCGAATCACTCTCAAAGTCCGAGTCATTGATGTCATCTTCATCTTCAGAAGGCTGCGACTGCTGATCGGGGGGACCACCTTCCGATTTCTTCGGCTTCTCGAACAGAGCTTGTGGATATGCAGTTCTGAGTTTCTCAATGCAAGCCTCTCGATCGAAATTAGATGGCCATCCATGATTTTCGTAGATGCGTTTCAGCGAATCCTAACTTTCAATCAGTGCCGTGCTTACATCTAGCTTCCTGATGAAACTCACGAATCTCCCTCCGGTATTGTTGAGAATGATGGGGGGATGATTTCCACCTCGCGGAACGGGTATCAAAGCAAGAGACTCGATCTGACCGTAGACTTCGTCGAGATATGGGATGATCTGTCGTGGCTTGCTACTTCGCCATGGCTCTCTCTGAGCAGTTTCGTAGTCAATCTCGTGGTGGTAAAACGACGCCCCATCCGGATACAGCAGGCCTTTCGCAGTGTCCACGAGCCAAGATATCCCATGACTGTCAATGGCGAGGCAAATGAATTCGGGAGGCGGCTTCAGGTCGAAAGGCATCAGACCATAATCGAGTAAGGTTGGATCTGCCACACTTCTTTTCACTTCGGGCGCATCTCGCATAGGATGTCCATCTCTCAGGTAACTCACGCATCTGCTATCCAAGTAGATAGGCCAACAGTCGTCCTTAGGATGATATTTGATATATGGCAGATGCCGTACCAGATCTATCACTTCTTCACTCCTTCCTACTTCGCGCAAGAAAGCAGCGTCGATGTCATTATCACCCCATCCGTCCCGTGATGGTGAGATGATGTGTGATGCGGGCAAGTATGCTGTCTTTGCCAGCAAGGTGTAATGCCTCTTGATCGCCTCAACGATCGCTACTCGGTCAAAAGTCATTGCCCGCAATTGTGTCAGGGTTGATTTACGCGGAGTATTGATGCAGAACGCGGACAAGTTACGCAGATGCGCCCACACTATTGGTGGTCATCCGGGCATAGTCTCGGCATTACTACAGTGGAATGATCTGCGGCCGGGAAGTAGCACGATCCGATACCAGAATGCTCTGCTTGAATGATTGCTCCTGACTTTACAGGAGGGAAACCCGAGGCCAAGTGTTGTGATCACTCATCATTCATTACTGGTACTGATGACTAAGCCCACAGTAGTATTTGAGCATTACGGGAGTAGTTAGTTAATAGATCATGCGTTCGAGTCCAAAATTGCTAGTCACAACAGGTTATGAGCCCGGCTC
>JARDAA010000154.1:0-16237 GCA_029448695.1 Elsinoe perseae
CATCAGACCAGAGGGGGAGTGTTGTGATCACTCATCATTCATTACTGGTACTGATGACTAAGCCCACAGTAGTATTTGAGCATTACGGGAGTAGTTAGTTAATAGATCATGCGTTCGAGTCCAAAATTGCTAGTCACAACAGAGGGATCTGTCAAAGCCTTTTTGAGAACGCGGCACCGCTCGATCATGCTAAACTTTTTGCAGTACGGTAGTCTGGGCCAACAGGAACAGCCATCATCAGCATCAAAAACAGCGCCAGTAGCAAAGTTGGCTACTGCACTGAGAAGGAAAGCGATCACTTCTGCCACCTCCTCTGACCTCCCACGCCGCTGCTGTGCGGTGCGAGCATACGCTATGGCTATCTCCTGTGGATCGTCATGGTCTGCTCTTGCCATCGCTGTATCGACATATCAGGGCGCCACGGCGATTTGGGTCAGTCATGACAATACCTAGTCTGGAAAGAATGCATCATTTCAAAGTCGGCACATACAGTGCTTGCACCATTGATCATGTGCTTGAGCTCGGCACGCACGCAGTTGAAAACTCCTTTTGCATTCACGGCGAACGTGGCGTCCCGTGCTCTATCGGTCGTGTCTTTGACAGATGCACCTGGGATCATGATGCCCGCTGTATTTTCTGCGCCGTTGAGGCGGCTGAATTGTGAAGTATAGTCGCAGTCCAGCTATCCACAGATCCCGAGTGCCGGACATCAACGACAGTTGTCGAGTGCTGCTCACTGTTCTCCTACGTCTTCACGGCGTCATTAAAGATCGCTGCATTGATGTCTGCTAGCGACACAATGGGACCTCGCTTCGCTGAGAGTTGAGTGATGGTATGTCCCATACCAGACGCATTGCTAGTAACGGCGAACTGATTTGTGATGAAGTATGGTCAAGCTATACGGAGATTCGCCGACTTACGACTTGACCATCCCATTTGATCATCGTGCTTAAGTATTGTAGTGAAGAAGAGAGAAATGATATCACGTAGAGTATTCAAGAAGTGCCATCGAGTTCCTAAGAGGACGGTCTGGAAGAAGTGAAGTTGGCTTGCAGGTGCGATATGGTCGTGGCCTTCACTCCGGCTCACTTCTTTGAGACCCTTTCGGTTTAGGCATGAAAGATTCTCTAACGAGAAAGGCTAACCCGAGAGGATCGACTTCTCGATTGCGAGGGACGCTGACCTCAAGCTTAGTGTTGATCAATTAAGAGGATGATTTGCCAGAGCAAAGTTTTCCGTGGATCAGACTTGCTGGTGGAGTATTCCATCGCTTCTGAACAGGTCTAGCCAAGTTCTCTGTGATCTAGTGCATGAATATTTCTCTGCCCACAGTCTCTGGACTGCATTCAAGGTACTTGTGAATGAATTGAGCCCACTTCGACTTGCGGCATGGTTGAACCAAGCTGTGAAACCACTTTGTAGTGTAGCATCTTCAGCCTCGCATGCAGCAATGAATGATGTCCACATTAGCGTCAACGACCCATTGAGACCATCCTGTATAAGCGTTTTCTTGCTGAGATAATCGCAGACTTGCCTGACAAGAGGTTGTAGAGCTGATGAATCGATATCAAAGATTCTTCTAAAAATAAATGGCAAGACCGTGGCGCATGCAGTCAACTACATCAGAGATGTCATCGGCGGCATCCGAAAGCGTTTTGGCGTGAAACTGGTTTATGCGTCTTTCGATGCCTTTTGCCCGGCTCTGAAAATCCCTAAGTGATAGATGTTCGCCCTGTTCTGCGTCGTCCTTTTCGTTTGCCAAGCGGATGACTAGGGACAAAAGGATGAACCATTCTTCCCGTATGCCAAAAACCTCCTCGTAAAACGATGCGCTCCATACGTCAGGTCTTTCGAGTTTCAAGTCGTTCTCTCCTTCTTCGACAGATTTGATCCAGAGCATCTCCTGGTCAAGGTTGGCAAGCGAAGCTAGACGAAATATCCCGCTATCTTGACCGTACACAACAAGTCCACTGGTAGCGACAGAGTCCTGCACGTGACGGCGATGACTCTTGTTCATGCCATTGACATACACGCTCTCGTGTGTAAAGCGCTCGAAAGCGTAGACATGGTGAAGAAGTCTTCTCTTTCTAGATTTGTTCTTGGCGGGAAGACCTTTGAGGCGGATGAGCTTTTCCGCTTCCAGCAGGTAACAGTCTGCTTGATCGCGATTACCGGAGATGATACTCAGTCGGACCATAGTGAGAAGTGCCATGAGGATGCTCTTGTATCTGCTCTGCTTGACCTGCCCGTAGGCCGTTCGTAGCATCAGACGGGTATGCTCCCTAGCGCGCTGCTTGAAAACGCAGCCCTGTTCCTGCCAGTGATCTGAGACTGTAACACCATCAAGACTGAAGGCACTTATAGCCAACGTACCGTAAAATGCCCCTAGAGACGCATGATCCAGGCTCTCCTGTGATGTAAGTCCAGCGAGGCATTGTTTGACGTGTGGCAGAAATAGCGTGTGCCAAGGGGTCTTTGCATGCTTGAAAGGCGTCATGAGGTTTATGAAAGATGTATTGAAATGTTTCAGAAGGAAGACCGAATCCTCGGGGATAGAGCTTGTTGCGACAGAGGACAGAGGAAACAGAATGGGGCGTGCTTGTGTTGTCGGACCCTCAGCCAACACACCTGGAGCTACATCAGAGGTCGCGTCCGTAAACTCCCCACTCGCAGTACCGCCGTCTTCTACTACTTCTTCCACTCGGTCTCCGCTTGTGGCAATGTGACCGGAGTACCTGTATTCGAAAGCTGGGACAGCGTCGAACTGCTCGAGAAGGTTGAGCAGCCCACCTGGACTCCATGATGGAAGATCGATGTCAACAACAGACTCCAGACAAGACCCTGCCGATGGACCCAAGGAGGAATCAAACGGAATTGACCACTGACCCAGGGTCGGGGGAGGGCATTCCGCGTCTTCTCTCGACCTGAACGCTCCGAAAGGGCCGTATTGCAAAGTGACACTCTCATTGTACAGTGTTTGTTCGCATTCATTATCAATTCTCTCGAGATGGTGGAGTGCGCCAGAAGGCTGGATCTCCTCGACAAGAATCTCGCTCATACGTTTCCGCTGAGCTTCCGAGAGGAAATGCCTTCGACCACGAAAGGACCCATCGGCAGGCGAATCATGATTGGTGAAGAGAAGAGTGCTGGCGTAACCTTCACAAGCGAGTCCACTCTTTCGGCAAGCTTTGCATCCAGGACGGAGCTCATCACATTTGATATGTCGACCTCGACACTCATGCATTGTCAGATATGTCTCTTGCATTCCACCGGGACGACTCACCGTGACGCATCCTCCGAACGATCGCGTCCGACGGCCAGGCCGTTTTCGAGCAGTCTCCATGTCAATTGCGACCTCACATACTCTTGTCGATGAATTTGAATATGGGAAAGTCAACGAGAATGATATGACTTGAGCTTATCGAAGGGTGAGGATCTTTCTGGCGAGGGCAGCATCTTGTCTCACACCCTGGTGCACCTTATTGCTGATCAAACGAGACGCCGCCACGGCCGCTGATCCTTGAACCCGCGTTCCGGCGTGGCTTTCCTTATTCAAAGCACCTGTGGAATTTGGCTGCGACACATTCTGTCCCAAGCGATCCTCATCCGTAATCCGGCAAGTATTGGAGGAATCGAGTTGTACTGTGGCTTAAATCGAGGGTCCAGCTCGACAACAGATAGAATACTAAGAGAGAAGCTTGAGTGTCACGTACAACCAAAGACCCGGAGATGCGCCACGTACTGGGAGGTAAACGAACATGGCTTCAGGTCATTCCCTGTAAGCATAAGAAGTGGGTCGTTTCACTTTCTCTACATGTTGATTTCAAGGTCCCTTAGACTTACTTCACGAACATGACCGAGAAGGCTCTACAGAGTGTCGAAGGGCTGTCGTATGGAAAGGCAGCTGACGACGGAATCCCACGACTTCAGAATTGTCGACAAGGGGAACAATTCCTGCTGAGCGAAAATGCTGGCACCAAAAGGAACATCAAGTCCAGACATGCGCAGATGATTGCTATTGGCGGCACGATTGGGACAGGCTTGTTTGTTGGATCAGGTCAAGTGCTGGCGATTGGGGGACTAGCCTTCTTGCTCATCGCATACTGCTTGACATCTTGTCTCGTTTACGGTGTCGTTACTGCGGTAGCGGAAATAGGCACATATCTGCCCGCACAAAGGTCTTCGACGGCGTACTATTGCACCCGATTTGTCTCTAGATCTTTTGGCTTTGCACTGGGCTGGCTATACTTCTACCTGTTTAGCATCCTTGTGGCCTATGAAGTCACTGCCGCCAATATCGTGATCAACTACTGGCCAAACAATGTCCATCCCGTAGCATGGATTACCTGATGCTGCTCGTCATGGTCGGGCTCAACTTCTGCCCAGTTGGCATCTATGCAGAGACCGAGTTCTGGTTCGCCGATACCAAGGTCATCATGATTATTGGCGTTCTGCTGCTTTCGCTGATCATCATGCTGGGTGGTGGCCCAAGTGGTGATCGAATCGGATTTCGATACTGGAACGATCCGGGCGCATTTAGAGCCTACCTGGTACCTGGAGCGGGAGGACTTTTTACTGCTTTCTTGTTCGTGTAGATCTTCTCTGGCTTTTCATTTTACTTCGGCCCGGAACTGATCATTCACACTGCTGGAGAAATGAGAAATTCACCAAGAAATCTTCCAACCGCTGCACGCAGGTTTTTCTACAGACTTCTGGTTTTTTACGTTCTTGGAGCGTTGGCGATTGGAGCCACCCGTAGATCTGATGCAGAAGGACTAGCCACTGGAGCGGGAAATGTGAATGCATCGCCATGGGTCATCGCAACAAAGAATGCAGGCATTCCTGTGCTCCCAGCGATCATCAATGCTGGCATTTTAGTGAGTGCTTGGTCGATCTCTGTACTCCTTCGCTCGCGGCATTGCAGAAGTCGAAGCCGATACCCAGATGTGGGAGGATTCCAACGTCCGGATGGGAGCCGCGAAGTGAGGTCCAATCAAACAAGTAGCGAGTAAGATAGCCATGGTATGGAAATGAGAAGCTTTAGGCTGCAAGCGATTTTTTCTTCTGATCGATGAATCGATCGTGGTAGTTAGCATCGGCAAAAGGGGGGGCAGCAACTCAGGGGATAGTGATCCGATCAAACTCACAGTGTTCTCCGGACAGCTCGATATGTACAAGGCTAAATATGCCCATGATCAGGATTCGGGGATTCCCGACTGGGAATATATCGGCATTAGGGAAGTGACTAAGCAATTAATGGAAGATCATCTGTTCTCGAGCCTCTGTATGGGTAGATTGCCTAAGGAGAGCCAACATCTCGCAGGAGTCGAGGTGGGCCTGGAACCCAAGCACATCAGATAGTGATTGATCACAACTCATCCTCGTTATTTGGTATCCCGTTTTTCATATCAGATTGTATCACACCTGTTGCATTCAATATGTTTAGGGAGATAGCTCGCAACTCTGTAACAGACGCGGACAATCGCGTGATGCTCGTTGTACATGAGTTCATGTGATCATACTCAATGATTCTAGTATCGATATGGTGGCGGCTGCGACTGTTCTTCAAGCAAATACTAGTCCTTGCCATCCTTGCTGCTGACATTCTGCACATCTTCTCCTGTACTCGATGGCACTGCCGGCATATCGCGCGACCGTCCGTTCCGTCTTGCCTTTCACATTCTTATTGACACCGGTCATCCATGAATCAATCTCATTTGCCAGAGAGCCTTGGGCACATTCAAACACATGGTCAGTCCATTCGTCGACCGCCTGCTCCGTAGGTTCGACATATGTGTATCCGTTATCATGGCAAAATTGCAGCAAGTCTGCGACAACGCTAACAGCATGTTCGATGGTCCTAGTGGCATTTCCGAAAGGCTGATGCGGGCCAAGTACCATGAACATGTTCGGGACTGAAGGAGCTGTCAAGCCAAGGAAAGTACGAGGTCGCTGATTTGCCCACACAGCGTTGTCCGCAGGTTCACCCAGCAGGGGACGGCCTTCTTTGACTTGCCAATTGATAGATCGGAAAGCACCAGTGATTGCATCGAATCCGGTAGCAAAGATCAGCACGTCAAGGGGATGATGAGTGCCGTCGCTGGTTTGAATGCCGGTTTCGGTTATGCGATCGATTGGACATTGTTGAAGATCCACCAGATGGACATTGGGTCTATTGTATACCTCAAAGTATCCACTCTCCAGAGGTACTCGTCTAGTGCCGAAGCCATGATTTTGGGGGATCAACTTCTCTGCTACTGCAGGGTCATGAACTCTTGCTCGGATCTTGTCAGCCATGAACTTCGTGTATAGCCTATTGGCCTCTCGGTCGGTGTAGGTGTCTTTAAATGCTCCTAGCCATTTCGACATGCCCGGTTCAGAATATATCTTCTCATATAATGCAAGTCGTTCGTCAGGAGTGACTTCGAATGATGTTCTCGGATCTGCCTGGTGTATGAAGCACATCGGTGTCTCGGCGCAACGTCTGAACACATCAGGGTAGCTCTTCTTGTGGCGCTCCATGTCTTCTACAGTTATTTGCGTGTTCCGCAGCGGGGCCGACCAATTCGCCGTGCGTTGAAATACGGTGAGGGATTTGATTCCGGGTTCCTTAGCGATTTCTGTTATGGTCTGGATGCCAGTCGCTCCAGTCCCGATGATACCGATACGTTTTTCTGCCAGATCTCTGGCCATTGCAAAATCTTTTGGCCAGCGCGAGGTATGGAAAGATTGACCTTGGAAGGACTCCACCCCAGGCACCGCTGGCAGCGTTGGGGCAGATAGGAAGCCAATGCAACTCACAAGGAACCTTGTGCGGTACTGGACATCCTGATCGTCAGTGAGGAGCCATATGTGTGTTTGATCTTGCCACACTGCCTTGCTGATTCGTGTATTGAATCTTATATCCTGGTTGAGATCATGTTTCTCGGCGACCCGTTGTATGTATCGAAGGGTGTCCGGCTGAGGTGAGAATGCTTCTTTCCAGTGCCATTCTTGCAGTAAGTCCTCATCAAATGAGAAGCAGTAAGAAAGGGACTCCGAGTCAAAACGTGCTCCAGGATAGCGGTTCCAGTACCAGGTGCCCCCAACGCTGTCGGCAGCCTCAAGGACAGCAATCCGCCAGGCGGGAAAACGTTGTCGGAGGTGGTACAAGCTACAGACACCCGAAAGACCTGCTCCGACAATGATGCAGTCGTAGTTATGCTCGCATTGAGGTGAGTCCATGTTTGTCTGCTTTGCTGGTTACGGATTTGCAGGGAAGGGGTCCGACAAGAAGTGTTTTTCAAGGCGAGGGATGAGTTTCGAAGATTTGGGAAGTGAAAAGCCGATTGCTCAAACCACTGCTGCTAAAAACCTACATTGTACTTTGAGCGATTACTGTTTTATTAAGAATGCAGTAGCACCGATGCTCCTCGTAAGAATCACCTTGTCTTGCCTCCACCTCGTCTCGCCTCCGCATCACACAAGATGAGAGCCATCCACGCTACGCCCGATTCAGCTTACACTTTCCCTTTCGATCTCGCTCGTATCACAAGTCTCCATCTCCCTTTCCCGCTCAGTCGTTTTCTCTCACGCCGTAATTCCATGCTCAGTGGCTTTAGCATCTGAACAAAATGCGCAGACCTTGTGCTACGGCCCATGCGTTCGTTTAACAACTACTCCCAACAGACCTCTCCTAGTCGCTCTCAACATGGACGTCCCTGGCTTTGCTTTGATCACTGGAGCCGCCTCCGGAATTGGCCGAGCTTGCGCGGAAACGTTTGCCAGAGATGGTTGTGCAGGAATCGCTTTGCTGGATTTGAACACAGACGACCAGCACATGGTCAAACAACAGATTGAACATAACCTCAAGAATTCTGGAAGTCTTGCCTGCACTGTATTGGTATTCGGCCTCGACGTGACCAATGAAGAGAATGTGACTCAAGTTGTTAACGACACGGCAAGCCGGTTCGGTCGAATTGATTATGTTGTCAATGCAGCTGGCATCGCCATGAAGCACAAAGGTGGAGCTGCGTTCGCAGAGACATCGGACTGGCAGAGGGTCTTGGACGTTAACCTCAATGGATCTTTCTACATTCTCCGTGCGGCAGCGCAGATTATGCTCAAGCAGGATCCAATTTTGTCAAGTATCGATAGTCGACCGCTGCAGCGCGGTAGTATTGTCAATTTTTCTTCATTACAAGGAGTCGTTGGCGTGCCTTTATCCACCGCATACACAGCTTCCAAACATGCAATCATCGGATTGACTCGTACGGCGAGTGAGGACTATGCAGCGCGCGGCTTGAGGGTCAACGCCATCTGTCCAGGGTACACTGCGACACCAATGACTACGAAGAACCTGGCTATCAAGGCGGCTATGGAGGAAAGACTCTCGAACGGGACGATACCAATGGCTCGAATGGGCTTACCACAAGAGATTGCTGACGGCGTCGTGTACCTATCAGGAGGAAGGAGCTCTTTTGTTACCGGGACTGCTTTACATGTAGATGGTGGATACACACAGCGGTAGGCAGAAGCTGACACAGGAATGATAACACCTTGAGCATTCTAGACATCATCAAGCACGAGTGTTGATGATTGATCGTTGTCACCCCTCATCAATCTGAGGATCACCGTTAAAATTGGGTCTGGGTTGCCTCCATCATATACAAGCTCAGCAGAAACATCGAGCATTTGGGGAGTTACGAGGGTAACCTCCTCCTCTCCCCTTTCTGTCCCCCTCTTCTAGTAGAGTATGACATAGCATGATGCTGTTGTCTAAATCTTCCTCAATGAGTGATGGAGGGGGATAGGTAGAATGACCCTCTATTTGATACTGAGCTTTACACTGAATAACCGTATCCCTTAGCTACATCTGCATTATACTGATCGAAATAAGACGCAGCAGCCGAGCCACTGTTCGAGTCGCCATAGGCTACACATTTCCATGCATTGCTGGATCCAAGGTAGTGCAAATCTAGCGACTGGTATCCGTTGAAAGTTGACGCATATTCTGCACAACGATGGATAGCCGCGTCGTCACAAAACTCGTTCTCGATGTTGATGGAAATCGGCGTAGAAACGCCCCCGTTGCCCGGATTGTTGACATTTTCGGTGTAGTTATTGCCAACGTAGGTCTGTACGAAGATGGCGCCGGCGTCGAGTGTTAAACTGCTTTGAGGTGCGACGACCGGGCAACTGCCGGTGAAAGTCACCGAAGACCGGCAGTTTCCTCCGCACATTTGAGCGGAGTCGCCAGAGCAGGACATGTCGCAGCCCGATTTTTGGACGGGCGGAGCACTGTTCCCGCAGAAGCACTGGCTCGTATACTGTGTACCGGCGTACGCGTATCCTGCCTGCTCACATGCCTGTGCACATTCTAAAGGCGTGTTGGTACCCGAGTTTGACAGCTGAACGGGGAGTGTGCGGGCAAAACCAGTGCCATCAGTGCAATCCTCATAGCATCCCAGGTATGATATACCTGTTGCTACTTGGTTGACTGGTTGAGTAGTGGTAGAGGACGTGGTGGTAGTAGTGGTAGTGGTAGTAGTGGCAGAGCTCGTCGTCGTCGTCGTCGTCGTCGACGTCGTCGCGGTGGATGGTGTCGTTAAAATTGTCGTTGTGGTAGTCGTGGTTGGATCAGTGGTGATGGTGGACGAATCGGTGGTGGTCGTGGTTAGTTCAGTGGTGGTTGTGGTTGAATCACTGGTGGTCGATGTCGAATCACTAGTTGTCGTAGTCGAATCACTAGTGGTCGTAGTCGAATCACTAGTGGTCGTAGTCAGATCACTAAGTGAGGACGTGGTGGATGAGGCGGTGGACCCTGTCAATGAATCAGATGTTGCAGTGGTTGAAGATTCAGTCGTAGATGGTGAGCCCGACGGTCGGACAATCTCAGTATATGTACCCAGCGACTTGGTTGAGGATGTTGTGGTAAGTGAGCTGTGAGCGGCTCCAGTGAAAGTAGAAATGAAGGAGCTAGATGTTCTCGTCGACCTGGTTGATTCTGAATTGGAGGAGGGAGATGTAAGACCGGACGAGGCGGACGTTCTTGGTGAGGCCACTGTTGCTGATAGTCTTTGAGATATTTCAGTTGGTGAAATGGACTTCACCGTAGTGACTGACGTGAGGGAACCCGTCAGTGAAGTACTTGTCCTCGCCGAAGTAGTAGACACAGCGGCCAGCCCAGTACTTGAGGTTGACTTTGAAGTTGATTTCGAGGTAGTATGCCGCGGAAACATAATGCATTGACAACCTTTTGCAATCTGAGCAAAAGTCACGCCGGCAATAGGAGATGCATAACGAGGACTAGATACTAAATTAGCCGCAAGAAGCGAATTGTACCTGAATTTGACAGGGACCTACATTGCGACGTAAAACTTGCAGAAAGGGGTTGGAAGCGCAAATTCAGCCCTGACAGCGGATGCAAATGTCAGATTGCAGGTCGCCTTGGCCAAGGTCGTAGCTTTGATAACTTTTCTCTGCTTCGGAATTGCTTGTCCAGCTTCTCCAAGCACGCATTTACAAGTTCGAACGAGTTTTGAAGCCGGCACAAGTGGTAGAGGTGATCGAGATCGGTGACTAGCTCGCACATTAGGACTGCAGACTTTGCGCATGTGAAAGCCCGCTTACTTGCTCAGATAGAAAGTACAGAATGCAAGCGGATGAGTTATTTGCTTTCTGACGAGGGCCATTTGAGCAGACGAGCATCCTGGAGTACAGTAAACCCTCTCGGCTCGTAATTTACGACGCATTTCATGACGTACCTGACGACGTGACGGTCGCCGCATCCGTGAGAGCTGCAAGCACAAAGCAAACGATAAGAGATCGTAGTAGGTAGAGCATTGCAGCGAGTCAATGGAGTACGAGACGTACTGAAACGGAAACAAGTCCGTAGAGTTCGAGAAAAGAGTTCGGACGAAGACCTTACTTCAAGAGTTTATACTTTACGTGTGGTGTCTCAAAACAACTCCGCCCGGCGCTGGCAGTTAGGAAAGACGGTACTCAGCTACAGTACGTGATCGGTTAGCCCGCCAATAGGTAGATAAGAGGACGACATGGAGCTCTCTGTATGAATCTTCAGCGGGGCCGCGTATGGTATGAGCTGCTAACAGGCATACGAAGCGCGAAGGAGCGAGCGACAGATCGCCACTCTGTAGATGAGTAAGTCTTCAGAATGTAGCAGTATACTTATCGTGAGAGGGGTCACAGACGACAGGGCCTTGTCATGACGAAGCTTGTGGCAACCGTTCGTACCGTTTAGGGCTGCGTTCCCTTGTAGACGAAGATTTGCTTCTGTATTATGATTAGCAATCTCACTCTTAACGGCGACCAAAAGTCGGCTTTAAGGACCGATATATAAAACAGACAAAGTAATTCTAGGGGCAAATTTAGTTTTAGATTTAAGATTAGAAATATAAGGTAGGATTTGTTTTATTTCTATACTTTCTCTATTCTGTCTTAGCTTAAATATGTCACTTACTATCTAGATATTGATCCCGAGGTGGATTTGAGGTTTGAGGTTTGAGGTTAGGAATTCAACGTAGGGTTTTCTTCCATATTTGGATTTTTTTTTGTTACCTCTCCATCTTGACATGTTCATTACCATCTGATATATATACTCGACAGGTCTCACACCCATCGAACAAGTATTTGCGCCTTTACGTCGTCGTTCAAGTTGCGGACATTTGTATGGGAAAGTGCGGAGTGCCAAGAGCGTAACAACTCTCATCTATTTAGGCTTAGCGCGTGACATTTCTGTCCTGTGGAGTTTAGCGCATAAGAATCCCGGTTCAACTAGGCTTAGCGCGTGACGATTGCCGTTCAATCAGGCTTAGCGCAAGATGCGTCTGTTGTACAGTTGATGGAGACCTCTGTAAGAGACACAATAGTGTGTATACATGTCTTCTATAGCGAACTAGGTAGGCAACTCATATCGAGGGTTAGGATCAGGGTTAGGAAGAATTCGTAATGGATGATTTGGGAACCTAGCACGGTCTTGTTAGCGGACCTAGAGAGATTGTCCGCCGTGTCATTAGAGGGGTGAGTACAGACTTGATACATGATAAATCGAAGCGTCGCGACTGAACGTGGGAACAAGTCGTAGACTGTGCTATGCAGCAATGCGTGTACCACTTCAAAGTACTCAATACGGTTCCCCTAAATGGCGAAATATCATATCAAGCCTTAGCTCCAAAGACTGGACTGCAGGAGCACCGTATCCGTGCCAATGTTCGACATTCAGCCACAAGCGCCATCTTCGCCGAACGAGATAAGGATCACGTGATACACACTGCAGGTTCTGCTGTTCTAGTGCGCAACCGAGCTACTCGGGACTACTACGGTCATTTTGTTGAGGACAAGTTGCCAGCAGCTGCGAAATTGGCTGAAGCACTAGAAAAGGCAAACGGAAGCAATGACCCTTCAACTGCTGCCTATAGCCTGGCTCACAATGTCGACTCTATGTACAAGGTCTACGAGAACAACTCCGACAGAGCTGCCCGCTTCTTTAGAGCTACGGAGAGTGTCGGCAAAGTTCCCGGTTATAGGCTCGAGTACGTTGTCAAGAGCTACCCGTGGCAGGACTTGAAGGAAGCTACTGTGGTAGATGTACGGCCACCCTTTTTGTTAAGCATAGATGCAATTCTAATCGTGTAGAGATCTAACAGACAGCACAGGTCGGCGGTTCTTCTGGCTTTATAAGCGTAGCCCTCGTCTAGGCTTACCCGAACCTCAAGAAAGTCATTGTCGAAGACTGAAAGCACACGGTTGAAGAAGGCGCCAGGATGCTACTACCAGAGCTGAAAGGCCACATGGTATTCGTGCCGCATAACTTCTTCGACCCTTAGCCAATTAAGGGCGCTGACATATACGTTATGCGGCACGTCTGCCACAATTAAGGTATTGCCGAGACATCGAAGATTGTTACAAATCTAGCGCAGGTCATGAAGCCTACAAGCAAGATCCTTGTGGTTAAGGTTGTAGTGCAGGCCTCGTGAAAAGAATCGTCTTACTAGCTCGAAAAGGTTGTTAGTAAGAAGGCTTCCTTTCTATCGAACATGAGCTTGTACTAATAGTGGCTGCCTACGACAGATATATGGATGTGACGATGCTGTTGATGCTCAATCGCCAAAAATGGAGTATAGCGCAATGGGAAGGTGCGCTGACCCACAACAAACCTAGCCTATACATCTCAAATGTATACCGTTCGCGCAGAAGTATGAACGCGATAATCGAGCATTCACTCCGATATAGTAAGAAATGAGTTCGAGTAAGGGATTTGCGGATGGACCACAGACTATCTTCTTTATTAAGTCTACCTCTGCAAGGCAGCGTTTTTATGCCTTACTACTATTATAGAACTTTGAAGACGTCAGATATGTCCCACTGCATAGACAAGTCGAGTAATGATGTGGAGGTTCCTCCGACAAGGTTCATTCTGGTACTGGACATATGCTCCTTTATAAGCGTAGTTAAGCTGTGGAGTATATAGTCTTTCATCTACAGATTACTCGAAAGTACGAACGAGAATCATGTGGATGCGGTAGGCTACCATCCTAGTAAGTGCTGTCCGTGAAGAAGTTCCTAACGCTTCGCCATCGGTTGTTAGCCCTTGTATGAATGCGAAGACCACCTTATCCCTAGAGATCCCTAAGATCCCTAGACCATGATGCAGATAACGTGAGGCCACGACTTGTAATATAGTTAAGTTTGACCATGATCGATTCGAGCACTTTCGGGGCGATTTAATCCCAAGAACTAAGTCAATTTTGCACGTGTGCTCTCTAATCTATCTATATGTGCAAGGGAACGAAACCTGGGAAGCAGTTGTCCAATTTAGTCCATTGCGAGGCTCATAAGCTCTCTAGAATACTTGGAAATAATCGAGGAGAACTCCATACCTTCTTCAGGCTTGCCGTCCCTAAAGTTGGACGGCACCAAGTCTGAGGTAGTGAATTTGAAAATGTCAAAAGCATAAGTACCATATTTTTGTTCATATCTCGTAATGAGATCGCGTGTAAGATCAGATTGATCCTCGTTTCTAAGGTACACGACCGAATCCTTCGGCACGTCGTGGGTAACATAATTATAAAAGGCACAGGCGCCCCATAGGCAATCTTCTTACTATCGGCGGACTTGCAACGCGTTGCACCACTTATAAAAGTGACCACTTAGCTGCTCCCAGTCTAATACTTCCACGTTGCTTCTACTTACACCAATTGGTATCTTAGTGAAGCTTAAGTTATCGCACTAGTTGTCGCATCTGTCGAGAAGGACGAGGAGGTGATTGGTTGTCGAGGATGAGAGTAGCAAGGAGGCCTATAGCGAAAGTGAACGGCATGATCGTGTCGTAAAGCTCCATTCTGAAGCTCGCGAAAATAACAGTGTGGTGGATAAGCTGATTCCACTTGTAGCAGCGGCCTTGGAGCAGAAGTTTTGGTTGGTGATTTTCAGCATGGCTGTTCATGATAGCGGCACATGAGTGCTTACATTCAATGCACACACGATCAGCCATAACGATATCGCCGGATCTGCATCCGAGCGCTGTCAAGCATCTCGTGCGGAACGTGCAGTTGGATGTCTTCTGGTGACCGAGCTCAAAAAACCCTAGGCCACACTTTCATGTCCTCAATATCTACAGCTGAAAGCCCTTTCACAGCCCTGTACAACCAGAGTTTGGTCGCATACATATGGGAGGACTTGGAGTACTTGTACTTGCGTCGTAGATGCTCACATACATAGCTCGCAGGTCCCTCATGTTAGACTCCGAGAACTTCTTCAAGCATGATTTAGCTGTGTTTCAAACAATTTAACACATTAGGGTCACGTCTGCAACGTCAGATTTTCCAGTCCGACTCCAACCCTTGTTAGGACAATGGTATGCTCCTATTCTGAGGGTTGGGTCTAGGGCTTTCTTCATCTCGACGATAGATCTGATCCGGTTCATCGTGCGCCTCTTGTAGGATTTCCATTTTAGAGCAATTCAGCGACCGCTGCGACGCTAATGAAAATAGGACAGTGCTAAATTCCACGATGTCATATTCAGAATCTGCTAAGGACGACCTATGAGCGACAATTCTGTGCATAGGTAGAACGAGTGGAATCGACACCACTTTCCTGATTCGAGTTGCAGTACCGAACCCTATGCTAATTATAGTAACTTTACAGGTTGCTAGACTTGGTGGCTGTAGGGCTTAAATGAACGGACAAGGTCATTGATTATAAGTATCTTACAACGGTTTGCCTGAAGACGTCTTCTTAAGAATCTAGAGCTATCTTCTGCTCTTTCGCTAGAAGGGCCGACATCCAAGAACGCTTACCAAAAACTTTCCACGACTCGCATAATGACCAGCATTGCCCATCTCTGGATTCGGGTTCTGACATTGTGCGTCTGCCTGTTTAGTGTCTTCGGCCTTCCTCTAAACGACAAACTACCAAGTACTGTTCGCCTTCAGCCGCGGCAGAAAGTATGCAGATCAGGCGTTTGCATACCATTTTTCAATGCGCCAGTTGCATGGAACACGTTCAGAATCACGCTGCCTCCACCTTCCAATACTAGGGCGGTTGAGGCACATTCCGCGCACAATGAATTAGAGGCCACAACATGGAATCTAGACGGTAATCGAGCCATTCTTTCGGTCACGGTCGGAGACAACTATCATATACCCGGTCACCAAGAGATCGAGGTCCAGGCTAGATATCGCGGGGTCAACATTCCGCTCAATCAAAGATATCTTTCGCTACCTAGAGACGGCGCTACGACCACGATACAGGCTGCCCAAATTTCTGGTTGGAGAGCAAACAATCGTTTAGGGCAAACCATAGAGTTCGAGATCCGATGGAGGCTTATAAACGAAGACGACCTGTAGAATATAGCGCACTATGGGACCTGTTTCATCTATACGAAGATGCACAATTACATAGTGAATGCGCTTTCTTGTCATAGAGTGGCTCTGGTAAGAAATCAACAAGATCAAGATAGCCGTCTACAGGTTCGGCGCCACACTTAGCCCTTGCATGAACATTTTATTTCTAGAGACAATCGCAAATTTGGAAAATTTGAAGATACGTTCACGGTTTTAAGATGTCTGTAAGGTATGTATTGTTTACATGAGAGCTACCGAGATTTTCAGGTTCTCAGTCCCACTTGGCGCTCTGTCCAAATTAGTTAGCCAGCCTCATAGTAATAAAGACAATGCAATAACTCACCCCTAACTCCATCAAAATTGCCTATTTCGGAAGAAATGAAGCTGTGAAA
>JARDAA010000156.1:0-44122 GCA_029448695.1 Elsinoe perseae
AGTAGTTAAAATGTCACGAACTGTCTAGTATAGTCTACGCTAGTAGTCTAAGCTAAGCTAAGAACGAGGTAGTTCTACTTCTATAGTAGTATAGTACTAAGGTAAGAGTTAGAGAAGATATATCTTATAGATAATAAAGTATAATTTAGAAGTATTATAAGGCTAGCCTTAGTAATACGAATGTTTACTATCTAGACAAGGTTAACTATAATACTTACCTAGTATAAGGACTATAACTATATACTAAAGAGTAGTCTAGCTTGTTCTATATACTCTACCTACTCTATAACAGGTGTCGGAGGGTTTATAGAGCAGTACTTTACTAGGCTCTATGTTCTCTATAGTGGAACCGCTAGGGTTAACAGAGCGTCGAGTAAGCCCTAGGTCCTGTCACGTGATAGCCTTAGTAGGCTAATTGGTCCCGACTTCCCTGCTGTCTAGCCGAGTCCTAGGTTTATTATAGACTACTTCCTATATACTTATTCTAAGTATCTTAAACAGGCATTATATAATAGTAGTATTAGAGCATTAGTAGGAAGGCTACTATCCTACAAACACTACAAACTATTTCCTAATCGGGTTAGGTCACGTGACCTAGCCCTTCCCGGCTTAGCATGGAGTTAATTAGTTGTCTATAACTTGTTCCGTAGGTCTTCTAGGAGACCTTCGTAACAATCTACAGCTATTTTAATAACGGCCTACATTCGTTCTCTATATTTACAACGATAATTTAATTCGTATAGTGTTAGCATTTATGTTAGCTAAAACGCGCCGAGGTGTTGTAATAGAATAACACGTTAAAATATAAGAAGTAGACGTATTGTCACATAAACACATAGAGTTCTTCTTATAACTTTAGTAGTGAAGCGTAGCAATCAGTAGCATCTCTTATGATCTATTATGTCCTAAGTCTGCGGGTTCGTCCGTCACGTTTCTTTTTAAAAGCTCTCACTTGTCTCTAGAGTGTGTCAGTACGCTTAATATTAATAGCGAACCTTAGGACGTAAGATCGGTCATCTAATTTAAAAGCTGAACACTGTAAACCTCAGCTGTGTGTAATTTGTAACGCGAAGCGTGCTAAGAACGTGCCCAGCATAAAACGATTTCATACGGCAGGCTTCACTGTTGGGAGGTAATAGAAACCTCGAGCCATCAGAGACGCATAGCTGCACCTAGATGAGGTTTGCTGCGGGCGCTAGGGTTTGACTAAGAAAGTATATACTCGCAGATCGTAAGCTTGTGAGTAGAGAAATAGACAAGAACGGCCTGTGCTCAATAGGTGTCTTTTACTTAACCATGCTTATGTAAGGGATGATGCTCAATATCACAATAGCAGACAAGATGGTGATATATGACTAGAATTGGCAGTGGTGTCAGTAATACTATCACTCCATATATCGGGTCCCAAGCTTTGATATAGGTTGAGGCACACACTATAGTACAGGTACAAATCTTTTCACGACTCCCCCCGAGGATGTTTAAGCACCTGGGACTCCCCCTTTGCATGATCCAATCCCCATAGTGGTGATACTAACCGAATCTCCATCACTAGCGAAGACGTTGCTTCTATTGCTTACAGAATCCCTGATTCCCTCCTTGACCGCAGTAATAGTCAAACTCGTCTCCCCCCATCAGCTTCATGGATGAATGACAGGGTATGGCTTTGGTAGTAGGATCTCTAGCGCCGTCGGTGGTCGTACCTTGTGTGATATTAGTATATATCTCGTCATCGTCTAATAGGAATCAACTGACAATCTGTGCAAACATGTCCCTTTTTCGGATCACGGGCTTTTATTGCATCGCATGCTGTCTTTGTCGCATCGTTATACAAAATCCAGTTGCCACCAGCACCCTAACATCCTTAGTAGGTTTCTCGACTCGGAAGACTTTTTTTTTTATTACAAGTGATTCTTTCTTGCCACACCAACAGAATTTGTGGTTAGCTGCAATTGCAGGCAAGACTTGCCTAGTAGTCAATATCAGCTCCTGCGTAGGTCTCTATATTGAATGACGGCTTTCTACGAACGCTGCAGCCAAAACAATCGAGACTAGCGCGATTCTCATTTTTGGGAAGACTACTCTGACTTAAATGAACTGATTAAAGAATTTAAAAGGGACAAGTGGTCGAGGGGTGAGCGGTCAAGAGTGAAGTGAAGCTCACGATACTATATATATATGTCTCAGCGCCCGTGTTGAGGCCGTCATCAGGAATGGGACTCTTTTTCGGCTGAAACGCCGGAATGAAGGACAAACCCTTATCGCACTCGAAAACGCTAGTTCTAGACAGCTACGCCACAGTCTGCATGCCTAAAGCTACATACTTGGACATGACGTCTGAAACTTTGAAAAATGCAAACTTACGTGCTTCATATGCTTCGGTCTATTACTATGTGCAATTGGAAGGTTGGTGTACTCTATCGCTTTAGATACTGTAAATCCCTGGTATATAGCTTGCGCAGAGATCAGTCTCTCCTCCTTCCGCTGAAATCAACACGATCTTACTGGGGTGTGACATCGAGAAGCTCCAGAGTCGGCAATATACTCCACCCAGGGCCTGAAGTTGAAGTTGGCACAGAGAGGGTAAATAACAGCGCAACCATGAGGAGATCCATACACGCCTTGGCATATCATTCCCATCAGTTTATCATAGTTAATAACATCTATGGCCCCGATCTAGTACAGATCACTGGATTGAGCGAGCCATCAAAATCCTTCTAGGAGTAGAGAAGCAGTGCTGTTCGAATTGACGGGTTTATTCAAACTTCTTCGAATCTTCTAGTCTCGCAGTCTTTCCTCATTAGCCTCTGATCCGAAACAGGTGTTTCCAGTCTGGTACGCGGGATTCGTCCACTCTATCAACTTGTCTCCTCTACCCAAATTTGGGCTCCGCCTACTTTAGCCAGGTTCGATTTCGGTCCCCCTCGTTGTTTAAGTATATTTCCGAAATTCGCCGATACCAAATTTTATCTACTTCTTCACGAAAGCTCTGCCCTTCAATGCCCTGCTTCTCTACGTAATTGTCAAGTTACGAGGAACTCTAGACTCCAGAGAAACACTGAAGTAGTGATTCTATGGCAGACGTGGAAATCTTTGTGCGGGCTTGGCGTAGCTGTTCACCGCTATCACAAGGGCACAGTACGCAGGATTCTCTCATGATATCAATTCGAGTGACAAGCTCAAGCACGTCACGAATGCTAGCCATCAAATTGACCGGGGTACTGCTTCAGTCGAGCGGGCTGTCCATAAGCTTTTATCTTGTCGTGAACAATCTACTTCTAGTCGACAGACCTAGCGCTCGACCTTGAACAGTCTCTAGTCACATGTTTGTTTGTTTGATGGACTGATTCATGTAGGATAGAATCGAACTCTGCGCCTGAATGGGCTTTCTATGTCATGAACATCACCGCCACGTTCGACCAAAGAAAGTTCTGCTCATGCCATCTTGATTTGCTGCTAGATCACCCCGAGGGCGTGTGATCCATTTTTAATCATGCGACATCACTTGGTGATACCGCTCGCTATCCTCCCACAACGCGTCGCTGATTGCTCTGGTCCCCTGGGATCACAAAATAGTTTTCATATGTATTCGCGTGAGATAGTTGCTGCTCACACCCTCACTTGCTTGTTATGGTCGAAGGCGCTTGCATTAGAGAGATCAGCTCGGGAAGCACTATATTTGCCTTTATGACCGCCAAGATCGCATAAAACCGTCCAGGAGTTTCCTATCGCGCAAATTAGTCCTTCAATAGCCTCCGCCGAGTAGACATGATAAATCTCCCCATCTGTCATTAACATTTCATCTTGGACGTGTGAGCACGACGTGTTTTATTTTTCCTCGCTAAATGCCCCAACCGCACGCGAGCGATGTTCTCCGGTCGATCCTGGGTGTGCAGGATTGGAGCATGTGGTTGCCAATTCTTGCTCATATCAGGACGGCAGCTTGGTCTCTTGTCAAGTCATGTGTAGGCCGATGGCGTGCTTCGCTGGCAGTGCTTGATCCAATATGTAGGCATACCCCTAAAGTTTGGCCGTTGAGCCGTTTGATGCGCCTGCTGGACCTTAATGTTAATCACGTTAGGGATGTCTTATTCTCGCGAATACGAATTGACGACTCAGCTTTGTAGCAGACTGCGTCATCGACTTTGCTTCCTTATTCGCAGAATAATTGTTGCGAGACATATCTTTGTGAGTAAGAATTCATGTGATCTCGAACTTCCAGCCATGCTTACTGTTCTTCTCGAGAGAAAACAGCAGCTGTTGGACCGCCTTAAAGATGACAGTGCTACCGTGTTGTCGTCCTATGTGACGTGTGGTGAGCTCACTCTCGGTGAAGGTCCGGGTCTCTCCTTGGTGGTATCGTGGGCCGCACAGGACCTGCACAGCGGAGGAGAAGGCTTTGATTTCTTTCGATGCTACCAAACGGTTGAGCTCCAACTCACTGTCTGTTATACTACAGTTCGGAGGCTAGAGTCCAATGCGCAGGGTTGAAATACAGCCACTGCTCCTGCAAGTCTGTTCCTGCATGATGGCTTCGCGTAGAGCGCGAGATCTGCTTGTCCTGCACAGACAATCTCAGTTTGCTCCTATTGCGGTCGCATCTCCAATTTTTTCGATCTTGCGATACTACATCTACCTACGGCTAAGGCTCCAAAGCTCGTCGAGTTGTGCGTCCGAAGGTGTGGTCGAGCAGGAGACGCTTCTGATGGGGCTCGATTGTGCCGACATAGGGATCTCCTGTCTGAAGCAGCGTCTACCACTTTGCATCGAGGTGGTGAATTGCTGGAAAATATGCTGCTGGCATGACTGCCATATCTTCCTTACGCTCCCATCACTCTGACATTGGCGCAATAGCAGTGTCGTCAATATTGGCCTCATTGACACTGTCTTGGAGAAGAAAGTCATACGGCTAGTACTACCGGCTAGCACTAAACAACGTGCTTCTCTTCTTTTCCGGGTCGAGATTCAATATTGTCGCGTTGCAGAAAGTATACAGAACTGGCGACGCTAGCGACCCTTACGGGATACCAGCGTGCTTGATCTAGGCAAGTCAAGTGATACTGATCTGCACGAGCAGAAAGTAACCATTCAACGAACCAGATTTGGGGAGATGCCGATCTCGCGAAGACACTCGCGTACACTTGGGGCAATATATCGTCGAAAGTTCCCTACACATCAAGGGTGGCCAGGGACAAGTTTGTTGACGGCGTCCTCACACGATCTATATGGCCGCTCGCTGAAACAGCTATCTAGAAGAGGCTATATCTTTTGGACAAGTATGGAAGCCTCTCGGCCACAACGGCCCCGGGTCTTTTGCTTTACGTACTCAGTCGCGATACTCATCAAACGCCTTTGGGACAATCCAACCCACCTCATTCGGCTTCTGGACCATATCAGTCTCAGCCATACTCTAGCCTTCAGGTATGTAAGCATGCTCCATCGAAGCTTGGTAAATTGAGCGAATCCATCCGACGATGACGTCCAGTACTCGTTACCAAAGTGCGAAAAAATTAATTACGCACCCTCCTCTTCTATGCAAGAACCGCTCGAGACAGTGACAAGAGACTCTGGGAAATAGATACACGGAGCTCGAGCTACCGCTAAGTGGCTCTTTTGACAGGGGAACTCACATGACCTCTCGAATCAAGGTAACGAAGAAGACTGAGGGAGCGCAGTCTGAGGGCTGGAGACGATGTTGATGAGGATTGATGAACACCGTCGGGGCTGTCGACAGAACAGCTATCTGTTTGCAGGATCACTGAATGCAGGACTTCGATCACTCATGTAGAAGAAATTGCCTCCATCAGGGGGCTGGTCGCGGTTCTCATCCTTATATAGAACAACGTAGCGGCAACCCGCACAAACCTAGGAGGGAATCATTATAGTATGAGAATGGATGTCAGATTTGAAGAATAGGACCACCTACAGAACATTCACTGGTCTACAGTTCAAATTGCAGTAGGACTTCCATCGGTGATTGGGAATAAGAATTCCTCATTCACGGACCGGATACAAGTTTTCTCCTTCTCTAGCTCTTTGTAACAACGACCAACGTGGAACACTCTTATGGAAGTTTCATAAAACTGAGTGCAGTACTTGTAACCCATCGGAATTAAGAGCGATATCTTGAAGGTTTCCCGGAAAGTCAGTTATCGTCAATTCAGATTGGAAAGAATTGAGGATTATCTATGTCGCACAGACAGCGATCAAATCATAATGTCTCTATGTTCAGCGATTAAGATAGGAGACACCAATCTTTCCTTCATAAAGAGTGATCTGTAAGTGGTAGCCACTCAAGTTGATATCGAGATTCAGTCTGCCATAATTGAGGGCAATCTTGATATCACACCTTTTAAAAGTAGAGCCTCGAAATCGCTCCTAACGGAATGTTCCACTTGTTTTGTGGCATCGCACCTTCTGCTTATGGTCACTACATTTCTGTATCAAAATTTGGGATGGGTTACAAGCCACTAGTGTCGACATGCGGCTACCTGATACCGCCGTGCCAAGGGATAGAAGTAGTGTTGCGTCGTACCACTGTCGGGAAGGATACGAAGGCTCGAGTAGCAAGAAACGACAGCGACAGGCTTCGAAGGCCGAGCGTACTTGTGAAGTGTTTCGACCAGCGTTTCTGTTGTCATCACCTTACAGGTCTACCATTGTCGAAGATTTGGTCTTGCCACCTTCGTTCGGCTCATATAGAGCTGATATTCACAGCGCTAGTGATGGAAAGCCATGCAGGGCCTTTAATCTGCTTTTCTGCTGATTATGCATTACTACGGAGGCTGATATATCTGCGGAGAAGCCGACGGATGTCCTACCAGGACTTGGTACTTCCAGCGCCAACATTCCGTAAATCTAATGTCTGCTCCTTCCTTCTCCCGTTCTATCGATAACGGGAAGAGCGTCTCTCAAAAACGAATATCACGTTAGTAGTCCATTCACCCCGCAATGCTCTCATGACTGAAATATGTATTACGATCACTGCGTAACATCACTGTTGGACGCTCAACATGTGGACTTTGCCAAGGTATTCTGCTGTCATGGAACAAAGCGCGACGACTCTGTGGTATTTCATCTTCTAACGCCTGATAGTACGAGTGTAGGACTTCAATGTCGACGGAGAGAGAAGGAAGAAATATGTAATGGAGCACAGATAGCGGATCTCTCGCTCTGTAATCCACGTAGCTAAGTGTAAGGATAGTACATGGCAAATGCGGTTCCGTGAATTTTGTCACGTGACGAGGTATCTCCAGCGGCCTTCTGGAGACCTCCCAGCCTTTCTCAACAATGGCAGCTAATAGTCATGAAGCTATCTACTCTTCAGATGGCATTACCAGCTTTGCCAGACAATACGTCTTATTCTAAAGGCACTAGAAGTAGAGATTTTGGAGTCCAGCCTTGAATCTTGGAAGAATAAGCTGTCACGAACCGTCCAACCTAGATCATACCTGTGATCTGAGCTAAGCTGAACACGAGATAGTTCCACTTCTACAGCAGTACAGTACTGAGGTAGAGCCAGAGAAGATAGGTCTTGCAGATAATGAAGTACGGTTGGGAGTATTGGAAAGGCCAGCCTTGGCAATACCAATGTTCGCTATCTAGACGAGGTTGATTACCGTACTTACCTGTGGTAAAGACTGCTCCCTATATCCTTGTTCCTGTTGGTCTGAACAGATATCGTGCAACGGTGGTGTTAGAGCATTAGCAGTGAAGCTACTATCTCACAAACACTATAATTCCACAAACTATTCCCTGATTAGGCTTGGTCACGTGACTAAGCTCTTTCTGACTTAGCGCGGGGTTGATTGGCTATTCGCATCCTGTTTCGCAGATCCTCTGAAGGACCTTCGTAACATGGGCATCACTCTCTCAGCCAGGATAAATGTCTGGATGTAAAATTTCGAGCTCGAGCGGAACAGGCGTCAACTGGCAGAGCGAAAAGGCAATCTTAATGAACAGTTCTTAAGATTGGCACTTTCGAAGCCTTCGTCATTGCGTCCATAGAATCACCCCGTGCACGTTTCACGCATTGCAATAGTACATAATACAAAGACCAATGATTTCACCAACATAAAAGCCGTGGGTCGAGAAATTTCTGGATCGATTTGCTCAGAGTCTCCGTGTGTAGCTGCAAGAACTTTCGGCAGGTGGACAGAAGCATTGGAAAGCTTTTGTGGCAGACTTCAGCGTCACGAACTGTCCAACCTAAACCACGCTATTCGGTTAAGCTAAGCTAGGTCGAGGGCGAGGCATCTCTGCTTCTATTCCAGTATAGTACCGAGGTAAGAACTGAAGAAGATGTATCTTGTAAAGTATGGAATAGGATTGGAAGTGTTGCGAAAGCCGGCCTGAGCAATACCAACATCCGCTATCTAGAAGAGGTCGACTACAGTATTCACCTGTAGTAAGGACTGCTTCCTACGTATTTTGCCCCTTTAACTCGATCTGGTGTTGTCGGCCTGTGGGTTGGTTGACTAGTGCGTTCATCACACAATTGGGTTTTGTCACGTGACACAACGTAGCTTGTCCTTGGTGCGGTGGAGGTTAGAAAGACTTATTTGTGCTTCAAATCACCCAACAGAACAAAAATCTTTCAAATAGTTGTGCGGAGATAATAAATCTCTGTATTCATCTACGAATAGATATGATTCGATATAGTTGTATGATCGATCAATAGAGTGGTGGACTGACATTTCGCACAGCGAGCGTTGGGCGATCCTATACACGCACTGACCAGTGCTTCTAACCCAGACTCATGTTCGACCTAGATCGGTTTCTTTGCAACCTTGCTAGTGGAGCGACCCTCTTTCGTTCCATCAGGACAATGGACTTTGCCGTTGTAGCATTCACATCCATTTAGGAATGGATGGCAGTGAATATGAGGAAAGTTGTTGCAGTCGCAGAACCTCTGACCACTAGGGAGATGGGTTGGGTGTTCGCAATTTCCTTTGTTGTCTGCACAATAGCCGATACCGAGAGTGCAATGCTTCGTCTCTTCGCATCCAGGATCATGTGTCACAAGCGCTTGAATGCTGATGGGCGCTCCGAGGAAGAAGAGAACGACTAGGAAGTTCATATTTGCAGTCTTTCAAGTTGATGACGGTCACTACGGGTTGGGCTGGTTTGAGTTGTTTCTGGGTCAATATCAGGATTCGAAGAGCAAAGCTATGCAATTATATTAATGTGGGCTAGGATGTGAGGCTCCCGAAGCCGTCGTAACTTCCGCTCCAATGCCTACACCTATCGCATGCCGACCTAATTGAGGCACAAAACCTTCGAAAAGAATTTGACCACTTATGAGCTACGTACGTGACATGCCAGAAGCCAAGGTATCCGTAGCGAAGAACTCAGACCTTTGAGGGCTAGAAACTCGCGAAGTGTGCTATATGTTTGTTGATCCGGAAGTAACAAATCGAGTAGTGGACTTTTGTAAGGTCATTTGACCAGGTGCAGGCTCCGATAGTGTTACATACCAATGGAAACTATGTCGCAGATAATGGAAACTATTTCGCAGCTAGATCCTCAAACCCTCGTAGTCGAGACTGCACGTTTCGATTGTAGCCCTTACAAGATATGATATTTGGACATAGTATACTCTACCGGTGGATGCTCATTGGTAAAGGTGTAGTACTAATGATGGCGATTCGGCCATGTTGTCGGCCTATGGATTCTTCTGGCTCCCCTGACGACCATATGCGTTAAGCCCCTATCCGGGCCTAGCAAGTCATGTTACAAGACGTGCTAAAGGTCCCACTTAGGGCTCTCGTCTAGATAAAGTCCGTGTCTCTGTGCATGGACTGGTAATGAACATGAAAAGCTCTCAATGGCATTCTTGGCGAGATCCAATGGTTTATATTCTCAATCATCGCCTTCTCTTTACAGCTGTCGACGACTCCCTCTATCATCAGCGGTATCATAGCCCAGAATGCATTCTTTAGGTCAATTCGCTTTCTTCTGGGTAGCTCTCATCTCTGGGGTAGCTTTTGCGGATATACCAATCACAAAGGAGCAGGATGACTACCTTCGCGCTCATGGCTTGGATCCGCGACTGTACACCAAATCGTGCGCTTTGGACGAAACAGCGATCTGCACAAACCACAATGATCAATGCTTTATCCCTCAATTTGATGCTCATTGTATCAATCATCGTCTATGGTCCAGGTGCAAATGTTCTGGTACCCCTGGCGACTACGAAAGCGGAAAGGTTCCTGGTCAGGCTGGCTATGATACGGTCATTTGTAGGAACACGGCCTGTTATACTTGCAGGAAGCCAAATTCTGCCAACAAGGGCGAGCCCAAGGACCCATCACCTAAAGATCCGAACGCTGGCTTGATCTTCAATCGCAGGTGCTAGATACCACTTATGCGAATGTAGTTATAGGAAAGATTTCATAGGCAGTCTTGGGATCGCTGAGTCTCCCACCCTAACGCTACCCTGGTAGAAATGAACGCAATTCAACATTCTGCCTTTGTAAATGATTGATTCTCTTAATAGATTGGATGCTCACCTGAACTCGTGAGGACGATCCATGATGACTGGAGACGGTTGAAGAAGGCAACATTCGTAGATACTCTCGTGCCACCAATCAAAAAGGGGGCATTTGCGCCGTCGCAGGGGATACGCACCTGACACCCTTGATTGCTTATTTATATAGGAGTGGCATGAAGCTTCGGCTTTGTATCTCTACCGCAGCATCATGTTAAGATGATGGGTTGTGGAAGAGAGCAGGAAAGAGAGACCCGGTTCGCAGTCTGGCACGCGTCGGTGTTGAATTAAACTCGGATTGGTTGTCGAGTTGTCATCATAGTAGCGTCTGCGGTGTTCTCTCGTATGAGACTGGCTTGATTTCCTGAGACACCTCGATGTATGGTAAGAAAGTAGCAAATTGCAATCGCTTTAGATGATATAAGTCTCTCATTGTCTCTGATCATGAGTCTACGCCCCGAACCTCCCCTTCTTCGCGCGATGCATTGTCGGACGAGTCGTAAGGGTGCAGGTATACAAGACCTTAAAGACTAGTACTCGCTGATCATCGCGTCGTCCACGGCACCTACAACAAGAGTTAATCGGCCTGCTCAGGAGGTCAGGACTCGAATGATGCAGATGTAGAAAATTGGCCGGTGCTACAGAGGAGTAGCTTTAGCTCTACGACGCCGCTGTGAAGCAGGAAATGATACAGCAGCTCGTCTAGCGAGTCTGAGCTTCACATCAGCTGGATGAGTTGGAGGCTGAGGGGTCTTCGACCGGTCTTCAAGATTATTGAAGAACGTGTGGTACGCCGTAGTGCTCCACGTTCATAAAGAGCCTGCGGAGCAGTAAAAACAGGTGCTGGTCGACCATAAACCGCGATTCTACAGCTTCCTTTCTATGTCTACGACGACTGGAGAGAGAGACTAGGCTGTGAAAGAATCGATGGCAAGCATGATCGAAGAAGCTTAAATAATGAAGCACTGAATTTTTGGATGGCACCGAACTGCATGACCTAAATTACTATGATGACAAATACTGCAGCAAGACGGCATTTCTTCTTACCTTTCCACGTAAAGCAGATATCTAAAAAGATTCTATAACAGTGCGTTTCTGTAACCACTCACTTACCTACATAGCTGCACTCGGAGCCGATTGCCCAGGTAGCCTTGACACTGTTTGATGAGAAACCATGACCTTTTATCCGCGTGACACGAGCCGAAAGCCACTTCTCGATCTATAGTGAGGACTCCCTGCTGCCTATCTTCCCTCGTGCTTTCTGTCCGAGTTTGTGGTCTTTTCCTGGCGCAGCACTCCTGCAAGAATCTCACATCTCCACATGGAATTCAATTCTTTGAGCTAGTCTCCGCAGCCACCACGAGCGCGCATCTCGCGTGGGAATTGCGTCTCTGACCCTGTGGGGCTGATGGAAGACTATGGCACAGGCGTGGTCATCGCCGTATTCGAAGCGGTA
This sequence comes from Elsinoe perseae, assembly GCA_029448695.1. Taxonomy (NCBI): domain Eukaryota; kingdom Fungi; phylum Ascomycota; class Dothideomycetes; order Myriangiales; family Elsinoaceae; genus Elsinoe; species Elsinoe perseae. The sequence goes on from JARDAA010000156.1 coordinate 11,943, forward strand.
ACCAGAGCCGCTTTGAGGCATGATCGAGAACCCTATACCGGCCATTGCAGCACAGAACTGTCGCCAGGTGTACCATCTATTTTCTGAATGTATAAGGCTCCTCCAAAAATCGAACGTCGCGGCACCAGAATTAGTGTCAAGCGTTATCGAAATCCGTCTACTTGACGCGACTTCAGCTCGTACCTCCTTAGAGGTGATCGCAGAATTACTGATTCTGAGTGAGTGTATTTTTTTGGACTTGTTCAATTTGGTTCGAGACGGTAGTGGTAAAGTTTCGGTTGTGAAGTAAGAGCGGTATCCCGAAGTATCATGGGATGAGAATCTCGCAAGCGGCGAGTCACGTTGAATGACGTTGAATATCAGCCGCGAGTCTTTCCCTCGTGTAGCTGCTTCCATAATTGCGTCGAGACGGGTCCAAAAGCGTCCGTGTCGAGACTCCAGGTCCATGTGTTCTCTGTGGACAATGCCGTCAAGAGCTTTTGTCGTTGGATGGTCAATCTGTCCGTTTATATCGTTCAAGAGTCCCCGCCACAAGCTCGGGCGATTTTCCCAGCGATCCTCGATTTCATCGAGCCAGATGTCGCCTTGGACAATCTGATCCGATCTTGACAGCCAAGTGTATTTCTGTGATTCTCTCAATGAGTATGCCAAGAGTGACATATCGTTCAGCTTTTGCATCATGGCTTGTGGTAGTTCGCCTGCTCTGCTCTTTTCCAATAGCCCTTCGTCGATGACTCGTAAGGTGTTGGGAAATTCCATCACCCAGATTACCGGATCTCGCTCGACAAGAAGATCTATCAACCGTGCAGTACACCGGGGAACATCTGTCACATGCATCAGTGCAGGTCTTATAGAAGAAAAGATTCCGTCCAAGCTCGTCTTGAATGCTGTTTCTAGTAACATGCAGTCCTTAATACTGTTTGCATCGTCGACCCGAAGAGATAGAAGAGGTCCGTTTCTCTGGATTATATCATCGACTAGACTTTCAATATCGACGAACAGTGCTATACGAGTCAACGTATCCGTCAACATAGCTACGGTGCGACCATGTGAAGCCCGCGAATCCAGATACGAGGCCCAATATTTAGCGTCTGAACGTAGTCGATTCAGCTCATCAATTGCTTCATCGCTCGAAGCTTTCATGAGACTGTGAAGGAATGATATGTCGACTTGTGTGGACGGGCTGTAATCCATTGCGGCCATTCGTGTGAAAAGTGATGAGGGTTGTCGGATAGCAATCCTTTCGCAAGGTGCGATCGGTCTGAAATACTTTCCGTGTGCAAGTAGTCTTTCTACGTTCATGCATGCGAGGATGGATGTGTAGATGGCAATCTGTGCTTCAAGCCAATGGAAGACAAGACCCGGGCTTCCAAGACTGGGCTCAAAAATTCCATCGCCCTTAACGAAGATACCATATTCTTCATCGTTGAAGGCCCCGAAGCTCACGCTCCCACGACAGTAGATCTGCCGTAGAGAGCCCTGCCATATTCCAAGGATAGCCTCGCGACCGTCTACCCAAATGAAATTTCGTGGGTGATAGTCGAGACGGGTTTGGAGGAGTCGAGGCAAGTTGTCTCCCATGCACAGGTCATGGACATTGAGTAACGCTGCTTTGAATGCGAGAGTATCTCGAACGTGTTTCTGATCTCCGTCGTACGCAATGAATTCGTAGATGTGTGCATTCGGAAGCTCGTGAAGTATCGTACAGGTCTCCCTCAAGTAAGCTTGACGAGCTTCATCACCAAGCCCTAACCAAGTCTCCCTGAGATGTATAAGCTGTCCATCTCCTGCACGCGTCTTGAGTTCACGCCATAAAGCCACGATCTTTGAAGCTTTTTCGGTCAAGCAGTCTCGAACCACGGCGCTCGGTATTTTCTGAGAGCTCCCGAACATGCCGCATAATCTTTCGATGACGTGTTTAGCACTTTGCCAGTTGGGTCCGAAGTATCGGATCGATTGCCGAGCTGCTGCGCCGTCCCTCACACTCTCTAGCATCTTGCGGTCGTCCATATCAGAGGGATCTTGGCCTGCTACGTGCATGTTGGTACGTAGATTCGTACAAGTTGCTGTACGATCTGACTCGATCTGATCAATCCATTGATCGAGGGAATCCCAGGTGCCATGTCCAAATGCTAGTGACATGCGTTTTACAGCCTGCCAAGTCGGCTTGTGAGCCGGTGATCGCGAAAGGAAGTCGATCCAGAAAGATTCGCTTGTGAGAGGACCGGTAGGTCGAGCCAAGAGCTTTATTTTACGCAGATTCTCGTAGATTGGCCTGAAGTAGCGATCGGTTGATAGGCTTACATTCGTCTCTACAGTAGACGAACGTTTTGTTGTGGAAGTCATGATTTAGACTTCAGTACTCAGACGTGCGATTGAGAAAGCTTGCACAGTTTGTAATGTGAGGTACCTGCAAGGGAAGATAAGCAGACGATTGTGAGTCTCTTGCGGGTTCTCGAATTGGGGCTGGCTTTAGCATAAGCGTTACATTTGTTAAATGTCACGGCCCCAGAATATCATTTTGGCACATGTGTGCTATAAATATGCCTGTGACGAGTATCAAACGCAATTCCATGCGCCAGAAGCATTTCGAGAAGTTACGATGATAACCTAGGTGGAGCAAAGAATGTTGCGATGAATCCGTCGCGCCCTAGAAAGCTTCTCTACGGTGGTTACGGTCTCACCTCGGTTACAGTAGATTTCAGCTCAAACGAGCCACCCGTCAATCTTTGCGTATTTTTGATCGACGCTTCGGCTGCTAAATTCCCACAAACGGCATTCGGTCGTTTCAGACTCACCGAAGAGCCTTGCGACGGCTGAAATTGAGGTTCACAGCGCTCAATCGTAGCTTTTCGTCGGCTCAGAGAGCTACTTACAGCTTTACGATTCGTCTCACCGCCGCCTTGTACTATTCTTGTCAGCCATGGACATGAGAGTCATCCATTCTCTTGCTTGCCACTTCCGCTAGGTCCTTTGCGACGATCCAAATAATGCCCTGAAATGACTTCAGCACCACGAGCTGCTTTGATGAGGGTCATTTTCCCGGCATACTTACAACTGCTGATAGCTTTCTACCCTGGTATCGCGCTACCACATAGTCCAAAAAACATTTTCTCTGATCATCTGCTCTTAGCCTTGCTTTTCTTCTGGACCTTCTTGTTTCCAAGTCTTGAATGCTACATTCTCCGCCATCAAGGTTACCCTTTCATGATAAGCAGTTTCAAGATCTCACTACTGGACTAACGTTTGTCATTGATTGTAAGTCTCCAGTTCGGAGGGATCCTAGTCTGATACCAGGTTGTCAAATGGGCCCTCCCAGAGAGGGTAACAAAAGTAAGCATTGAATAGGCTCTTTGATTAATCCCCTTAATCACAGAGAATCGTTCTCTGTTGCCAGGCTGAGCCATTCTCGGTCTCACTCATCTGTCCGATGGTGTGATCACCTCAGACATTGAGATAGCCCCCATCTGAAAACTATTCTCATCAAGAGTGCAAAATATCTACGTCAGGAACACCATCCTCAATCAAAGTCTCCAGTGTCAGGCTAAACCAAGCTTGAACGATTTTGGATATTCGCACCATCATGATAAATAGCGAAATTTCCTATTATACACATTGTCTTCTCGAGAAGTGCGCTTGACAGAATCGTGAACCCTTTGCTGGCCAGCGGTCTCTGTTCGCTACAGATTCCGGTTCTTGAGCATGAGATTGGCAATGTCTCTGACATCTAGAGCTCTCGGAGGATGTCCCTTACGTAAAATGACTATGATTCTTAGTATGGGAAGCAATCCTTGGCAATATCCTTAGCAATATTGAATTCGCTCGTTGCTCATGGCTTCTCATGAACTGATGCCTTGTTTTAGTGCCTACACCGGAGGTTCTCAGAAAAGACTTCAGAGGCTTTTGTAGCAGCTATCGGTGACTGGATTTGACCTTGGTAGGAATCATGAAATGCCAAGAGCACCATGTATTCGTTTTGATATGGCCACGTTATACAAAGTTGTAGGAGGACACGCCTTCAAGGGGGGGTGAGGGGAAAACCGTATTTGAGCGTGTTTTGACTATCGACTTCTGTTCATCAAATACCCGCTTCTTCATAGTTCCTTCACTGCGTCATCCACCGTTGTCGCAGCTGTCGTCTTTTCCAATCTGTACAGCGGCGCAGGTCCGAATTCGACGACGCTTCTTGTTAATCGCGTCGCTATTGTTGTCATTCTTTTCGCCATACGCGCTTGTGGCATTTCGAAATTATCCAGGAAGTGGCGCGGGGACTTCATATTTGTCGCTGCGGCCTCCGTTCTCGGTTTCGTCTCAGCCATTGCCATTATTGTCTCTCTGATTGATAACTTGAGAAACCCTCAACACTTCCAAATACTGCTCCGAAGCACTATACTTCTTCGACTTGCTTTTCCTATGAGTGGCTTCGCTAAATGGAGTATCATTGCTGTTCTCCTCCACATTCAGCGTAAGACCAGTGGAGACCGCTCAATGACCCTGTGGTTTGTCGTAACCCTCATGGACGTTCCGGCTGTTGCAAAATTCTTCCTGTCCTTCGAGTGTGAGTCGCTAACTCTACCTGGCTCCCTCAACTCAATGGAGTCCGAGCCCGTTCCAGGATTGCCGGAGATTCGTCATTTTCCTATACGCTGTCCCCATCTTAGCGGATGTAGTACTAGCTTTATGGCCTATCAAGATTGTATGGGATCTGTAGACCTCTCTCTGTGTCAAGCTCGGGGTCTGCTCCTTGACGACCGTCGTTATCATTCCCGCCGTTGCCATAGTCATGTGGATGAAGCTGCGCCGATATATTGCGTGTAGAGACGATCTCAGTTACGAATCCCACTACCGCATGCTTTTCGGGATTCTGCCCTGTCATGATTCTGGAGTTTCTGGCGTTGCTGCGCCATCTCTTCTTGCGCGTCTTGTACTACATCACATCCACAAACGGTACCAAGTTCATCACCAGCACAAGCTGAAGGGCAGCTGACGTTTCTTGAATCGAACATAGGCACGATGAATGCGGCCAGGTGCAATTGTATTATGGGAAGGAATATGTGGAGTGTCAGCTCGGCTACCAAGGAGCGTAAAAAAATGGTGGCAGGGACATCAGATGTAAGTAATAACCGGAGCTGGCCATGAAGAAACCTTGACAGAATCAGCTGTATTTTGCACGAGCAAGAGAGAGTACCTGCATGTAGTTGTCGAAGATTTAATCGGAGGAGCTAGTCGAAACGGCCTGACAAACCTGGATCTCGGCATACACGCAACTAGTTATTCGACCTCGTATGAATAGCGAGCATTAATATTGATAAGGCTGGCCTTGGCAGTACTTCTAGTCGTATGATTCAAGATTCATAATTAAACCTTTCGAACTCTATCCCAGTGCTACACCAGTAAAGAAGCGGCACCACCTCGTTCTGCGCTTTGCCTGGTTAACCAACATGATGCTTGTTGGACACTCCGTGAAATGAACTCATCTTGCCATTTCTTCCACCAAAGAAGAGATACGTGATACGAAGTAATCGATCATCCAACTCAAGGCTTTGATTCAGTTAGATAGAACGGAGCCAAAAATTCCATGCTCGCTACAAATCCTCTACAATAGTGGCAAAAACTGGGAGTATGGTTTCCGCTTGTGCAGGGGTCGCTTCCGTATGCGGATCAGCTGATCCTGTCGCCACTACATGCATTTTCTTGGAGCGAACAAAGTCGAGGCTGAGGGATCTGTCTGCATCTCCATCGAATGAGTAACCATACTCTCTGTATCTTCGACATTGACCAGCCATATCTGTGTCCTGTGTCCACTTCGAGGGCAGATATAGAGGATGGTCGAGATTCCAATCGGAAGTAGCTCGCAAGCATAAAAATACTTTGTTCTGGCTGGTGGAGAAGATTAACATTGCTATCCTCCGTGAGCATTCCCCTATATACATCGCGCGACATCGCGGAATTGAAATCGATACGATCCGGGGATGAGGCTTCGAGATAATAGATGGCACGAGTCGAGTCTCGATTGTGAATCTGCAGACCAATCTGACACAAAGTGTCCTTTCTGGATCGATACATTTTAATCTGAATATATGGATTAGCTTGGAGAGCGTGCGTTGAAGTAATCCTCATGGTCCGGTCGAGTAATGCTCATATTGAGTGTTTGATTATTCGATACATAGCTGATATGACACCCTTCAAACGTTGTAAGATCATTTAGCTTCTTGAAGGCCACCCGTATCACGACACAGTACGCGCGCTCGGCTCTCGTCTTACTCCAAGTCAAATCAGCTGGATGTTGTCGTACATGCATCATCATAGAAGACGTTCATACATGCGCCAGCTCTCAAGATCACCTAGAGATATTCATGCTGTGCAGGAGAAGGTGTGAGTTTGTCAAGGAGGTAACGCAAGCGCTCTTCCCTCGACTGCCGTACGAGTTGCTCCTCAAGAGTTGCCATCTCAGGAGTGAAGACCTGAATTGACTGGCCATCCTTCTGAGGGCTGCCTCATATGCTACCGTGACACACAACCCGCGGCTCGGAGAGTCGTCGACAGCGTCCACTCCAACTTCCCAACCTGTAACTCGAGATATTCACCAAGAACGTCAACGCTGTAATGATGATGTTACGTTCCGTCCGGTCCGCTCAGGAGGAACACGATTCCATCCAAAACCTTCTCTCGGTCTATGAGAATAATTGTCTTTCCTGATATGACGAAGACTACCTCTGCATCTTTCATGAAGAATTCAATCTCCTCAAGGTTCTTGCAGTGGTAGGCCTTTCGCTCCCTGAAGTGAGGTCTTCTCCGGAGGCGCGTCGCATCGGGGGGGAGTTCTCTGCACGCACGCTCGACGAACCAGCTTCGCTGGCCGCGGCCTCTCAGTGAGACCACAAAAACCTGATCAAGCCGGCTAAAGCCTGAAGTATGCTCTGCGCTGTGCAGGGGGCGTAGTGGCTCAAGCTTGCTCTCGAGGTCCTCGGCCTCGAGTTCTTGCTTCATCTGGGCCCTCTCGCCCCGCAAGCGGTATAGGCTCTCCGCGTGTGACCTTGATGGGAAGTAGGAGTATACTCAGTACCACCGTCAATGGACCCTGTATTATCTGAGACATCTCTGAAGTCGCTAGCGCGAGGCGTCTAGCGTCTCGCCAGGGACGCGTTCAGGTTTTGCAGGAGGCTCTGTGACTTGCGACCGTGGAGGAACGACTGGGATTGTTGAGATCACGTATGTCGCAATGCATGCAACGTCCATCGAATCAAGCATTCAGCTCAGATCACAGCCAAATGCTGTTTTCCCCGCACGCACGCGTGACTCATGATAAATCTATACAATCGAATATAGTTTAAAGGAGCCATCCTCAGATCTCGGCGGTTTTTCCCGAGACGTTGTACCACCAAATTGAGCTGACCAGACGTCCATGTAGATTCGTAGCGAATTTATCGCTGTTATCGCTAGAATTGTCGATTTGAAGGTCTAAGAATAGCTGTGGATCTGTATACCGCTGAAGTTAAGGTGCAATAAAGGGTGAAGCGCCGGAGTGCTCGGTCTAAGCTTAAAGCTATTGAATTGCTGCTGGCTGAAGGCTACTCCGATAGAGTTATCAGAGGGCTACTGTATGGAGAATCTTAAGAGGCTGAGCTCAAGTTGTTGCTAAGACCTGTTAAAAACCTTTCACCACCATCACCAGCAAGTGTTATCTATATCTACAGCCTTTCAGAGCTCAATTTATAGCCGAGAAGGATGCTGCTGACGATGTCAGCGCTTGGAATCGCCCATTCGGCCCAAGTTTGCGATAGTAGGCCTTTATGAGAGTACGATACGCGTCTTCAGCGATCCACAGTAATCCCTTTCACATCGTCAATATCATAATCCTCACTCTTTAGCTTATGCTCGATTTGGGTAAGTATCTCTAAATTGCTTAAGAAACGATCTCTTCCTTCTTAGCTAGTCAAAGAATTCAATCAATATCCGGAAAGATCGGCCTCTGAAGCAAGGGGCAAAGACGGAGTATCCAGAGAAATAGCTGCTGTGAGATAGCTTCAAGATAGGAAATAGGAATTGTAGAAGTTGATGTTGTGCACCGGAGCTGGAACCGGACAGGTTCTAGTTTTTGCTGATACTAATGACGACGCTGAGAACGACTACGGAATTTAACTTTCATGTCTCACGCTGCGCGCATCCTTTGACTCATTTAAATCCGGAGCAAGGCCTGGAGATGGCTGCTCTATAGTGGCCTTGTTGCTTCGAATTGCACCACACCACACCACGCTAATCACTTTCCACTATCCAGCTGCCGGTGTTTATCATGTACGATTTATCCAGCATAATCGGCTATAGGTTGCACAGCGTGAAGCTCTACACTTCAACTCCATCCGTTAGATCTGGTTCGATATTGCGCTTCACCGCTATAAGCTCTTTTTCGGCCTGGCTTGTAGTGGGACGTCGCTGCGAGGCCAGCGGCAGCATGCTTGATGATATCGCCGGCGGTGGCATAGAAGATCTCAGCAGTGGCACCGGTGATGAGCTCCAAGAGCTCGATTATACTGGCACGATTAGTAGACAACGGATAACTCGAGGAGGTGGTAGTGCAGAGTTTGCTGGCAGCGGCAGTTCCTTCATCAGCGCAGATAGGCCAACTTTGAGCTTTCCACGGTGGTGAGCAAGCTAACCCTTGAGCTCATCGATAAGTCTCTGGATATTGGCTCGCTGGTCAAGCGTTAGCTCTACTATCTCCTAGTTCTTACCACCCCTTGTATATGAAGCTACAGCTTGGAAGACCATAACCTGCAGCTGCTGATTTGCAGTCACTAACGTATTCTGTAGAGTCTATTCTGATAGTGGTAGCCACATGATTTCGCTCGGCTACTTAAATAATCGCTCGTCCGATAGGAGCTTATTGGTCTTCACCTTCATAGTCAGCCACACTTCCACCTTCCGACCGATAGATGGAAGACTCGAGTCGTCCGTATTAGCCTGCGGTAGCTCTAGCAAGTGCGATGACTGTGACAGCTGAGACGATTGAACATGCGCCTCTATTCCACGGACACTCTTCTCCTCTATAGCAGTATCCTCCTCTTGCCTCTGCGCATCTGGCAGCTTGATCGACGGCTGTGACTGATCTTAAGCGGCAACTGCGCTCTCTGCTAGTTTCTGAAGAGCTTGGTCATGTAAGAGGGAACAGGATATAGAACTGGCGCTGATGTTGCTTTTAACTGGATCCTTGATGAGCTTGGTCAGCTCATAATAGCCCTTCTATTACCTCCTGCTAAGGCTCCACTCTTAAGCAGCAACGACTTTATCACAGTTCATTCTATACAGACCTCTGACCAACAAAATTGGCTGACGAGAAGTGTAGAAAAGAATCGCCGAGATATGGGGGTAGCTCGTTTGAACTCAATCCGACTGTAATTCTGGGTCAGGAGCCGCGCCGCGTCTTGGCGTCGATGACATTAGTATAGCTGATATTATCCTATCACTACTTCTTCTAGCTGATAGAACTGTACAGGGGACTGGAAAGCAATTCGAAGCATTCGCCTTCGGTGAAAGCATTCTTACAGAGGCCTTCTAGATGAATTTGGATCATGAAGTCACATCTTCCCTAACATTGTAGGCACTGTAGTAGACACGGATCGCAGTAGTGGTCATGCGATCGTCGAATTGCTACGTTGTAAATGTATAGATTAGATATTGCGAACTCTGCTATATTGATCACTAGCTTCAGAGCTCATCCAATATGTATTCACCCATGTGACAGATCAACCTAGGTTAAATTCTGAATTTGACTGAAGTTGTCACCAGAATGTGTCAAGAGAATCCTAGGACTTCTAGAAGCAAGAATGGTTTTCTCGTGAAAGCACGAAGCTCCATTTTGGCCTCTTGCTCTAGTACGATTGCCAGTAGGGCTGCTTTCCTACTACGACTACCAGTAGGGTTGCTCCTTTGACACGAATGCCAGTATGGCTACTTATCTCACACGATTGTCACCACGACTGCTTTTGTGATCGAGACGCATGTGTAGTATGGCTAGAGATGATACGATCGCGCCCTGACACCCGGACAAGACCCAAGCCCTTCTGGAGTTTCGTCCAGTGCATAAGTGGGGAAATGAGGGTTGAATTGGATGTTAGGTCATTTGTTCTGACCCGTCGTGATACAACCCTACCCAGAGCTCAAGCACCAGTTCGCCTCGTCAAGTTTCGATCATAATCAGGCAAGATACTATGCATATCATATTGACCCGCTACTCTCTTGGTAGTGTCCTTCCAGTGGCGTTGTGTCTTGCTTAAGTTGATGGTGAATGATTGATTGGGCGCTCACGGAACATGAATGGGCACAGACTGTAAAGACTCCTACGCTATCTCAGCCACAGTGTGAAGATACCGAAGAGACTGAATAGTACAACAATCAAAGAAGTTGATAATTAGTCGTTAGAGCAGTTTAGGGCGCGTCTCGAACTCTTGCATGTGTCAATCGCAGATATCCGCCTAGGGTCTTAGGAAATTGTTTGAATCTGATATGACATCACCCTTAGGGTCAGATCTATCAAAAGTAATCACAAATATGATGCTCTAAATAGTATGTGCGAATGGGTTGAAATTACAGCAATGTCCCCTAAAAAGGGCTTGGAGGAAGATTGATCGTGTCGTCTAACGTAAGGGCTTGTGTAACTTCTCGATGTTACTCCGATGTGCGTTGTCAATTGGCAGGTGTCAGTGCCAATCATATAAATACAAGGTGAATTCCTCCCACGAAGGGCTTCCTTGTTAACGTATCAACATTGGACACCAATTGCATACTACACTCCTGCAGAAACGCTTCTACAGATACACTTCTACAGCTACACTTCTACAGCTACACTTCTCAAGCATTCGTACTACCGGCACCTACGTCGACACAATCGACCAATGATCACCATGAGACACGCCAGCTTCTTCGTCCTGATAGGGGTGATACAGTATGCACTAGCCTACAAGGTTCATGTAGCATACGATCCAGCCGTCGTTACTGTCGGCGATGCCAACATCTTCCAAATGGTTTGGCAAGAAATCTATCAGATCCCTGGTAATCAAAACGCTGTCACCTACTCGAAAACGGAAGATGCTCGTTCTGCTGTCTGCAAAGAGGGCGGCAGCAGTACCGACACAAAAGTTACGGCAGAGGTCGACGGTCTCTGGGGAAAAGATCCAGGCATGGGTGTGGAGACCTCGCGCGATGCGATCATGGCCGCGTACCAGGATTTCATGATCGCTTTCAACCAGAAGGAGACTTACGATATGTGGGATCACTGCGTACACGTACAGGGACGTACGGGTATGACACCCTGGTGGCCTAAGCAATCGGCTTGCAGCGGAGACAGGTGCGTTGGCTGCCCATCGACCATTGGTCTTCAATGCCAGAACACACATAAGGGAACCAGGGTTCCCGCCAGTTTGAAGGTATTCATCACTAATAATGCTGGTGCTGTCATGTCAGATGTCCTCAAAGTCAAATTCAGCTCTAACAAGCCCGAATCTCAAGGGGGCTGCGGTATTGCCGGGACCATCGCCAGCATTCTTGCAGGCAAGATTCCTGGTTCTGGATCCTTCTTCAGCACTGGTATCAGCGTCGCTTGTGAGCATCTTCTTTGATCTACCCATGTCGGAGCACAGAAACCTAAGATTCCTCTTGGACTATGCACATCGGAATGGATGAGAACAATAGCTATCTTGGAAGAGTCAAGGGGAAGTCATATAGAATCTCCATATCGCCCGCCCAAGCAAAAATCTGCAGACATCTGTTTGAAGAGAACTTTACATTCAAGGGCCTTGTGCACCCCACCGTGTGCACAGACCCACCTCGCGCAACAAATGGAGATCGCTACATTTGTATTTTAGTGATCAATCATTTCACCAATTTAGCTTTAGTCTGTCTCAAATCTTAAGGAGGTGCTTATTGTCATATGTTTAGTCATTCCGAAAGGTTTTATCCTGCTAGGTACCTTAGAGCACGAATAGTTCTCCCTGACCTTGACCTTGGCTGAATGGGTGCTTCCTTCGCTCTTAGAGGTTCTACAAAGTTACAGGCTCTGCAGGTACCTGTTGCTTCTTTAGTCTCCCTCTTACTCTCTAATTCGGAGCTTTTAGCTCTAATTCAGACTGTCTCTAAGCCCATTTTTGCTGCCCTCTCTGTTCTCCTTTAAGCTTTCTTCCAAGGCTTAGCTGTCTTGCAAGCAGCTTAAGCAACAGCTCTGTTCTTACGCCTCTTCTAAATCTTCCTTTCCTTCCTAACCTTCTCAAGAGCCCTCTCTTAAGCCTTTTGCTCTCTATTGTAGTTCTCTTGCTCCTTCTCTTGCTCCTTCTCTTGCTCCCTTCTGCCTTGAAGCTCAAGGGCTGCTCTTATCTTGCTAGGGCCAAACAGAATTGCTCCAGAGCCTTCTTTAGCTCTGAACTGCTTAACAAGCTTCTTACTAAGCTTCCTCTTCTTCTTCTCATGCCTAAGAGCCTCTATCGCCTACCGCTTGCTAAGCCTTTCAAGGTAGCCTCTGCTATGCTCTTCTATAGGTTATCGCTAAGCCTCTTAATGACTTTCTTAGTCTTCCTATCTACATTCTTATCAATGATTGCCCTTAGCTATCTTATACTAGAAGGAGAGTCCTAGTAAGCAGAAGGACGGCTTAATCCTCCCTTACTTGGCCCTTTTAGTGTTAGTTCCCTCTAATGTCTTAGGCTAAGCTCATTAAGCACTAAGGAGCGATCAAAGGGGAACAAGCTGGTCTTACTACAGCTAGAAGCTATCTTCTTATCTATGAAGGCTTTGTGCTAAGCTAGATAGAAGCACTTGGAGAGATCCCTGTTAGTTATCCTTATCTAGCCTTCTAAGAGCCTATTCTGCTGTTTGAGCAGCTAGCTATATGTCACGAACCGTGCAATTTAGGTCACACTAGTGAACTAAGCTAAGCTGAAAACGAGGTGGTTCTGCTTCTATAGCAGTATAGCACTAAGGTAAGAGTCGGAGAAGAGCTGTCTTGTAGATAATGAAGTACGATTAGAAGTATCATAAAGGCTAGCCTTAGCAATACTAATGTTCGCTATCTAGACGAGGTTAACTACAGCTACTACTTACAAAGGAAACTTCCCGTTTATATGCCCCTAATACTTATAAAGGTCACTTGTAAGCTAGGTGTCCTAGGGGCGTACTCACCTTGATCACTCGTGAGACGAGTGATCTAGGTGGTTAGCTGTCGAGCTTCTTTTTTATGTCTGCGGCTGTCCTGCAGCCCGCGGTTGATTGGCTGCAAGCGTGGCGCCAATTGTTCTTGTAACACTATAATAGATAGCCGTAGGAGCAAAACAACCAAAATCCAGAGGCTATAACCTATAGATAGAGTAAGGAGAATACACAGCTACAAGCATCCTGTGCTGTTAAGTCCATCCTTCAGAATTACACAGGATCTGTAACTATTAACAAACAACAGCCTCTAGCCTCTCCTTGCTTCATCTTAGGTATTCTTGGCGAATAATGCTTCTAGCCGCTTGAAATCAATCTCATCAGAGGTCTAGCCGCTTAGTAAGGAGGTGAACCAAGCTGTATGTTTATTAGAGTTGAAGTCCTGGACCTATAAGTCTTAGGTAGAACCAGAGGTACTGTCATAGATCAAGAGAGGGGGGTAAAGCTGTTTTATTAGCACAGATAGTGGCCACAACTGTGATAAATTCTCTTGATCTATCCTAACCAGCTCTCAAAACCTTCTCGGATGCTTTGAGGTCCTTTAGAAGACTCGTTTCGCTTTAGTAATCCTTCTTAGAAGAAAGTCCTTCTTATCTATGTTGTAGATGTTCTTAGGTAGAATCTGGTACTTATCTATTTTCTTGCTAATAGCGGAGAATTAGTGCTCAAAGGAGGCTATAGAATTTGTATGATGTCTCTCAAGATTAAGCTTGTTGAGACAGCGAGACTCTAATCCGTCCTTGTGCCTTTTAACGGACCTGGAACACTAGTTGTGACCAGGAGCTCTACCACTAAGCTAAGCAGCAATCTCAGCTACAATTGCTGGTGTAGGTGGAAAACATCTGTCACAGAGCTGCCTGATATGCAGTAGCAGTTGTTTCTCTTGCTGGTCGTTAAGAAATCCAGAAGCTTCAAAGACATTAGTCCTTTTGGTAGTGATCCCCTTCCACCTTCTCTATAGGGTTGACCTGACGAGATTGAACTTAGCTGCTGTAGCAGCAACATTGAGAATCTTAGCAGCACGTAATTCAGCTTTTGCTTGATCTATGACTGCTATATTGAGTCAATTAACCAGCCTATAATGCTAATTGCTGTTACAACAAACGCGCTGTGTGAGGTGGGTCTGTGCACACGGTGGTGAAGACTTCTAATTGTACAACTTAGCGTCTTGCAATTTCGATTCTCTCACGATCGCGGGGTCTTGACTTAATCACGGCGCACTTGGGCACGATTTACATGATCTGTCTACCGACTCCGCTAGCTAACGACACATCTGCAGGAGCGAATGGACTAGATCTCGTCCCTCTATCTCAGGACAAAATAGAAGCAAGTAATCGATCAAGTGTTCATATATCCAGTAGCCAGTCTGAGCGAGGTCTGGAAACATTGAGCACACGATTTCAAATCACTGCCACTCATCGGGACCTCTTTCTGGAGGACGGTTTGATAAGCTTGGTAACGTCATGGCATACAGGCTACAGCGTGACAGGGTCCACCAAGATCATCAAGTGATACTTGCCCAAGCAGATCTCTAACTTTTTTGTATACTAAATCTGGCCCGTCCGAACCTTTCGTTCGACATGGCGCTGCTAGCTCTCGACAACAAATCGAATTAGGGAGATCATGTGTCGCGACTGAACGCCAAACAAGACAGCTCCAGATCACCAGCGGCCCTGGGAAAGGAGACAGCAATGCTTTCCCATCCCTTCTCACTATCGCAGCATATCGACATATCTCGACTACTGTTTCCTGTGTACACTTACAGCGCGGGGGGTGCAAGCGAAATTACGATTTCGTACAAGCACTTCGATCATCATGCAGACCTCATCAGGAGAGTAAAATGGACGCTGCTTATCGTTGATGAACATGGCAGCCATATGACAGCCGAGGTCAAGGGACTCTGCTTTCAGGACAACATCGTGACCTTCTGCATACCTCTGAACTCATCACACGCAATCTCTAGCTACTTAATGCAAGCTGCTTTGCACCTATCAGGTAGGCATATAGTCAACCGGTAGAGGCAAAGACGACGCTTGGCAACAATCATATTAAGAAGGTTGAGTTCCTATCAGCCTTGACTGGAGTCCATTAGCAAGCTTTGACTACCAGCAACACCAAGATTGGCTTTACTATCTCTGGGCTCGATCTTTTCCATCCTAGCCGGGTCCTTAAGCTAGATCCAGTCTTGTCGACACCATCACTCAGAGGTAGTGATTCAACCTGGGAGTTAAGGACACCTAAGACAATCCCTCAAATTAAGAAGCAAGCGAAAGTCATCAAAGCATAAAGAGTGAAGAAGAAGGCTGTAAAATCTTCGATTGATACACCTTTTGACAGGCTGTTAAAGTGCTTTGAAACTGCTGTTCACAGAAGAGCAATCTTGATAGCCGAGAATGCAGTACTCGAAGCTGAAAACCATGAGATCAAAAGGAAGGAAGAGGCCATGAAGAAGGTGTTCGAAGAAAAGGGTTCTCTGACTGTTCAAGCTGGTCTTTGATGCGAGAGAGTATTCAAATGGCTTTACAATCTCAACAAAAGCAGCCGGAGGATGGGGCGGTTATTATTAAAGGGCGGCTTTTCGTACTGGTAACAAAGCAGTGTTCGAGTGTAGCCTCTGTGGTGAAGGGATCATGTGCTGCTCGAATGCATCCTTGAGAATAAGAAATAGATTTATTATACCATCAATATTGCTGTTGATTCATGGTTGAAGGTAAAGGTTGCTGAATTCTGACTACCGGCGTTACATCACTAACGAGCTTGCCGACCACATTATGATGTCCCATAAGCGCACGGGTCGCTCAAGCAAACGGGCCAAAATTGAACTACTGACTCCTTCGACGATGAATCATGACAGTGATTTTGACGGTGGACAGGACAAGTTTGTTACACATTCTGAGGGCTATACGGCAACATTCTGCGATAACCTTCACCACAGAGACCACTCAAATACCGCTTTCTTACCAGTACTGGAGAGTCGCCGTCAATAACAATGGTTCAGTCTTCTGTCTGCTGTGTTTGCTGTCGGAAAGCTGTGTGAATGCTCTCCGCTCTACAAGAACTATCTTAAAGATTCAGAACCTTTCCCTTGTGTTATCTTCTTCCCGATCTAATGTTTTTCAGCTTATTGCCCCCCCCCTATGAACAACAGTTCCAAAGACTTTCAACAGTCTGTAGTGTACATCAATGAGAAGTCTTGATAGATCTTTTCCTCGTCTTCTTGAGCTCTGGATATTAAAGACAGACACGGCTCCAGCAGAATCGACTTACATCGATACACAGATGTACAGACCCGGGGTCTCAGATGATCGGCAGATATCTCCGTTGCGGCTTTGTAGCCAAAATCACACAGGTTTAAAAATAATAATTTGCAAGTTCAAGGGACGATGTCTGCTATGATCTCGATGAGATTTCTCCTACGCCCGAAACCTCTAGTTTCCCTTTCCCTGAATGTTGTAACATTTCAGACCAGTGTTTGTCTCCATGCATGAGCACCTAGTACACATAGTTAGCCTGGAAGTCCACTATAATTGAGGGAATAAGCTGTTCTTACTCGTGCCTGTCGCTTGCGTGTACACAAATCGCAGCCCCATCGCATTCGCTCGGGCACAGCTCTGAGTTGAGTGCCACAGTTGCTGGCAGCATCTACAAGATGTAGAATTAGCGGGAGCCTATATAAGATCAGAAGTGATTCTTGGTCTGAGACGTACACAGCAATGATCGCCATTTTTGTACGTGCACTGATAAGCAGCGAATGGGCCACTACATGCTTTCGCAAGTGCAACAAGAGCTGAAAAGCTTGCGAGGACTTGATAGAGTCGAGCCATTTTCTTAATGATCGGGATGTAATGCTTGGAAGATAAAGCGTTATGCTCTGATTCAACCAGGCAGGAACAGACATATTTATATCGTGATACGATGTCTAAGCCCTAGCTAGAGTTCTAAAAGAAATTCTAATCATAGATGCACTGTTCATGAACTTTCATATGGTACTAGTGCTTACATTGGGTACCCTGTGTGACCTGTTCCGTGAAAGTCATATCGTTCTCTAGCGTCTACTAAAGGTCCTGACCGTAAGCTCTTAAACCCATGGAGGGCCTAGCTAAAACTTTTCAAAGCATAGAGGGCCTAGTACGTGAAAAGAAACCCGTTCTCACTCCAGCGAGGAACTCCACCGTCGGAAATCTCTTAAATTAAGTAGATCGATCCCTTTCGTTCGTCCTGCTCCTTCTCGTCTTACCTCTTGTTTGGTGACATTACGTATCTTCACCCGGCCGCCTTCGATTGCTGCTTGGAGTCTATGTCTAGTTGATAAAAGCATGACCACCGCTCGACGGTATATGCCCTATACAGTACTTTCGTGCCCTCGTCCATGTCTCTATGCGCCAGAGATCAGGTAGGCATTCGCTTGCCAGAGTCAGTCGCTGTCACCCTCCCTTCCTTCCCTGTCAGAAGCCGTTCCGATCTTTCACCGTTGTCACTTCGGCTACTCTACCGCGTCCACCATCGCGACAACAGCCTGTTCGTGTTCGATGCGAACTGTGGTGGAGGCTCACTGTACGAGACCTACAGTACACTTTATCTTCAGGAAAACGCAAGGCGAGCTGCTCGCCTGATAAATTCAGCAGCCACGAAGCGTGGGCTTTTCAATGCTCTCCGCAACTCCGAGCCCATATCTGCAGCTCTTGTAAGGTTACAATCGGTCTATGCGATATACACCCTCACCTCCGATCGAGCCACAAGGGCTGTCCTGTCGCTGTGCGCCACGCTCCAACGGCCGAGGAGAGGTCCCATGGCTGGCTCCTTCCGTCCTGTGTGCTTTTTATACAAGACGATCGATTGGGGAAACCTACAGAAGCATCTCTGTGCAGTGCATCAATGCGCTTGAATACGAGAGCAGATATCTGCACACACATGCTATCTGTAACGCTGACCAAACCAGGACATAGTGTGTCGTCACCGATGGAGAGTCGAGCTTCCGTTGCATCACAACCGTATTCTTAACAGGGACTGAGATGCCCACAGCACTGCCTGTTTCGAGACGGAATGCGCTACGGATGGAGAGAAATGGGCAAGCCTAACCAAAATACATAGATTGTACCCCAACTGCCACTCTGCGTCCAAACACCAGTCATTCCACAGTCCTTGGCAAAATCTGGGTGGAGAAATTCTTGTGACTTGGTGTAGAAAGCTTATTCAGTACCCCGTCCATGCACCATCGTTATGATGACCTCTCTTGGGTCCGGATCAAGCACTGCCATCATCGTGCAGATCTCACAAGGAGGGGCAAATGGAGGCTGCTAATCTATGATGAACATGGTAGCCAATGACTGCCCAACACAAGAAGTTCCGCCTTCAACACGATAGCTCGACCCCCTGTATGCCTGCACATCCATCACACATCCTTGCACAGCCGGAAGTAAGCTGTTTTGTACCTAGAAGAGCTCATACCAGCAACGAATTGAGATAAAGATGAGGCTTGACAATAGTCACATTCACAAGGTTGAGCTCCTTCAGCTGTTATGACGATACATCAGCAGCTTGTAATCACAAACAATATCAAGGCTGGCTCTGCTACCTGTGGACTTGTTTCTGTCGGTCCAAGCCAGATTCATGACAAGATAGGTCCAAAATTATCAACATCATTGCCAAGGGCAGTGATCGAACCTGGGAATCAAGATGTTCGAAGACAAGCTCTGAAATCAAGAAGCAGGGCTTATCCGAAGCTTGTGGAGCAGAGAAGAGATCCATCAAGGTCATCTAACAACGTAAACTTTGACAGACTGTTGAGAGATTTCAAAAATGCTGTCCATAGAAGGACTATATCGATGGTAGAGAAAGGAGCATTGAAAGCTGAAAGTATGAAGATCAAAGGGACGGGAGAGCTCAAGAGGCAGTAGATACGATAGAAGGGGCCTTTGACTATCGCAAGAATTTCTATCAAGGCAGAGAGTAGTCAGATGGCTATACAGCAGGTACAGGAGCGATCAGAAGGTCAGAAGGTCATCATTGAGGGCTGAGTTCTTAGCACTGGCAGAAGGGCACCATAAAAGTGCAGCCTTTGTGACTGACAGGGTCATAGGCTCATGTAATGTAGCCTAAAGAAGAAGAAAGGGAATGCTTCTATCATCGAATCGCTATAGTGATCTCGTCTGTCGTAAATACGATCAAATTCTGACTCCCTAGCTTGCCAAACGCGCTCAGCATTGCCAGCTTTACAATCTTGAGCATCTCTCCACATCCGCATCGCCTATCCTCTTGCATTCTGGCCACTACAAGGCACTAATCGAATCTGAATCGTCCATACCTTGGCTGAGATAACAACCTTCTGTCTTAAGCTCGTCACACATTGTACCTATCTGCCGCTCCTGCAGCGCGTTATCAAAGTTGTGTTTGTTCAGCCGAAACCAGTCACGTTTCACTGCAGCCTGCTTCGATACATTTCGTTTCGACTTGTCCTACTACTTTGCTCGGTTCCCTTGTCTTGATTGTACAGTCGTTCTTTGGTCTCCCTCCTAGCTGGATCACCTACCTTACTAATCATTCACATCATCGGTGCTATCTATCCCGATCTGAGCTTGCTAATGTCTCAATTATAGGGTCGATCCATGTTTTTGAGCTTGCTCCAGAGCAGTCAACAGATTCTGAAGCACCATGGTAAAGCTTGTGACGGTCCATTGTCTCTCTGCTACTTTCGAGCCTGCTGGCCATCGGTCGTGACTCGGGTCTCTTTATTTGCGTACCTACATATGCTTGTAATTATCCATCATACGGCAAGTGCAACAGCTCACGCTTCCTCCAGGAGCACCTACGACCTTGAATTTTAGGCTAGTGTTTCTCGGAGCAGGATTTGTTTGCTTCTGTAGGAAGGTTGGTGAAGAGCAGCGCTTCCATGTGTTCTCCCTCTTCATGTTGCATCCAAGAAGATAACAATTGTCCACTCGTTCGATGATTGCCCTTCTTCACGCAGGCCTTCTTCTTGGGTCCGAGCCTGCGACCTCATCCGTAGCAAGATATCCCTGAGATACGTGAAAGACATGTCTATCACGACGAAACTTGGGGACTCAAAGACGATGCCAAGTAGCTCTTGGAGTTTTACCCCTCAACACCATCCTAACGTGCTACCATAGATGGCATGAATCCACATGCTGTAATAGAAGACCGACGCCGATACAGGGAAGCGGGACCCAAGGCCGCACATGATCTAAGGTATTTGCATGTCGATGGAGCCGATGAAAGTATCCTGCAATATGCTTATCTGCAACCCTACATTCAGGAGCGCGATTTGCTGCGATGTCCAGAACTCTTCCTCAGCCCTGTGAGCGAGTGTGTCGCACAGTGATGCGATCCTTTGGACCTGAGCAAGGATCAGGTATCCAACAAAGTCGGAACGTTCTTGATAGGCGTGGATGGTGTACTCGCCCATGAAGATAGGGGCGGTGTTGACCACGGGAAGCTCAGTCGTCCGTATTAACGAGCCACTGCTGTTGTCAATATAATTCCAGGCTGCCGCAATTTGTTCCAGTAGTGCCGTCATCTTTTCGACAAGTATGATGTGAAAGGTGAGCAATCGGCGTGAAGACCGGCAACTCGGGCAGTCAAAGAATGTACCGCATTGAGAAATGAGCTGTCTGAGAAGATACAGCACTTGTTCCGCGATCCTGACATCGACAATCTTATCCTGGCTGTAGACGTCCTCCAACAAACGCAGTGTCTGGACAAGGCATTCGCACGCCGGCTGTTCACGGGTGACTGGTATATGGGCTGAGAAGCAGTCACTTGGTCGCTCCAAAAGACAGTGTCCCGCAAGACTGGAGAAATAAGGATTGACCGGACCATTAGAGAGCTGTGGTTCACTTGATGGGACGTCCTTTGCACATGCTATCGGCATACACGCATTGCCGCCAGTGCTCTTTTCAATATCCAAACGGTTGGCCAGCAGAAATGGGTCGATTAAGTCTAAGTCCAAGTCTTTGAAGTACCTATCAGCGGGCTCTTCGAACATATGTCCGACGGCCACGGGAGTCGAGTGATAGGATTCACCGCCAGAAGAAAGTCCCGATGAAGGAAATAGCGTTTCTAGGATGGATTCACTTGGTATAATGGCATCCTGAATATTCCCAGTACCTGCTCGGTAGGTCGCATCGATTGCATCTTCCGTGATGCGCCGGCATGATAAAGTTTCATTTCTCGGATTGGACAATTGCGACATGGAAGGCTGTATCTGCCGGAATTCAGAAGAGCTGCCGAGACCCTTTTTTGCTCTCCGTCGTTTTTCGTAGCGTGTGTCCGAATATATGCAAGTCAAGTTACGGTTGCGACATCGATGACAGCCGAATTTTTGTCCACTACATTTGAGCTGTCTTTCATGAGCTTTCTATATGGCCACCTGTATCAATTCCCGAAGACGCACCTTTTTAGCACGACAGTTGTCGCAAGCGAAATGAACAGAAATTCGTCCTGATTGGGGCTGAAGATCTGACGAGGAGATGCACAACACCTCTGCCTTGCGATGTCCAGCTCCGAGCGTTGCGAACATGGGTCGTGCTGGAGATGTTCTCCTTAGTATTGTGAAGTTTCAAGGGTGTGATAGCTGCAGATAGCCAGAGGATGTCGAGTTCTCCGACATATTTATTAACATATGCGCCTCGTTCTCGTGTGCGGTGAATGCTGCAAAGCTTCGCTCAAGCTTGGCAGGCAATAAAATTCTAGCCATGTAGGGCTTCTCTGATGCATGAGGTAAATTACGCCCACTGTGACGTCTATGCTTCACGTCTTACGCCTTGGCGAAGTTCTTCTTTGACCTCCAGATTTTGTTGCAAATCGGCACATAAAGGACACAGGTAGTTAATTCATGTTCGGTAATGATACGCTGTTCACGATACACAGAATCTCGGCCGCTCAGGGCGCGGCCCCAAAAGATTGATTGATTGATTGATTGGATTTAAGGAGATTTTCAAGACCGACCGTATATGCTGCCTATATGCGAAATTCCATTACTCCTACCTCCGCTCTAATTTGAATGTACTCGTACTCAACGTAGAACAGAGTTCAGGGTGGACATCTTGCTGGGACTGTATTAGCTGCTCAGTCTTATCTTCTGAGGCTCTGTGTCTGGCTTCTGGCTACTGTCTCTCGGCTCGGCGTTAGAGTTTGCCAGGCCGTGAGAAAAATGCATGCTTGCTCTCGTTGCTGGTATCGATGGTCTAAATCTATGTTCCTGCTTATCTAGGACTCCATCGGCTATGTGAATCTATCCATTTGATCTAGTACTGAGCAGAATAGAAATGTCACGTTACCTCAGATTTGCTTCTCCTCTAGGTCGTTCTCGCTGAGTTGTCTGTCCATCTGAGTTGTCCGTCTAGGCCAAATCAATATCACATACGTTGGCATTTAAAGTTACTCTTCGGCTTTCTTGGTAGCGTCTTGTCTGATGAAAAGCTTGTCAAGTCTGTACTGTCGGCACTCAGAGACTTTGTAAAGATTCTGTCTAGCTTACCTGGCGTATGAAATCCATATTGACCACAACGAGAACGTATTTACCAGAATTTTCATGTGAGATATTCTAGCAGAAGAGATGGCAACCACAAGTGGTGACAATTTCCAGAATACCGGCCACGTTAAGTGATGCGTGCGGAACCATCGGCATGCCGCGATATGTCTAGGGATGTCTCGATAGTGATGTCAGACACGTTTCGATTTGTATTCAGAAACGGCTTCGCCACGACTGTGCGCTACCCGATAGCACAAAGGCTGTCGCTTGGCTCTGTCGCTCAGGTTTGAAGTTCCGGGGGCCCGAGTGTCCTAGAAGCTTTAGTGTAGACATATCCAACTTTCTTCGAGAAGGGAATTGCGGTGTGAGTCTTGTATCACCAACAAGTCTCGGCTCCAGGCCTTCAGGGCTTCGTTTCTACTGTGTAAAGTATTCTAATGAGATCAAAGATGACCATTCGTGCCCAAGCCATAATGCAATCACATCAAACATTCCAGTAACCCTCCATTAGAGGACTATTGATCAGAATGGACGAAAATCTGTCACGCACTGGCGCTGCTAAATCGACTGGAGTTGTTCAACCTCCCACATGCAATGCGCTATCGTAGCTAAGTCAGTCGCTTCGGCTGTCGGTGGACTCTTCTCAACTGACCTGAATGGCCCTACGCTATGACTAGGTCAACGTTGTAGTTTCTTGCTCCTATTTTAGAGGATACCCAACGAAGTGAAAAAGTGGGCCGCAGTAGTACCAACGACGCCCTGGAATACCTCAACGAAATGCAAAATGTGGACTTTGGAGCCCCAGAACATCCGTCTGCATGCCACGGACACGTGTGTATGGCATTGCAACAAGAGTCGCTCAATCACGCGCCTTGTTGTCAGATCTTTTGTCACAACCTTGATTTTGAGCCAATCATCGAAGTTCTCTTGTTCAGTAATGATCCATGACAAGGTTCAGCGAATTGGGCGTGCGAAGTAACCTTGTTGTTGGGACATGAGCGCGACTATATCGTGCCGGCCCTCGAATTCTCGCTATTATGCTCTTTCGCTCGTGGTGAATTACACCGTCAACTCTTCCAAGTGATCCTTGTGGATCCTCCGAGCATGCCCAGTATTAAGCTCTCGCGCATCTCCCCTCCGTGGCCTATCGTTCAGTACGGTGACAGTGGGCCTCAACGCCCTTCTTTAACAATTTCCACATTTCTGGCCATCAAAACGCCGTATTGTGCTCTAATCAAGCACTCTTACTCATCCGTAACAGGTATAGTCTAGCGATCATGTAGAGAAGTGTAACAAACAATCACCCTTGAAGGTGACATTATGAGGTCAGATGTCAGCGCAGATGGTACATATTAGATGCCTCGACTTGATCATCCCGCCCGAGAACGACAAGCCCTTCGGATTTCACTTAGTCATACACATTCCGGATCGACGTCCATGAAGCGGTCGTTGCAGATGTACACATTCTCGATGTCATATACTCTTCTATCAGGCTACCCTTGATAGACAAACCGGCATGATCTGATCCGAGACTCTTCCCATGAAGCGCACGCGAACCAGCACGGTGCTCGTATCGCGATGTTCAGGTATCATCTGAGGACTGTATCAGCACTGGGTCAAGACATTCTTAGTGGGCTGATTTTCCATACTTACTGCACATAGTCCATGGCATTTCTCAGTTGCAGACTTCGATTTGCAGTGAAACTGATTGTCTTGATTAGCATATCCGTGCCAGCTCGATGGTCTAAATATTCCAATGACTGAACTATCTTGCGCATTAGGAGTGCGCTTCGCAGTGCGATCTAGGCCGGTTTTCAAGGCTTGGTCTCACCTCCTCGCCTGCCGTAGTCTTGCAGTAATACCTACTAAGTAAGCCGTTCACTTCGAGGCCCAGACGATGCCTCCTATACCTCCCGCAGTGGATTCTTTCAAGTGTCCATTTGGAGGTTCCGCCATTACATGAAGGTCGCTGTGGCTTACTAGAACAATTCGAGACGTTTCTGGAAACAGAAAGATTGATAGGCAAAACGTGACCAAGACGATCCGGTCTGGTGTCATCACAAGCTCGACAAACACATGAGTCTCGAATTTGCCACATGTAGGACCAGTAATGGCTGTCTGGGCAATGCACTTTATGATTTAGCGCGAAGGATGGTTTCAGGATGTGCAAAATGATGTCGTTGGTATCCCGGGGCCAGGTTCTGAGATGCGTCCGCGAAATGTTTCCGGCTACATGGATAGAGAGTCTCATTTTTGAGGTGGCCGACGAACAGGCTGCCAGGGGACAGGCATTTAACCAGTATATCTACGTAGGAACAGGTCCCCAATGTGGCCTCCGTATAGGCGAGCAGACATGTGCGCTTTGGAGCAAGATAGATAATTCAGTAGACACAGTAGAATGTAGGCGCGTTCGCGATCCACCCAATTTCGGTGAGACATCGATTCCATCCCAGGTCTGCCTAAGTGACTTTTAGATGGGATTTTGGCTCTCACTTTCTGACATGATGTGGTGATGACGGCGACGGATTGTGCTTGCATCATTCTATGCGTCTGATATACATACACTCCACAGGGGTAACCCCGGGAAGTTCCTCGCGGTGACCAGATCTGTATCTAAGAACGCAATTACTGAACCGCTTCCAGAACAGGATATGTGATGCCAACGTCCCGTTACTTGACGCTGGTCCAAAACTTGGACGCGCAGACACTCCTTCGATCACATCTACGTAGACGGGACATGATACTGACAGCCGGGGATAAAATTCTCACCGTATCTGGGCTATCTATCGACACCTCGGTGATAATCTGATACCATCGTAGATACTGACATGTGCAGAGCCTGTGCGATCTCGTATATCAGTAGAGAGTCACTGCTACTGGACCTGATCTGCTGCAAAGTGGTGACAGCTGACGCTACCAAGCTTAAAGACTTCTGTTCCAATGTTGTAGCCACATAGAGGATCTGTATGATGAGAGCAGGGTATGAATAATAGGTTATCGCCCATGTGACCAAAGTAGGTCTTTTCAAGTTTGATATGTTCGTGGATTTTGTCTCTTGTAACCGTATGAATGCCTCTAATGTGAGATGAGCATTGTCTAAACATTCCGGGAATAGGTTGGACGCTGCGCGAGGATTTTGGGCTGCCCAGTGAATGCATGTGAGTAAGCTGTACGCCATCGCGTTTATGACATCTAAGGTGTCTCGCAGTGCTTGAGGATGATACGCGTCCTCAGTTCTGATCTGCGTCAATTAGCATGCCATCTTCTGGCTCGATGTGTATGATCACCATCTTTAGAGTACACTGTAGATTGACTATTTTTGAGTGAAGGCTGTCGATGGATTGACGTCGCATAGCATTCGTGCTGCAGTCAGAAGATTTTGAGATCAAGTCGTGCTGAATACGCCCCTGTATCATAGCAAAAGTAATCATGATCTCGAAGCACTCATCCCACGGTCGTTCGTGAGGTGCCGTGGAGATTTTTGGGTACTTTTGATCGACGTCCACGTCTTCGAAATTTGATCTTGTCCCGATTATGAAACAGATCTGACGATCTAGAATGAAGACATTCCAGAACACTCGCCGCTCGAGCTCCTGTTGGTCTGGATAACTTTCAAATCCCACATTACGCTTTCGATGTAAGGATAGGCTCTCACACATCACAGAAGCAGCACATATATATGTTCGTGCAAGATACAGATCTGACTCCTCTAGCGCTCTCAAAACCTGATACGTGATCAGTACAGGAACATTGTGACGAATGGCTTGTACACTCACCGCGAGAAGCAAGACTTCGATATTCTCCATGGATGGCGTAGTGAGGGTAGAATACTCTTCTACGGCTCGATCGAAAGCCTGCTTACAATAGTACATGGCCGATTCCGCCGACTCATTCCGGATATGAATGACATCCTGCGCCAGCAGTTCACGCAGGATGAAATAGGAGCTGCCTAAGAACAATGCGTCGCCTTTCATATCTGTGGCAGACATGTGGTTTCGTCCAGACATGTATTTCTGCTGCATTTGGCTGAAGACCGTCCGCAAAGACGTGACAAAGGTCAGCAATGGGCGAGCTGTATATCGATCAGTGATTTCAGCTAAATCAGTAGATTCACGTACTTTCTACTCTTTTCCATATAGATGTCACGAGGTGCGCGGGAGGGACCGGGTGATGGTCGACTTGTGAATAGCTGTAGGCGGACAAAGATGAGTAATGCTTTCTACCGAGAACAAACGACCGTAGTCGCATGATGCCGAGATTGAATGATGGTAGCAATGCAGGACGCCTTCCTGGCTCTATCATCGAAGCTGCAATCCGTTGAGTCAGTCTTCCAGCGACTACGCTGAGAATGATCAGTATTGAGGTGTCGTTCATAGCTACAAACGATGCCGGCGGCTGCACAAGAGCATCTGGCGCGGTCGCAGGACAACGCAACACCGAATTGTTCCCGTACTCCAGTCGTATTTGCGGCCTCTGGAGATTGGTCTCGACGGAATCCTCTTGGCCGGACACAATTCTTGTAGCGCTCGATGTACTAAAACGTCAGAGAGTGAAGACTGCGGCATTGGGGTTGCAGCGTACGCAACACATTCTTTGCGCAGTCGTTTTCTTCCTTCCATGTCGTCCAGTTCACGTTTATTCTCGCAATTTTTCCTAGAGTTCTGACAGTTCGAGCACGGTGATTCTCTGTCACACCGGATCTAAGAAGAGTTGAGTTGTCAATCTTCACGCAGTCACCCCTGGGCAATATACCTTTCTTTTCCGGCAGTGCTGACACTAGAAAATTATGCGTCAGCAAGGGAATTGTCTACCTTATCACTTTCTTACTGGAGCGCGCGGACGGACTGTTTTGTCATGCTGCTCAGACATGATGCGTTTTATAGCCAACACCGTGAGCGTTATGGTCTTTTGTATTTGAACATATAACGGCGAAGCAGAACCGACAACCTTGACAATCGGCCTGACGATTCTTGGAAAAGCTTAATTCTCACACACGATCTCTGCGGTCATCTCGTGCGATTTATATTTCTGTG
The DNA here is from genome assembly GCA_029448695.1 of Elsinoe perseae. Taxonomy (NCBI): domain Eukaryota; kingdom Fungi; phylum Ascomycota; class Dothideomycetes; order Myriangiales; family Elsinoaceae; genus Elsinoe; species Elsinoe perseae. The sequence continues at coordinate 39,660 of JARDAA010000156.1, forward strand.
ACCACTCGTGATTTTCCTTCCGGAATATGTACCGATAGTACTTCTGCGTAGTTGAGGGTGCCGGGATGTTTCACTATCTGTAAATGATGCCCTAGAGAGATTTTCATTGGGTGGGTCTCATGGGTGCGAATCAAGCACGAGTGGGGTGGTGCGGAACTTCGAATCCCACGAGGCTATGCCCTAGAATCACGGTAATCCCTATAGAGTTCGAATACGAATTGCCGTTGCTTGGGACGATTAACAAAACGACTACCGATCAGGACTTGTCACCAAGGAATACAGCTCCTTCTGCCGCAAGTGAAAATTCGATGACTAGTACCTATGTGAAGACCTGTGTCGAGTTCGATCCCAGTGTGATACGAGAATGACCAGAGTACATTGATTTACTGGTAAGTGGAAAGTAGACGGTATTTATATAGCTAAACATCGTAGTTAACCACGTCCAAGTGGCAGTAGTTATGCTGAGGCAGGTCCGGATAACATTTCCAAACAGATCCTGTGACTCCGCGGGAGACTATCTTGACCGGCTTCTGACTCGTTTTGCACTTTCACACAAGTCAAAGGATTTCATCATCAGCTTAGCCCGGTCTACTCGAGTGATATCATGGCCGAATGACTTTAAAAATCCCTTGGAGAGCCTAGCTCTATGGCCGGATCGTCTAGTAAGCTACGATTTTCGCTAACAGCCTCTCAGTCAACGATCTTATCTATAGCACGATTTTATTCCAACAATTTTCGCAAGAGCATCTGAAAATAAGGAGTGGAGCAGATGTATCTGAAATACATGTGGCCTGCCAATGTCATCTCATGCGTATGCCCGGCCTCGTTCTAGGCTCTTAGAGGTACTGATCAAATCGTTGGAATCTCTTTTTTAAATCATTCATAGCGCTTGTCTCGCTGATGGTCCTTTCTTTCCGACAGCCACGATGTCTAGTCGTTCGTCTGTCTCATCCATCTGGCATCCTCAGGCGCGAGAATTACGGCTATAACTCGAGTCAAAACGGATACGCGTCTACTAGGACGCTTTTAGCGAAGAAGGCATAGTCAGAAAAAGTCTTGCACCTACGCAAGAGACCAGTCTAGTGTCTTCGACGAACATGACGCACCCTCTCAGTTGAACGAATGCTAATTGGACACATTTGGCTATTAATTCAGGAATGTGATAAATCCGGACAAGGAACGGGCCCTAGATACAATTTGATTTCAAGTTCTGCTTCCGATTCTAGACTGAGAGCGCAGTCCCAATGAACCATGTCCGGTAATTCAGGCGTAGAGTGCTCAAAACCACGCGACCAACAGCGGCTCCATCTCGACATTGGCCATCATGACAGTCCGATGATTTATCCACAAAGTACCGGGCAGGTTGTCTCCTTTTAGGGTTCATGCGTCACTACTCCATTCTGACTGACCCAGTCGAGCTTCCGTGGCTCCGGACAATTGCAGACTTCGCGACATTGAGTGATGCTGGTGCAGCTCCGCTTGTATGGATTGGCCGGAGGTCCTACTTGGCAATTGGTCCAGGTTCCGTCCTTCTTCGAGCATGGAATCTGGTTTCTCTTCAATGCTTCGTAGCAAATGAAGTGACCATTGTCGACAGCGTCCTGTCTGGCTTCGAGAGAATTTGGCGCGCCATTGGGGAGCGCCGAACTACCCATGAATAAAAGACAGGTGAGTGTGAATGCGAGAGTAGTCTTCATCTCGGCAACAAAGTGTATGTAAAAGTCCAGGTGGAATTCGTGGGGATAGGCGATGTGTGACAGTGATTGCAATCGGGTGACTGAACTAGGCCAATATATACTTGCCCGGATAGTGCCCTACAGCTAAGCCTTCTCTTAGGATGCTTGTTTTAGATCAAGCAATGAACAAACGATGACATCGACTTAATCTCGTTGGCCGATATTGATACCTGCGTCTTTTTAATCTTCTGGATCTTGCCTTTCTAATTGGGCTGACTTATTCTTGTTGTATACACCGTAGCCGACGAGATGATCGGCTGGTAAGAGACGGTAGGAAGAATCCGCTTTTTTGATACAGCAGAAAAAGACAGTTCGTAGCTTTACCGACCATCTCAGCGACCATGGTGTGTACTTTCTACTTACCTTGACACAACAGTAAAATTGGAGCCGCAGTATCCTCCATGTAACAAAGGCGTATTCTTGGTCGCGGTCTTCAATTCCACCGAGCGATAATAGAATGATATGATTGATATGGCCAATCTGAGTAGAGTCTTTGTGCTTGAATGTTGTCTCCCCTCTCCCTTGTGAGAAACTTTCGAAGTGATCTCGAACAGATTCCAGATCTACTAGTCTACGCAGTCTGACAGGTGCAGAAGGGCAACCCCCATCGTCTGATCGCCGAAGGCTCTGTCGTCGAGCAGAATCGAATCATAATTGCCGATCGCTATAGAAGTCCGCTCAGAGATTTTCGCTGCAGCGCAAAATGAAGAATATATGGCGCCCTCTTCCGGGTATTGAACTCTAACGCGTCCTGAACACCTGCTTATCATCCAATCGGAAGGGGAATGGACATATCTAGGAGCTTGATCCGGGACTAATCAGTCACAGGCGTCATGTCAAGAGTTAGGAACCCTCAGGCCTGTGAACTTTCGACTTCCTCGTGGTCGCACTTCACAACATGACTTGCCCTATGTTGCGAAATCAACTTGATCCTAGAAGAAGCTTCTGCCTCGTGGTGTGCTGGGCACGAGAAAGGCATGTATCAGCGTGATCTCGAACGCGAGTGTAATATTTTAGGTCAAGTAGTTATCCAATTGGAATGGCAATGAGTAGCCTACACCGATCAACCCAACTCCACTTAGTGGGCGCTTCCGACCTGTCTGAATAATCGGTGCAGAATAGCACCACTCGTGTGGAGCAGAGGCTCAAGGTAGTAGAGCACTACTTCGACACAGCAGAGATATGCAGTACGTCCCGGATAAGGAAGCAATGTTGGCTTGCCTAGGTATCCGACTTGCCCGCGGGGATAATCTAGTCAATAATTCCTGCTGCAGCATGTCAGATACTGTACGAGTCAGCGTGATTCGTGAGGTTCTTAGTGACCATTCTGACGGTATCTTCGACGGCATAGTACACGAAGATTCTTGAATCACGGACAAAGATATTATCGTAGAATGCGGTTCTGACGCGAGAGATGTCGAAACAGCCGATCTCGTTCCCCAATACAGTCAGTGATGTCACTGTCGCGGGTGCCGCTCTCCATCAAGACTGCATCGATAAGCTATACATAAAGTTAAGTGTGGCGTATAATCTTTTGATTGGTATAAGGGCGACCAGATCTGATTCGTCCCGAGCACACGACGGGGAGTTAATACTGGAGAAGAAGGTAGCCAATGGCGAAGCGTAGCTGAGCCAACGGTGCAGAGCAGCAAGATTTGCTATGTTGACCCAGCTGGTGGACTGGGTTACATCTAGAACTTTGATAGAGAAACGCAACACGTTTAAACGAGAGCATTCAAAAGTGGCATTGAATCTGATATGAGCAGGTAGCATTAACGTACAGTCGTTTTAAGCTCAAACTGGCCACCCCTAGTCTTGGCGGACTTTGACCGCCTCCGTACCACTAAAAATTGGCTGGCTAGAAGGCGGTAGAGGTCGTGAAGGCTTGAGGGCTTAGATAGCTCGTCGTCGTCGTTATATAGCGCATTAAAGCTACAGAACCACGCATTCTAATTAGTTAGCACCTCTTTCTGCTACTTACCGCGTTCACTATAAAGGTGTAGCTCTATAGCGCGCTATAACACCTCTAACACCTCTAACAATGCTAGTACTACGAGAGGCTAGTTTAAGACCCCTTAATCTCTATCTCGTCTAGTTAGTGTAAGGCTTAGGCTTAATAGATAGAGTGCTACATTACTTTCTCCTTTATAGAGGCGTAGTAGATTTAAGCTAAGCTTAAGCTGTTCCTCCTTTATAGTATCGGCTAAGTATCCTTAACCTTCTTATAATCTTATTTTACTTCTAGCTCTTACTCTTAAAGCTTATTATCTACTTAAGTCTTAAGATGTTAGACTACTTAGCTAGAGGACAATAGTATTACTAATGCTAGATAACATAAGAATGTTAATCGAGACTAAAGCGCCTTCTTTAGCTTAGTTAGAGGCTTAAGTTAAACCATTAGTAGAAGAGCTTAAATAGAAGAAGATAGAAGTAACTTTAATAGTAGTAGTTAATTAGAAGAAGTACTATAATATGTAAGTATTGAATTAGCTAAATAAGCTTAATTATAGTTAGCTAGTATTCTAAACAAAGAGTAAAGTAAAGAACTTACTAGATAACCTTTCTACTTTAACTAATTGTTACGAACCTGGCGGACAGCCAGAAAGCGGGAACGTCAGAACCAATCAGGCCGCCAAGCTTATCACGTGATTCGGCCGACGATTACCCGGTTCTCTGTTGTCTCTGGCGAACCTGCCTGGTACGCCACAGAGCACACAGAGCACACAG
>JARDAA010000159.1:0-323175 GCA_029448695.1 Elsinoe perseae
CTACTAAGGCTAGATAGTTGTGTCGTAGAAATAGATCGGTTAACGCGTCAAAATATAGTTTAATAGCTGCGTAGCTTTCAGCTTTAAACCCACTAGCTTCTAATTGCTATAAATAGACACTAGATATCTCTTTATTTCGACGATAGAATCCTTATAGCTAGTTCTTGCCGAGTCTTACTAGTATTACTAATTAAGTTTCTGTCATTAATATCTAGCGTCGAGCTTATATAAGCTCGATAACAAGCTCTTAAGCAAACCTAGGTATAATTAGACAACCTAAGCTTAAAAATCGAAGGATATATTAAGCTAGAATAGCCTCTTTTACGTTTAATAGAATTTAATTCTTTTCATTAGAAAGACACTGTAATTAACAACTAGATAGTTAATTTTGAAGTGTAGAGTATAGAATTTGAAACGCGTCAGCAGCACTTCGAATGGACTGAAATTGACCGTCTTAATAGGCTAGAATAGCCGCTAAGACGTCAGTTTCTAAATACATAGAGAATCTACATATTTAATAGTTATTATTATATAAAAAGAAAGGTAAGATACAAAAATAACGCGGTCCAAATTTCAGGGTCTGATCGACTAGGGGGTGTGACCTATTAGGGGGTGAAGCACGTTATCGATTAGATCCTAGTCGATTACCCCGTGTACGGTGGACAGAATTTTACGTCCGCGCACGGAAGAAGGGTCTTACAGTTAGTAACGTTAAATCTGGATTTAGACATTCTAGAATCTTACTGTTAAGCCTAGTAACTGTCCTTTTAAAATTGCTATCAGAATTATATAACATTTCATATAACTAGCTAACAACGCTAGAGTAGCTTAATCTAACTATCCTAGGATCTTTACTACCTTCTAGTACACTTCTACGAGCAGCTAATTAAACACTAAACAACATTATTAGTGCGTTAAACGTTAATTTACTTGTCAAGCAATATATCTCAAAAATGACATTACGCTTTAAATTAATAACTACTAAGAATATACTACTCTAGCGTGAAGATAAAGAGTAGCATAAGATTCTAGAGACCTATAAGCGTTATAAGATAGGAAAAAGAGTTATAATCAAGAGTAAATTCGTTTTAAGTTCGCAAGAAATAGTAGATAGTCTTTAAAACGCTAAGTAATAGACCTCTACTAAGAAGCTAGGTAAAAAGCGACAACGACATCAGATTATATCAGAATTAATAGTATCGGACTTAGAGGATTGGATTGACCTAGACAGCTCTTTAGCAGACGAACTAGCCTAAAATGGCTAAGAAATTCACTTTTTTACCTAAAAAATCTAAAATCTGTAGTCCGATCATGAGTGTGGTCCGATCACAGGTGAAGCACGTTATCGTTGCCAGCGAAATCTGCTGGAGCGCAGGCATTATAGGTGGGTTCGCGCATCAAATTAGGCTCGTGAGTCTTAAGCAGTGTTAAAACGCATCACCTAATAAATCCATTCTCTGTATCGTCAGCATCCAGAGCAATGTACACCTTACTCCACGAATATCACGCTGTCCCATTACAAATCAAGCACACCCTAATTAAGCCATCTTACTCTGCCGCTTGCAAGAGTCAGATCACAGCTTGAGCTGCCGAGATCATTGTCGCTTCTAAGAGACGATTACGCTAAGATGACAGGCGACCATTCTTAAGTGTCCGGTCCCCGCACACGATTCGATGGAAATCAGCTAGAAGGATGCTAGATGAACAGCTTGATATTTGACACCTAGCACACACATGCGAGGCCACCTCTCCACGTGCAAGGGTAGTCAACCGATTTTGGCGTGGCCTCCAAAGCGACCGCTATTATCCAAGCCAGGAGGCTGACATAGCGGCTTATCATGCAATGCCTCAATCTTTCTAGCTGTTGGATGCGACACGGCGGTCACCTCAAGTACAACATGGCTCTGCATGCCTACTTTTCGAGCGTCCCAGACATCCCTTTGCGTGGCCCAAGAGTAAAAGATGGTGCTAAAGCCACATAGGATGGCGGTGGTGGAGGTTCAGTCATGTTCGGATGCTTCCAGGGAGAAGATCCTCTCTGATGTGGAGCCCCGCATGCAGAGACTCGGCGTTGAGATGACAGCAAAAGGACCCGCAGTATGGCGGCATGACTGCAGGGATCATCCCTGGAATAATTCAGGAGCACGAAAGATTTACGACTTGCTTGTCATCGGGTTACTGGAATTCTATGGGTATGCCCGGCGCCACTTTATGGTACAAACGACTACACAGCCATAGCACTGTTATCAGCACCACCGGTGTAAGCCCATCTTCCCTGCCTCGAATACTCATGCTACCCATTCATGTAGCCATCTGCAGCTGCTGCTGCTCGCGATGAGTACAAGCTGAAGACCCTCAAATCTCTTGTGGCGTTCGGTCTTATCTGTCAGCTACGTCAGGCGATTAGAGGCCTTGACACCATACATTGCTTCAGTTGCGTTGTACACCATCTTTTGCCTTCTGATCGGCCTGATCCCCTGAGTCTCTATGTATAACTTTGCTCACTGTAGGCGACCATCATCTTGTTACTGCACTACGGACTATCCCGCCAGTGTAATTGGGTGATCAAGGTAGAGTGAGATGATACAGGCTCAGCAGTGCCTTTGACGTGGCGACTGCAGATGACTAAGCATGTGTCGTCTGGAAAGACTAACTTGCTTAAGGTCCCCCCAATTGTCCTTCTCAGTCCTGTGTTACCTTTTTTTTTTTTTGAATATTTCCGCGTGTTCAGACAGTCGTTGAATGGTCAAAGATCTTCAAAAGTAAGCTGGTGGGATCGTCGTGACGGTGAAGGATGCCTCCGACCTTCTCCTGGTTTCAAAGACAAATGAACTCCACGTCCTTGCCTTGCAGTACGACTTTCATCACAGCAGTTCTAGCAGTTCTAGCAACCAGGTGAGGAGTTCTATCAATTTGGAGAAAGAACTAATGGACTGAAAACTCCTAGACTGGTATCTGTATATCCACAACTCCGTGCTAAATCAAGAGAACGTACCACCTACTCATAAAGAGACGGGAACCATAAATCTAAACCATATCTCTCTTCGTCTGTTCCACATTGTATTTCGTCTCCTCGCTCCTCCGCATCAGCTCAATCTCCTCTTGACTCGACTCAGCCTGCACCTGAAAGGTAGTCTGCACCTCAATCTGGCTCTTCTGCGTCTTGCTCTTGTTGTAGTGCTTGATGCTTACGTGCTTCGTGTTGGCAGTCGGATACTGGTTTGTACCGTAAGTAGATCCCTTAGTGAGCTTCCTGAGGAGTGGACGGAGTGCGGCGAGCGAGATAGCCATTAGCCCAATACAGTTCTCCCAGTTGGACACTACTAGGAGAGTGGTGACGCGCACGTAGGTCTCGAGACCAGTGACGTTGGATGTATGCAGTAGAGGCATACGTGCGACGGAGATGACAGAGGCGAGGACGCCGAGGCCGAGTAGGGCAACAACAGATATCTTGGTGCGCTTGCTCATCTGGGCCTTGAAGATCATTGTGATGGGGAGTAGGGTAAGGAGCCAGTCCATGATAGCATTGAGAGAGGCCTGAGTCCACGATGTTGCGAGAAGAGGCGCGGAGGGCAGACAATTGGTGGACTCAATGTCCATCGGATTGCCGCATTGGAAGAGGAAGACAAAGCCGAGCGTAACGGTGTAAAGAGTGAAAAGGATGGTGGAAATGACTACGACGTGACGCTGCCAGGTGTCGCGGGGGAGGACCTTGAAGTAGAAAGCTGCAAGAGCAAGCTTGACCATGGCCATGTCGACGGAGTAAAAGAAGGAGCGGAAGACAAGAATCTGGACAGGTCAGTAAGCTTCCCAGCAAGTTTGGGGTAGTCATACCAGAGTCGCTTGATCGAGGACTAGCTCCAGACCGTTCGCTCTGACGAGTGAGCCATACGCGAACGACAATGCGGACAGGACTGTGAAATTGATCTGGTTCTGTTAGCACATGCAAGTGTCCGTTGGACAGTCCATACTCACATATGCAGCTAGCAAGATCCAGTCGTCGTAGCCGAAGGACTTGATCATGATCGCACGGACATACAAGCGGAGGGCAACAAAGATAGTCGACAGGATGACCATAGCAATCGAATTGTCAATGATCACATCCGGACGGACATTGACCCCTGGAGTCCCTGAATCCGACATGTTGGTAGACCAGATATAGAGAAGCAAGCTAGAATAGGCAAGGCAAGGAAATACCACCTATCCTGGGGCCGAAAGACCCGACTTATGTTCATTTCTTTACCTTTGTGGTCGCCACGTCTGGAATATCGTACGGCGCTTTGGCTGCCTCGTATTCGTCAATTCAGCGTAGAAGGCGGGTCGAATGCCCTGGAGGCTTGAACCCTCGAAGGTTAAAGGAAGACTTTCAGTGAAAGCTTGTTGCCCATGTGGTTTATATGAGTAATCCCGGACTTGCAACCCGCTAAACGGTCAACGGTCCGTCATAATAAGCGAATATTCGGCGACGATTTACTAAAGGTAGAGGTCTCACTGGACTACGCGAACAGCCGCATTGAGTATGCTCGTGTTCATGATATAGCTTGATTCGATTTGGCTCGTGACGAATCTGGAGGGTAGAGCTGGTTGAAACAAACATGAGGCTTGCCCTCCGTTTGGGTGTAGGCCGCCCAAGACCGGCCGAACATGGCTGCACGGTCATCTCCGTTCATGGCGTGACACCAGGGCTTCACTGATAAAGACTTCTTCTGTGAATTAAGCGACATCGGTCCGAGAGACTTATATCATATCTATCATATGCCAAGCATGATTAGTGTCATGAAAATTCCGACCAGCGCCATGTTTCTGACCTCGGTCGTACTCGCCGAAGCACTGGCAGACTGACCAGAGCTGTCAGATTGAGGTCCGGTAGACGTTCTTTGCGACTGCTGCCCTACCGAGATGAAACCGCTCGAGGATGTGGTAGCCGTCGAAGACGATGTAGAATCTGTTCCGGCAGTCTTCGCCTCTGCCTTCCCCTCTGCCTCTATCGCTTCTCTCACGACACTGGCCGCAAGACTTCCCGTCGGCAATACCGACATCTCAGAAATTGTCACCACCCTGCCATCACCCAGCGTCACGGCCTGTGCCGTCGTCCTCGACGAGAGCGTGATGGTCTTTGTGCCGACGACCAGGTCATTGGAACCATAGGTTACTCGCACACCGCCATCTATCGTCACTACACCATTCGCAAGAATGGTTTGACCATCGATCATGATAGCGACAGGGTCAGGTGAAGCTGACTGCTGTATCGAGACGCTCAACCGCGATTCATCTGGGAATGCGATGAAGCTCGTCGACTGATCTGAGCTTGGCAGCGCGTATGTCTTGTCACCAATCACGATGCCGGCATCAGTGTACGACATTACTTGGCCAGTAGATAGTCGGATTGATTCTCCGATAGCGACGGAGATGCCGTCGACCTCGATCTTGTCTGGTGGCGAACCTAGGTAACCATTTGCTGTGGCAGGATTACCCGCTATGGCACCCGACCCAGCGATAATTGCTAGCGTTGGAGCAGGAGACATCGTATATGCGACAGTCGATACGCCGTCAATGACAACCGCGTTAATCCCGAATGTCATGACGTGTCCGTTTGGAATGGCAACAGAGTCGCCGGATCTATATGTGGTTCCACCAACGACATAATCGTTACTGGCTTGTCGCACAATAGTCAACGGTGCAGCAGCTTTCATACTGACGACTGCCTGGGTAATATCAGCGGCCGGCGTGTATTGTGCTGGTAATATATCTGCAGGCATTGCTGGTCCATTCGATGATGCTCCTGGCAGATTAGTGATCTCAGCTGGCGGTTCATTGATCATTGCAGCGATGAGACCGCCAAGGCCTCCATATTGGCTTGGCATAGTTGCACTATTCTCTGTATTGGCGGTGGCGGGCGGTACGACTGGAGAAGCAGCGGTTTCCGATGCATAGCCTTGTTGTGACTCGCTGGGAAGAATCTGCCCATCTTGTTGTGCTGTTTCCGAATGCACTGCAGCTGGATCTGCTGGACTCAGTTGTGCTGGATCTTGTGGAATTTGTTGATACCCTGTGATCTTGGGACTGTCCGATCGTACGGTCGAGGCGGCAGGTAGTTCGAGTGACGATGACGGCACTGCTGGCTCAGGTGTGGCCGCGACTGGCTCGGTCGTTACGACTGAAGGAGCTGGTGAAGGTGTCATGAGCTCTCCTGCTTTAGTCAGTGTCTGTGGGGGATCCTGTCCTCATTAGCATTAATGACGACGATCACATAACCGGGACATCTCACGTATATGCCACCATTCCAATATCCATAAGTACATTCTTCCAAAGCATTCGGGTCGTGTAGACTCTTCAAAACGTCATCAAAAGTCTTCGGCCAAGCTAGTACAGGATTGAACGTGAATCTGTAGGCATCGATCGACCGACAATACGATTGGCGTATCTCATCATCCACTGGCGCGAAGCCTCTGGTTACGTATGTGTTCGGTCCGGTTAGTCTTGTAGGACAATCCTTAGCACAAGCCCAAGCAGACCACGGAATCTCACCGTAGAGATCTCGAAAGTTGTAAGGATAGGTCTTTTGGTCAATCCGGCACACACTCGACACATCCGAGGGCTGATAGGGAATCCAAGTATTGGCTTTGGACCATGCGGTCGAAAAATTACCGCTCTGATAGGTGTAGGAGAGCAACCGGTAGTTGACTTATGCGGACGGCGACACAAAAGTCGTGCCATTTACGACATAAGTTGCTATCTGAGTCGAAGGTGGTGGTGTGATGGTTGGGCCACACAGTGAGATATTCTGGTAAGCCGTCTCTGGCCCTGAATCCTGTCAGCAATGTTACACCTCATGACTACCCCATCAGAGACGGTGGGCTGGATGTCCTAGGAACGTACACACAAAAAGGTCAGCAGCTCCGACGTCGAAGCTGCAATACTTTGGGGCTGGAGCTTGCAATTCGCTGCAGGAAGGTACGTCGGCATACGTCTTATCGAGATTCGTGAAAACAGTCCCTTGGAAACTGGCCGACGTGTACACGGCGCCAATATCGTGCATCAACGTCGCAAGTGCCGGGCAATATGTTTGCGCAATCGTATCGTTGAAGTGGCACGGCAGGTCGCCTAAGGTCGTCTGAGTGATGGTCATGGTACTGGCCGGTTGTGTTACTAGGTAGTCGATGTAGTTCATGTCCGAAGGTGTCCCGCCAGTGTAAGTCACCCTGGGTACTCCGTCACAGCCAGTGTACGTGTACTCGTTGGCTATCAAGACAGTGGACCGGCCAATCAGTTGTGGAGGAATAGTAATATATTGCGTCCTCAATATTGTCGGCGTGGCCGTCTTCGAGTAATCGCCACCCGCCTCCATACAGCTCAAGAGTGACGAGATGGTCGGGTACTGTTGTGTGGGTACATTTGGCAGCAGGCTCTGGTAATCTTGTGAGTAAGCCAGTGAGGTAGTCACTGTCGCCGACGGATGCTGGTCAGCTATCCCGTCGCCACTTGCTGCGTCAGTGCTGGTCGTTGCAGCGACTGACTGGGTCTGTACAGCTTGTGGTAGTTGCCGTCGTTGCACCAAGAGTGCAGGGGGCACCCATGTTTCGTTGTCTGCAGCTACCAGGATTGGATATAGAAAGTATAGCAATGAGATAGGCAACATATCGAACCGGTGGAGCTACTTTGCACGGACAAAGACAAACGTTTCCAGCTGGAAGAAGCCTCGCAGCTCTTGTATGGTTCGCAACATGGGGTACGCGGCCACACGCTTTGACCTACCGATCGACCTGGAAGAGCAGAACCCGACGAACCATGAAGTTGCGTGGGAAGGGACTGACAGATGACGATGCAAAGTGGTAGTGACGAGCGACGACGCTGTATGGACAGGCAAATTGCAAGGCGGGCCTGGCGTAGAGTCCGGCGTTGGTTGTAGCTGAAGAGACTTTCAGCCGCAGCATCAAGCTTCCCAAGCTTTTGAGCTTGACTCGCACCTATTCACAATTAGAGAGAATGCATCAGAGCGCGAAGTTGGTATGCCTGAATCAGTCTGAGGCGAGATATCGTCGCTATTGGCATTGTCATCGACGTGGTCGGCTGATGCTGTTAAGACGCGTGCTGAAGTACCTGCTTCGCATGAAAGCAGAGCCGGCATGGCCAAAGCAATAATGGCAAGACCCGTGGTAATTTGCGGAACAAGCACGTAAAAGATCTTCGGAGCTTGCCAGGTTGACGTGCGCAACTGATGGCGACGATAGGCTGAGTTGTCCAAGTCTAGATTCAAAGTTGGGTCCAAAGTGTACCAGCCATCCATGTCTCTGCGCACGGGTAAGGGAAAAGCAAAGGACTACCATCGACCAATAGCAGTTAGACGTGTTGCCATCCTAAACATGTTAGTGAACATCGCAGAAGAATAGATGTATGATTAGCTTCCCGACCTCTCCTCTGACTCGAGTTGGAGATTGAGAAGAATCGACCATGAGCTTGCGAGGTAAAGGTTTCGGCGGAGAACCGGCTCTCGGCAATAGATGGTGCCAACATTTCACCACGACCTAAGACGTCTTTCGCTGCTCCAGTGGGGAACACATTTGGTGTCTTATCCGACTGTCTTGGATTTGCTTTTGTGGCTTCCCACCGTGAATCACAAAGTTAGGTATACTTCCACTACCATAGAGCTGCGGTGAGAGCATGTGGGGCACGACTTCGACCACACGGTGACAGATTGACCACCTGCGATCTTGTCGGAGCCCCCCTTGATGACGAGTCAGATTAGCATAGCATCGACCGCATTTCGACGAAGCCTTGTGCACAAGAGGGTTTCGAGCCAACAAGATACTATAAACTCATGCTAGTCTTGCGAGTCATGGCCTTCCAACCCTGCACCGTTGCACGATATCCATCATACTCGTCGTGGCTTAGCATGCGTGTCTCGTTCGATACACCAACGCGCCATTTAAGGGCGATGGAGATATGCAGGCGAGGAGCCAGAGAGCTTACACTATCGACGAAGTGCATGCGGAGACCGCGATGTTGCAAATCATCAGCCTTACCTCAGGAGGGCAAAGCCTTGGTTAAAGGATGGACGTTTCTTTGCCCGTCCGTAGCGACAAGTCAGTTCCTGCATATACCCCTGAGTCGGCCGCAGGAACTTTGGCATCGATAGGGCAGTGTCCCTTCCTGTATCCACATGCAAGATGTCCCCGCTCCCCTGCAGTATTGCACGTTGAGGTATCCTCAATTACGTTCCTCGTGATCCACCTTATGCCTACATCGACCCAGTCGTTCACTCATTCCGATCCCCACCAGCGCGGCAAGGAGTGCTGTGCCTTTGAAGATGGTCTCGTACTGTTCTTATTTGATGCTGGAAGAGTCAGGTTGGCGGGAGACACTGACGAACGCAGGCCACGTCACCACAACCCAGCCGGCGAGAAGAAGCGAATAACGATATCTCTGTGGTAGTGATTGGTCGTCCATCCTCGCTACACGGATCTGCTGAGCGTGGAACGATGACCGCTACGAGAAGCGCATACAGCCTTTGGCCGGTGATGAGGTCATGATGCCACAGTAGTACCCCCAATAAATGCACTGCTGGATGTGGCAGAGTGCCGTGTTGTTGCAGGTCTACACGACTGATCCATTACGCATATCAAACAGTGGAAATAATTCGTTCTCATGGGAGCTACTGTAAGCAACCAGTGGGATGCTGAAGCTTGATGTGATGTTGAGGATGACCGTCCTTGCTAGAGGACACCACAACCTTGAGCATTCAACCTACATACCAATTAAATGTCGGCAGATCAACGATTCGTTGTCCGATCAACCACGACTCCGCAGGATCTTTCAGATATACTCGAGCTTTTCAAGGCATACACTGCGTGGCTGGATCTTGACCTCTCTTATCAGAATTTCGCTGCCGAGCTCGAATCACTGCCAGGCAAATATGCGCCACCGTCCGGTCGTCTTCTTCTCGCTCGTGATGAGGAGTCACAGGAGGCGCTGGGCTGCGTCGCCATTAGAAGTCTATCCGAAGGCACCTTAGCGAGCTGTGAGATGAAGCGGTTCTACGTCCGACCAAAAGCGAGAGGGCGAGGTGTCGGGCAAGCGCTTCTCAAGGCGGCCGTCCGCGCGGCCAAGGTGGCGGGCTATCGGACCATGAAGCTCGACACGATTATAGAGAAGATGCAGGGTCCGATCAAGATGTACAAGAAGCTGGGCTTCGTCGAGTGTGAGCAGTACTACGACACTGCCATCCCTGGAACGATGTTTTTGAGCCTAAATCTGTCCAAAATAGACGGGTGATGCACGCCTCCAAACGAGCGATTGAGACACGGTTACGTGCCGATATCAGCCGAAGACATCGAAGCTGGAGATGTACTAAGCATGCACAATTTAGGGGCCCAGGCGTCCACACTCGAGAAGCCAGATGCAAACACTTTTCCTACCAAAGGGTAGAAATAAGAAGGCCGTCTATTCATATCGTTCACTTATAATCCTTGCTAGTGAATCTTGACATCCTTTGTCTTCCTCAATGAAGACCCAAGCGACGCCGCCTCAGGATCAAGATGCGTCATCTCGAGATCAATAATGAATGAAAACGAGCTGGTATCCACTTTATCCTCGACTTTCGGCTCTTGCTCATCATCGCCTTCCAGCAATTTCTGTAGCATGTCCCTGGCTTCGGCCGGTAAATGTACGCCCTTGTCCACTGCAGAGGCCAAAGTGCATCTCAATAGGTCGACGATCACGGGGTTGGTAAGACTTTGGTGGCGTAGAATGCGTATCACGAGGAGGAATGACTCATCAGCACTTTCGTCTTTCCCGAGGAAGGGGATGAGACTAAAGGCAACATTGTGGAGGATACCGACCGATGTTGTCAGATTCGGGAGACCGTCTCCCCAGCTGGTAGTCGACTGTTTGATTATTTCGGTCACCTGCTTCAGTGAAGATGTGTAGATTTGCGAAGACATCTTGTCGCTGCCAGAGAAGGGTCGAAAGCATTCCATGATAATGGTGTGGACTGTGATGTGCATGGCGAGAACGTGGGGTCGGGCAAAGGCGTGGCAGCTAAGCGGAGCCGGTAGTTTGTTACTCCAGTCCGTCAAGTTGTGCAATAGGAGAGTCGCCATTTGTAAGGACACAATGTCGTTCTTGTCTTGGTTGGTGAATCGACCATTGATCAAATGCTGGCGAAGCGAAGCATAGTCGGTAATCAGCTTAGCCAGTGCGCAGAAAGCGCCGTATCGAGAGGCTGCCACGGGACCAGTTGCGGCCGAAGTCAGCACTCGTGGCCACGGCTGCCATCTGTTAACATCCGCTACGTCCTCTTCGAAAGTAGGCATTGACGGCTGGCGTGGACATGTCGGACCTGCTGGAACATGGAGGGCAGATATGGTGCAGATGCTGTAGTAGCCCCAGCCCGCAATTGCCAATGCTTTGTACGCCTTTAATGCGACTGGGTCGCTAGGTGTCAATACAGGTGTCGATGTAAAGATACCGAGCCTACTGGCGACGTAGTATCCGTGCTGCAAGATGTTCATCGACAAGCCTTCATTCGAGTGAAGGTAGTTTGACATGCTCAAGACGCAAGCAGCAGAGACAATGGTGACAGAGAAATCTTGTAAGCTGTCTGACCATAGCCTGTTGGCTTCTTCAACGAAGCCCTGGCGAAGTACGTGCAGTCGTTTGCGGTCATGGTCTCCAAGCTTGATCTGAAGAGTGTCAGTAGCACGTTACGGCTTTTCAGAGGTCCGCAAGACTTACTACTACAAAGCTCAGTATGGAGCTGACCAATAGCCGAGAGCAATATTTCGTTTCCCCAGAGATCAAGTCTTGAATGAATGCCTCTTCATCAAAAAAGCGAAAGTCGATATGGTGCCAGGAAAGATAGATCGAGAGCAGATTCGCCATCTCGATTCTGGACACGGACACTGCGGTCCACATTTTCGGCTGCACAAGGGCAAGGCGATCATCGGCAAGTGGTCGTGACTCAGACATGGATGCAGGTGGCGATCCGGTGGACATGTGCGAATCTCTAGGCCTTCTCAGCTCCATCGTTGAGCCGGACGCATCATCGGAAAGCAAGTTTTTGATGTGCATCCGGCGGTCTCCACTAGATGGCGACAAAGACGGGGATGGGGTGATATCCTGGGAGGAGACCGCTGGGTACAATGACCCGAAGTTGGAACGGACCCAGTCCCGCAGCGCATCTCTCCCAGATGCAAAGGCCGTCCATTGTGTCTTTGAATCATTGATATGGGCGTGGGGACTCTGTCGTGCATCCTCGACGCTGCGTACCGCAACAGATATGTTGTCGCCGTCTCGCAGATGCCTAACGATCGCTTCCACCTGAGACCTTGGCCGGTTGCGGAGCAGGTCAACCAGTTGTCGAAGATTTTGGGTTTCCTGTTCAAGAGCTGCGTATGTGCGCTTTAGTGTTATAGCGCGAGTTGAGTCGGGATCTGCGTCGTAATGGCACTCAAGCCCGCGGTCGTGGCAAGCGGCACATGTAGGGCGCTCCCCACTACACTGGTAGCTGATTAGGCTTGGCATTTCAGACGTATCCGGGAACGACAGACCTTGTGCTTCCTGGTCCGACAATAATTGCAGGCTACATTGATCTGAAAGCGCTTGCGCTGTTTCGGAGGCTCCACGGTTTGTTGTTGATCCTGGCTCGATCTTCTGTTGCCGTGGTCGGGAAGAATTGCCCGATGACGCTGCATCAATGGCCTCGGCGTTCACAAAAATACGCGTCGTCGAAGTGGTAGAACATTGCCGATTCGAAGAAAACTAGCACGACTGCGAGGTAACGACTGTGGTGGAGTGTGATACAAAGAGGAACGATCGGGGCTATTCTCGTTCGGAGACGAATCCGTGTCGGCTGTCACGCGAGTTGCTTTTGTGGCCTAGGCAGGCGCTTTGATGAAAGCACAACGGCGAACATGTCCGTCTCCGCGGAATGTTGTATACATTCGAGTAAATTGAGTTAACGCGAAAGTGGCTGACATGTATGTACGGAAAATTGGACAAAAGTGTGTTCATACTCGGACATATCAGAATCGAATTTATAACCATCCCCAGCGGGCCCAGCGATGCCTCCCGTCCTGTTTTGCCGTCCCTTTTATTCCATCCCAATCCCAATCATCAAGGTCATGAGCGAATGTAAGAAAGAAATCTACTTGTACTCCTTCACCGACCATCACCCCTTCGACATTCCCGCGATCTAGATGGAGTCCCTCCTGATACCCCTGTGAGCACGACCGTGCTTCCTCTTTCTCCTCTTGGTAGTCGTGGCAGCGGGTGTATCCGCGGTGACAGTCTTGATGGCAGTGACGTAGACGACATCGTTAGAGGTAACAGTCACATAGCCGTAACCAGCTGCCAGGGACGAAGCCGGAGTAGTAGTCGCAGCGACTGGGACAGCTGCGTTATTGTTGGCGGCTTTGGTGGTGGCCGGCGCAGCTGGAAGAGCTTGGTTGCTCTTGGAGCTCGAGGCTGGTGACGGAGCGGCGGCGACGGGGGCAGAACTGCTGGCTGCGGGTGTAGCTGCAGAGGAAGCTGCAGAGGAAGCAGCAGGAGCAGCACTCCCAGAACCAGTACTGCCAGTGCCGGTCAGATCGCCAATGGCTTTGTAAGCTGCATTGGTGCAACCAGATCCAGTGCAGGCCTTGTACAAGCTGAGCTGAGATCCACCACCGCAAATCTGCGAGCTGTTGCCGGCGCAGGGCATAGTGCACTGACCAAAGGTCGAAGACGAGGGCACACGGTCAGTGGCGACGCTGTTTCCACAGAAGCATTGTTTGCCGTACTCAAGACCCATGTACTGATAACCCTTGCACTTGGTGATGCAGCTGTCGACTGAGGTGGTGCCTTGGTCTGTGTTGTAGACGTTACTGTAGCCAGTCAAAGTGCGGGATCCGACATTGTCCGCAGCACATCCTTGGTAAGCCCAGCCTGAGGACAGCTTGTCCGTGAAAGAGAGTTTAGGACCAGCGATGCGAGTGACGGCACAGTTGGATTGGACAGCGGCCCTGGCAGGACCAGCAGTGATCGGGTTGCAGCCAGGCAGCTTGTCAAAGGGTCCGGTAATGTCTTCGCCGACCGAGTCTGGAATCGTGCATTGGTTCTGCGCGGTGCCAGACTGCATGAACGGAGTAAGGACGGGGCAGTCGGACAGCTCACCACTAAGGTTCGTGCACTTGTCGACAGCGGACTGAAGAACAGAAATATCCCAACCGTTCAAGAAATCCCCGTGGAAACCGTAGCCTGTGGCGTCACCCTGAGCGAAGATGAAAGGCTGGTTGGTACCTTGGTCACCAGCCCAGAACTCGAGCTCGTTGGTGTTGAAGATGACCTCGTAGAAAATTGAAACGAGCTGGACAGGATGAGTCGAAGGGCAAGTACCGCTGTTGTAAGCGCCGGTGGCAGGGTAGGACATGTGCGACTTGTGGTCGGCAGAGTCAGTGTTCTTGCCATCCCAGCAGGACGGGAAGAAGACCTGAGCACGGACGCCGTTCGGGCAGTTGTAAGGAGGAAGGTTGGGAGTCTCTGCCTTGGCCGGACCATTGTAGTCGAGGCATGCAAAGCTGATCGCCTTGCCGGCGAAATCAGTAGTGGCGTTGCGCTTGAATGGATCGCCAGCGACCATGCGGAAGTTCTCCGGGAACGCCTTCAGGTTCTTGTTGGACTCCGGGCGTTGGAGGTAATAGACCAAAATACCGCCGTTCTGCTTGACCCGCTGTAGCTGACCATTCTTATTCTTGTAGTACAGGATCGGAGTCCAGTAGTTGGACAGATCCTTGGTGACGGTGCAGGAAGTGCAGGTGGAGCGGCGAGCCTGAGCATAGTCCTGAGTAAAGCCGAACCCGTTGCCACCGACAACCTGATGGACGTGTCCGCTGACCAGACCAGGAGAGATGATGGGATCGATACGCTCAGTGACGATAGGCGAACCGCATCCCATACGGAAGAAGGCCTCAGCTGGAGCAGCAAGAAGGGCTGCAAGCCCAATAGCAGTGTTGGTGAAATGCATCATGTATTCGTCCCTGTTGGAAATGGCCAAAAGTTTCGCGGTAGATCACAGATCCGACACTTGCGAAAAGCCTCTGTTAAGGAGTGACTGAATGAAACCCAAAAAGGAGTGACTGCTCGAGAGAGCGAAAAAGAAGGAAAGGTCACAGACCGAACGCCGTGGTGTGAAGCTGTTGGGTGAATGTGAAAGACGAATGTGGATGAACGAAGAAACACAAGATGTCAGGCTGGGTGGGATAGCATACTTGAATGGAACAAGGTTTGAGGGGCTTGTGTTCCTTGTGGAATAGGCGCTGCATGTTTCTCTACTGCCACATGCACACGGCTGCAGGTAGCCAAGGCGAGATCGATTTCGACAGGCGAGAAGCCACAGAACGGGGCCGTCAATCCCCTGTTGTGAGGCTCCACAGGTGTCGACAACGGGCTCATGGCGTCTAATCTCACACCGGTCTGACGGCAACTTCTTGAGAGGTGTGTGGGTGGAACGAAGGGCGGACCTCGCAGCAATCCCCCTAAAGAGGAGACCCAAGTACGGCAAGTGTACCTGACGATTGCAGCCAGAAGCGGCGCTAGAAGAAGGATCAGCGTGCCGGGCCTGGCGTGCCCACTGGACCGTTTCGCACTGAGACGTCAAATCATAGCTGCATCGTTCACTCATTGGTAAAATACGCCTGGTACTTCACCTTGACCGCAACATCCGTCAGCCTGCGCAAGATGGCTTGCGGTCCCTTGCTGATCGAGACGTGGTGGCAGAAGGTGTTTGCATGCCAGTCAACGGTCCGACGACGGCATCTGAAAGCCATCAAGAAACGTTTTCAACCGATGGGAGATGAGACGAAAAGCTTGATCGAAAATAGCTGCATAGAGCAGTCCCTGATGGTGGTGGGAATGCTCCACTTCCTGGTGATGCTGTAGTGAGGGGTAGTCGAGTTGCAGAGATAAGGAATTTTGCATGTGCGAAGCCTTGTTTTGAGTCCCCTTTCAAGAACTTCGCTATCACCAGCTGTACACTTCTCGGCATGCTGTGTTGGCCAGAATTTGCATTTTCTTGATCGAACGATGCCATGACTATCCCACAGGTCCACGTATACAATCGACATCGTGTACCTGCAGACTTCCTCCAATTTCAGCGAGCGGCAGCTCCTGTTCTAGTGCGTTGCCGGTGAACCTACCGGGACCAGATTCAGTTTAGCCTCATGCAGGAACAGGCGCCACCACGAGGTCTTGGGCCTTGTTGGTTTGCCATCGTCCATCTCATCTCTTGATTTCGCGCAGATAGTCGATCAGCGCTTTTCTCCATCTGTCTCTCGTCTCGACTTGCGACCACATGTCAAGACCGCTGCATCGTGGCAAACGCACAGTCCGTGGCGACAAGACCGCTGATCTTTTGAAACGCAACAGTTGCACACGCACATATCTGTGCCATGCCGAGTAGAGTCCGAAAAGTCTGTACAGGGCGAGCTGAAGGTGGACCTCACCTGCAGAAGGGATTTTTGCTTATCGCTGTTTGCTCACACGTTGTCACGGTCAGCTACCAAGTGGTCGTTCCTTCCTGCACGGCTGTTGTCAAGCCCAAATCAAAGAAGCCATCTGCCGTGCTCGATCTCTTCTGGCACTCTCCGGCTCTCTATGATCATCTGATGGCGTCTCGCAGATCGCCGAGTGTCGATATGAGAGGGTAAGGGGACGCGAGTAATGGATGCCCTCGGTCTCGACCACAGGCTGGTGATTTGAACGGGCCTTTTTCCTGTCTGTTCGCACCCGTTGGTCAGCGTCAACGAAATCCTGAAACAAGGACAATTATAAGTTCATGTCAACGAGTCCACGAACATCCCACGCTTGGGGTCACGCCGAACCGTAGTGTCAGATGACATGTGATCGTCATAGTAAATTAGCAACTGTTGGTCTTGACGACAGAGTTTGACTTCATGTGTGGATGCGAAGGTTTGTGAGCGGATGGTCGTTGTGTACGACATGCTTCAGGGACCTCGTTCGATGGTCTCCTATCTATTGTCTCAAATTAATGCGCTGGAAAGGATGATAGCCGGTCGGACTGGTCAAACAGGTCTTACCCAGCGTATTCATGGCGCCTGTCAGCACGATTCCGCGATACAGGCCTCTGCTTCGATATCACCATGCTCATCTCTATCGTTTCGTATGAACGCCGAACCAAATTCAATGCACGGGACGGATCTGGTCAACCATTAGATGGAGCACCACCTACTGAAGCGCTCCTCTCGAATCCTTCCCTGATGATCATCATAATATCATTCTTTACATAGTAACCACTAGTATGCACGCCATATGAGCTGCGATCACAAATAGTATACATGGTCATCGTCTATCGTTCGTAACAATCATTCCCGAGATTGGTGGTATCTGTGTCTACTCCTTGCCGATTATGCTCTGACCTCTCCTATACGCCGTGCTATGCTTTGATGAAGGATCGTCTTGGCCTTCATGAATGAAAAGTGATACACAGAAAAAACGAGATCGAATATTCGGCGCGCGGCGATCGAGGCCATCAACCTGGGCGGTTGGCCGGTCTCCATGCAGAATATTGTTCGTTTTGTCGGATTGAAGGTTGCTGTTGTTGCTGCGTTTGCATGCGCTGATTGTCGAGCAAAAGCTTGACTTGAGTGCGCAAATCTTCATTGTCTTCTTTCAACCGCTTGAGTTCTCCTCTGAGCTCCTCCATGTCCGTCTCCGAAGCCTCACTGGCCTTTCGCTTGCCGGACGCAGTAGACGTACGTCGAAGGTCGGACGTCTCACTCCAGGTCTGAGGGCTGGTTGGCTCTAATTTGGCAGCGCTGTCAAAGGGCCCATTGTGCACTCGGCGTTCGTGCTCATCGCGATTTTCTTTACGAGTGAAACCCTTTTCGGATTTTCGTTTACAGTCGCCCGGAAATCGACAGAAGAGTTTATCCTTTGGCCCACCGTGCATGCCATGCACTTCGCGTTGATGCCGGAGGAGACCACCAGAGTAGGTGAACCCTTGAAGCTTCGAGCACGCCGGATCCTTGCACTTGTACGGTCGACCGTGCTTATCATAGTGCTTGCTACAGGTTGTCAGTATTTCCATTTCATCACAAGTGAGTCATATGATCTACTTACGTCCATTCGCACTTTCGGTCAAAGACGTGGTCAGTACATTCGGGATAGTCGCAAATATATTGACCATGCGAATTCTTCCGTGGCTCTGGCCGATCTGGCGTCCCAGAAGTATTGGCAACTTCGTAGTCATCGTTTCGAGAATCTGGAGTCGAGACTACATTCATTCGAGGAGAAGGTTTAGAGTAAGCTGAAGCTGATGTCTCCGACGCCGCTCTTGGTCGTGCCGGAGACAACGCTCTTGATGGCTCTCGGCTTCTCGATATGCTCTCTGGAGACTGCATGTTGCGTGCAATACTCATGTAATTAGGTGGGAGAAAATTGCGATGAGGTTGTGGAAATCCAGAAAAATTGGGTGCCTGAGTGGCAGGCGGAGCGGTGTTTAATAGATCACCGGGGCGTGGCGGATGAGTCGACGACGTGTTCAAGGCAGTAGTAATGCTCGGAAATGTTCTGGATTGCTGGTGTGAGTGTGGCAACTGCGACTGCGCCTGACCAGACCAAGTACTGTCATACGGATGATTTACGCCCGTTGCAGAGTTCGAATATCCCGAGTACAGCGGACCCGAACTGGCATCATGGTTGAATGTATACTGCGGCGGTGGATGACTGCCCGACTGGGCGAAGAAAGGGTCGTAGTTCGTTGTACCAGCGATCAAGTCTGCACCCTCAAAAGGAGTACGTGGCTCATTTGTATTAGGTGGACCCGACTGTGAAGCTTGTACATGATGAAGATCTTGAGCAGCTGCCTACTATTAGTCACCGTACAATCAGACTCACCGATCTCCCGGCTGGTCGTGTGATGTGCACAGGGATTTCGACTCACCATAGCGGGAAGCGTCGTGTTCAGGGCGTGGCGGTGCAGGAATTCCTGCTGCCTGATTTCGCTGCCCGGGTCCGTGCGTCATCGGTAGAGGCGCACCGCCCGCTTCTAGAAGTTTGTTAGCCAAAAGGAATATTAAAGACAAGACAAACCGCGCAGGACATACGTTGTTGACTTTGTTGCTGGTCCAGATTTGGAAAGAGTTCACCGTCGCCAAAGATGGGATCTATCATTTGTTGCTGTTGACCACCGGCGAATGCGTCGTTCTCTGAGTTTTGGCCGGTCTGCCAGGGACCAAAGAACATCCAGCACACGCCCCAGAGCACTACCAGGGATGGTTTGATGCACCATGGCCATGATGTGTTAAACGGATGCCTTGCGTCGAACAAGATGCTGAACCAGACTTGTTTGTGGAGCGCTTCATCTCGTTGACAGTTTTGGATATGTTCATGGGAGATCTTCTTTTCCATGACAAGATTAAAAGCTTCGAGATCGAAGCACAAGCCCCACAGTAGGTGATCAAGATCTGGTAGTCCCGTTTCCTTTGCTTGATTCGGCGAGAGGCCCAGCGCTGCGATCAGGGAGGAGTTCCTTGGCGCTAGACGAGCGACATCTATGAGGCGTTGAATGCTAGCTTGAATTGCGGCGATACAATCTGCGTCCCACGGGGTCAAATCGTGCATGAACTCTTCACTCTTCTGAAGTAATACATGATCTCCGCCGTTGTGGTCGATCAGTGCCGCCAAGCCATCATCAGCTCGGCAGTGACTGGATGAAGTGTCAACAAGGTTAGCTAGAAGGGGAACTAACGACACTGACCTTGACACAGGTGATTCAAGGGAGGGATGAACATCCATAAGCAGTTCGGCAGGGGGTGTGAGCGGCATGAATGGAAGCTCAGGCTTCAATTCGGGCAAATCGAATGACTGGGCACGACCAAGTTTAGCCAATGGATCGTCGTATAGCTCAGTATCGTCCAGGAACAGGTCGTGAAAGAACTTGTCGTAGTTGTCGTCGAAGGCTAGGCCAAGCTCCCCTCTGCGAGCTTTGGTGCGAAGCTTGAGAGCACCGAGCAGTTGTGTGATGCGCAGGGCAGTATTGGTCTTTGACGTAGCATGCTTTGGGTCGGTAGTAGGCAAGGCAGTGCTAGGCAAAGAGGTCTGATCTTTGACGACCATTTGCGAGGCAAGAAGTGTCTTTGAAAATGTAAATGTGAGATTGTCCTTGGACAGCTCAGGGGTAAGTGGAGGAAAGGAAGATAGGTTGGAGACCTAAATACAATACCTCAGTCGCTTCATGCATTGAATTGCACTATGCATCTAGTTCACTGCTGTGGAATCCTTAGGCAAACCATCGTGAACATTCAGGTGAACAGGCTGAGTTTCTGTGGTCATCAGGAGGAATTCCACGTGGAATCAGCCTCAGTCGGACACCGCGATCCTGACTCAACGAGAGGGATTCCAGTCTTTCAAGCTTGATTCTGACCTATCGTATTCCGCGCCAGAATCGAACTACCAGACTGCTGGATATGGGTTGTTCGTCACCTATCAATCTAGAGAACGAGTGGACAAGACGGGTGTGAAGAGTCTAGCCGGCCGCAGCGCAAACGGCAGATTGATTGGCTGCAAGCAGAGACTATGGAAGCCACAAGTGGCTGTGCGGTCGGCGAAGTCGTAATTAGGTTTTTGACACGGACGAACTGGTTCTTCCATCTCATCCACTGTCCAGAACATACCACGGACACGATCATTATAGACATGACGAGGTGTATTTTGTGAAACGCTCTAGACACACCTGAATGCTGTCATACACACCAGCTTGGTTCAGCTTTCTAAGATAGACAACCTCAAACATAGCAGCTGAAGATGGTCCGACGGCACAAACACGGCTGTGGAGCGCCGTCTCTCTAAGCCGCAATATCGATTGCCTTCCTTGTGATTCTCCACTCTCGAATCTCACCAGCCACGTCAACCGGTCGAGAACGACATGGGTATGTGTGGCTTGCGTGTGTAAGTGTCTGTGAGGCATTGAGTCATCGTGGTAGGGATCTGTGTTGACGAAATCAGCTTCGAAGAACATGCGGTCAATTCACACGGAAATAACGCGGAGGATAGTGACAGTAGCTCCCTTGTTTCTTATGTGGGCTCATAGACGGACTAAACCGCTGGTCCAGACCTGTCTGTGCGAAGTCATGGGCGGAATGCTGTACACATAGAACACAACGTCACTCCGTCTGTTACTTGCATGAGGGTAAGGTCTAGACCATATCACAATCATACATCTATCATTACCAAAGTACGCGTGTCTCCACTGACGATTCTTTTGGTCGATAGTAGACACCGAGAGTCATGGATAGCCAGAATAGGAAGACTGCATAGCTCTTGACGTTGATGGATCACGCAGTTACCTTATGCGTGTTGATTTGTGGCGTCCTATCGACGCCTGCCCTGACTCGAGACATGAGGGACGCATGTGCGTAGGAATAGCAAAATTTATGTCATACAGCAAAATTATCGAATTCTCGTAAACGGAATAGGCAACCAGTGACACGTGACAGCATCCGAGTACATCGCATGCACTAGTAATCATGGCAGTTAAGTAACATGAGAGACCAAGCAGCCATGGCTAAATGTGTTGGAGGAACCAAAGATGTTGATCTCAGCCGTCGCAATGTCCCTTGCCCAAATGGAGGGACAAGAACATGCTCCCTCGTTGTTGCAGCGGTTCAATCAATGGAACCAAGAGAGCGGTAGTTCGTGTCGGCCAGACCAGGATCGAGGGCCCTTGGTAAATGTAGAAGCGGCTCTGGTAAAACTAGTTGCTGGTCACACCGACGTCATAGTCCGGCCGTATTGCTGATGAGGGACACCGGCTCTCATTCTCAATCACATCGACTTCACGAGCCACCTTTACTCTCTAGCCACAATAGTCAAACCACCGGCAGACAAAGCCATCCATCTTTTCTCAAAAAACCAGAAAGACACCTATATACCGTCAACATGCCAGGCACAGACCGCAAAATCTTCCCCGAAAAAGTCCAAGACAAGCAGGGCAACGAGAAAGGTGAGCCTCATCTCATACCGCATCAAGCTTCACGATCAGCTTGACATGTCTCTCCCTGTCCAGAACGCTGCCGCAGCGTTGCGAGCCCTACCGTCGCGCTCTGATGCCATGCCATCATACCACACCCACTACCTTTCCTGTGTCTCACTTCCCTCCACTTCACTGACACCGCGGCTTCATGGAGCGGCAAGACCCTCCTCGCTGCCATGACCATACGCCCTGTCCGAGTCGAACTAACACCCCCTTAGGTGGCGTCCTCTCGTTCGTCGGCGACCCACTGGGCAAAGGTCTCGAGACTGGCTTGTCACCCATCGGCGCGGGGATGGGCAAGGTCACGGGACCAGTGGCCGATGGTGCGACGCAGGTGAGCAAGCCCTTAATGGATA
The DNA here is from genome assembly GCA_029448695.1 of Elsinoe perseae. Lineage (NCBI taxonomy): Eukaryota > Fungi > Ascomycota > Dothideomycetes > Myriangiales > Elsinoaceae > Elsinoe > Elsinoe perseae. The sequence continues at coordinate 22,384 of JARDAA010000159.1, forward strand.
AGCTCGGTATGGAGGATAGGGGCGAGGCAAAGGAGCAGAAGCAGTCCAAGGAGGAGAGTTTGGGTGGCAAGGAGCAGACTGGGCAGAATCCTCTGGGGCTGTAGGGTTGAACAAGAAAGCACTTAGGGGAAGGGTAAGGGTAAGAGAATGGATGGATTGGTATGGGAGATTTGGTATGATATCACGACAGATTTGTCAAGTGCTTGACACAGACATGGTAGTTCCTTGATTCAATTATTCATTGCCTGCATTTATAACATGCATGGCGAGTAATAACAAGATCGATCACATATGCAGAACACTAAACAGTTGTAACGAATTGACTTGAGGATTGATTGATTGATTCATTCCAACTACGTCCTAACGAGTGTCACTCGCTCGTAGAGTGATATGTCGTGATGGCTTATCGCAGCATCCAGCGCTTCTGTAGAAAACTGTATCCGGGATCTTGGTATCGTTGTCGTCCAGAAAAGGTTGCCCGCCTTGTGCTCAACTCCAGATGCAAGAAAAGAAGTACGATTGTTGTTCATGCTGATACGCCTTGTTGCCTGCTTGCTTTAAACCCCTTCGTTTCCCAATGCTCTTTCAAATTGTCCTAACCAGATTGTTGCTACCCATGCTCAAATTTGAATCCCAGTGGCCGTTATGTACGTTAATGCGTGTCCGTTATAGTCGTGACCACCAGCATGACCCTCATTGGGGCTGCTCCCCGTCGATAGTCCATGTGTGGCACACCGAGGACCATTACCTCGTTCGAGGATTGGACACGACACGGGAAGCCTTTTGTTGACGTGCCGCATGTGCGAGCTTCTTAGATAGCTCATCGGCTTGATCGACCGCTGCAGCCCTGTTCGGCGACTTGCTGATGGTGAGATACCCCTCGTTTGCCTCAAGCTCAAGAGGTGTCACAGGCCCTGGGCTGCCAAGAGGCTGGAGACGAGGGCTATCCGGTCGCTCGAGGAGTTGCGAAGATGGTGTGCGAGAAAGTTGGTAATTGTAGAGCTGTCGCTGGCTTTCCGTGTACAACTTCTGCTGCAAGCCTGGTGAAGATGGGCCATGTGGACTGTTCGGGCCCGTGGCTGGAGTGTTGGCAAAGGAGGAGTGAGATGACGATGCATAGTTGGCGGGATGGAATCGTGGCAAGCCAGGAAGAGAAAGATTGTTGCCGTACTTGCGACGTTGTTGAGATGAAGATGGACTCCTTGACTGGTATGAATTTTGTCGTGAGGCCTGGAAGCCGTCGTATCGTGAGGATGGACCATCAAAGCGAGGGGAGAGGGGCGTTGTCGGACGCATCGCCGTTGAAGGCCGCGCTGTCGGCATTGTCGTGGTAGTAGACAAAATTATGGTGAACAAATCACGGAGAGGATACCGGCTATGTATTGCAGATCCTAGACGAGGGTGCTGACTCCGATGTTCAAATGTGAGATGCGGTGGCTTTTGGGCAAGGGTAATCCTGGCGGGTCGAGGCGTATATACGTGGTACGAGTGTTGGTGGTTCGGTGGTAGAAAGCTGCCGTCTGCCGCGAGCCGGCACACCACAGGATGGACAGGGCTAGTGTTCTGTCGGGAAATTGATGGACGCGATGTGCGTGGTTTGGGGAAGCGGACTGCTCCACTCTTTTTGTGATGTGTCGCGATGATTCCTTGCCTGTCCTTGCCGGGAAATGAGATACACAGAGAAGTGGTACCCACAGCTTTGGAGCTTGGAGAAGCGCGGTTGGGTTGTTTTCAATCACTCTCAGCTTTTCCGAAGCGTCCGGTAGATGGCGCAATTCTGATACGTCTCTCAGGGTGCAAAGGATTGGTGACACCTATTTCGAAAAGTTCAAGGGCCCAGATGGTCTTCAAAAGAATTGACAGAAGGCTCTAGCGATTATACAAGGAATTCGATCACGGTTTGTTGGAGGAAAAAATTATGAGCCATTGATTTGTGAGCATTTCCTCTGTTCCCCACAAGCCACCAGCAACGGCTTGACGTAGTACAGATCGCCAGAGTCAAGAGCTTGTTCACTTGGGCCGCTCGTGAAATGGCCCTCATGGCGCGGGCAGCTTTTAGCGCTCCCCACTACCAGCCCACTATCGTCAAAGTCGTCAAAGAGCAGCGATCTTCTGCTCCCCCTCCGTTCCTCACGCACAAATGACGGCCGCTTTTTTCGTCTAGTCTCACTGTCTAGTCTCACGAAGAGCGACATACCCGCCAATGGTCAACATTCCCGGGCAAGAATAGCCTCGTGGTCGACCCGGTCGATTACGATAAAATTCTCCGTGTGATCACGTTGCCTGCTGATAGTGTCTTGTTCGTCCGTCATGGTCCGAGAGGCCGTGCCCGCCGTCCTACAAAATTTCTGATGTGCGCTTCGATCGATGATGCGACATGTCTCCGGTCTCAAAACATGCGTGTCACAACTTGGCGACGACCCTTGGGATTCCATCAGCCAGAGAACCTTCCTTTGGGCCTGAATCGTCCAACGTCAGTTAGGGCTTACTTACTCCAATTGCTCCCAGGGATACTATCTGGTATTCCCTAAGCATCGTGGAGGGTTGTAGAGCAACGACGCATTATGACCAAGCTGTGATCATCGCAAATCGAGTCAGTATGCTTGCCAATTGCTGCACATCAACTTCATGTGACGGATTAGCAAAATTGCTGGCGCCGTCATGTCTGGCCTCAAAGCTTTGAGCTCTGAGCTCTGATCAATGCCAACAATCGTTCATGCAGGTCCTGGTAGATATCCCTGTAGTGGATCAAGCGCGTTCCACACCGCACGGCCACAATCATGCTCTGATAGCCCATGTGGTTTCTGTCGACACGGCCAGCACGTTGTAGTCTGTCGACCAATCGTGCTGGGAGTCTTGTTGACAGTCTGATCAACCGTACCGCGAAACGCGCACTATATTGCACGCGGAGACGACTTTTCTGGAATGCGCGCTTGCAATCAGGGCTCACCCTGATTTCCTACTCTTGGTAGTTTGTTGTCTTTCCGTTGCTCTGAGTAGGTCATTGCGCTCCACATTCATTTGACTCACTGCAAGATCGATCCCTGCTCCAAGACGCTCTGCAAATCTTTCGCTGTGGGTCCGGTAACACGACAACACCGCTGAGTTTACTGTACCCTCGATGCCATTTGGTTCTGAGATCATGGTCTACAACGCGAAGCCCTCGCGCGAATCAACATATGCCATGGCAGACGCATGGTGTGGATCTGTCGTGGCGATCACTGGCGGTAAGGTAGCAGTGCCGCCTGATGACTTGATATGCATTGTTTGTCTTTGATCTCTGGTGCACAGAGATGATGAGGAAGCTAGAGTTTCTTATCGAGGTTCACGAGACCTTTCCAACTATGAGACCTCAATATCTCAAGATCCGCTGGACGAGGTGAGGTAAAGAATAGGACAGATCCAATTACGCCTACGCTTTCGCGCCGGCCAGCTATCATCTCCTTCGCGCCGGCCAGCTATTATCTCCTTCGCAAAGGCTGAGCGAATGTGAGTCTCATTACACCTCTACACTTCAATGAGAACTACATTGCAAAGGTAGTAGCTTTGTCCGTTGTGCAATGGACATGCAAGCGCTTGGCCGGGGGCCATGGTAATTTCGAGCCGTCGCAAAGCTGAGCTTGACGTCGACGTACGTCGCCTGCTCCAGGGAACCGTGCTTTACCCAGGCCATTACTCGCAGACGGTGGTGTCGAGCGCCAGATATTGGCGGCTCTTGATGCTTCATGACTTGCAATAGCTGTGCCGCCACGCCCGATGTTACGCAGAATGGAGATCATGGCTGGTCTTTGCGGTCATATTTATGTCTGACGAAGCGTTCAGCACACCACATAGTAAGATAGCAACACGCCTTCCCCTTGCCGGAGCCAGTTGCGGTGACACTGCAGTGTCAGTTAACATAGACCTCACCATGATCGGAGTTGACGGCTCATATAGCCAGGCCACACGTGAGCAAGGGCGTGTCATGAATGGTGTACCCTGCTATAGTACAGACTACCTTTCAGCTGCCTGTCCCAAAACGCACATGTCGCATATGTTGGTTGGGTACGTTTCTTCAATGTTCACAAATCTCTATCTCCACAAAGCTGATCTGCGCGTAGGTACGGGCCACAAGTCGAACATCCTAGTGTATCCACGATGTGTATCATACCATTCACAACAGCCCATAGAAGTATGGGTCGCTTTGGAAAAAGATTCGCTGCTTCTGATTGTGTTTGTTAAAGTACATGCTTTGCCTATCTAACATGCCCTTCTATTGCTTCAGCAAATGAAACTGATCAGGGCCTCTCCGGTCGCTCGCTCATGGTTGCCCTTATTCTGAATCAGCATACTCGGCCCGGCCGGCCTTCGAGTTCAGGTACTCGTTCCTGTACATTTGATCAATACGTTTCGCATCATGCTTGATGCCTTCTCCTACCTTTCCGTTGCCCATTGCATAGTCTCGTAACCGATCAATATAGGTATCGACCAGTAGAGGATTTGAGCCCTGCTCCTTCTGAATGTGTTGAAGATCGCAGCGTGGAAAGTTCCGGCAAGGGGACGCTGTCTGTTCTGAGAGAGACCGTAGGAGACGATGCCGCGCTGTGTTTGCGAGCCTGTACGATTCGTGTTAGATCGGCTGTCGACGAGGTCTGATTCTGCTGGAGCACTGCGTACCAAGATCACCCCAGTTGCCAACGTATCTAAGGAGAGTCAGTCACTGTCCTTGTTTGCCAGTTCACGGAGCTTGCGATTGCTTTGGGAGGGGATACGCACTGGCCAGGAAGCTTCTCTCCACCACCCATTGTTGCGAGTACCTAGGATTTGAATTGATTAATGTGTTGGATGAAGGTGATTGAGTTACGCAACAACTGGAATCGCCTGCTCTGGTATTCGTTGGAGTTCGAAAATGAGAAGCCGGAGAGTTCTCTTGCCAAGCAATCCGAAGGGTTGCGGGCACCTTGCCTAATTAAAACTAGTAGCTAGATTTTCGAGCATCATCGACTTGAGCTTGAAGCATCTCGCTCAAGTAACAGCTGTTGATTTACGCTCGTTGCAAGCTCTTCTGCATTTCACAAATCCACGCCTCACAGCGCATCGATCGCGCAAGCTTTGGAGATAAGAGAGATAATCCTCCATACCTCAAATCATGGCGAATGTCCTTCACAACATACAGCGCCTCGCTGTTCCGGTCGCCGTCGGTGCAGCTTTTGTCAGCGCATCTCTGTACGATGTCAAGGGCGGCACGAGAGCGGTCATCTTTGACCGTCTTTCCGGAGTCAAGGAGAATGTAGTTAATGAAGGAACACATCTTCTGATTCCCTGGCTGCAGAGGGCTATCATCTACGACGTCCGCACGAGACCCCGGAACATCAGCACAACCACGGGCAGCAAAGATTTGCAGATGGTCAGCTTGACTCTTCGTGTACTACACAGACCAGAAGTCAAGGCGCTGCCAAAGATCTACCAGGTGAGCAGGAGCTTGGACCAGAGTGTCTTGCACGTGGGCTAATGCGAGCATAGAATCTCGGTCAAGACTACGATGAGCGTGTCCTACCGTCTATCGGAAACGAAGTTCTCAAGGCGATCGTCGCACAGTTCGATGCTGCAGAGCTCATTACACAACGTGAGGCTGTATCTAACAGAATACGGACCGACCTTTTGCGACGTGCTTCCGAATTCAACATCGCTCTGGAGGATGTCTCGATCACACACATGACTTTCGGCAAGGAGTTCACCCGCGCTGTCGAAGACAAGCAGATCGCACAGCAAGAGGCCGAGAGAGCACGCTTTATCGTCGAGAAGGCAGAGCAGGAGAGGCAGGCGAATGTCATTCGTGCCGAGGGCGAAGCAGAGGCGGCAGACACGATCAGCAAAGCAGTGGCAAAGAGTGGTGACGGTCTCATCCAGATCAGACGGATAGAGACACAGAAGGAGCTGGCACAGATGCTCGCCAACAACCCGAACGTCACGTACTTGCCGGGAGGCGGAGCAGGAGGAGAGGGGGGATCGAAGGGTGGCAACTTCCTACTCGGTCTGAGGTCATGAGATCTTGCGTAAGGCGGATCGGGCGTTGTGTGTGCCATGAAGGGCAAACATGGCATTGGCATTAGCATGGAGCTTCTCTACTTCTGCATGAATGTAAACTACCACTTTGACGCTGGCTTTCCTAAACGCCGTCATGCGCTATGCAACATATGTACAAGATGAGAACTGCATCAGCCCCTGTAGCGATATAATCTGGTGTAAAATCTGATGAGAGACTGAGAGCCAACCTCGTCACCTTGCCTAAAAAGCTGAGCAATATCTACGTTCAACGGCGAATCTGGCTCGGCGGAAGTGAGCAGTTGCTGAATGGCATTCATGGTTGATGCGATTGTGTAAGCCGGTGACCAAGATGTCTTTAGTAGATCTAGACATATCTCTCCGGTCTTGAAATGGACATTGGGGTGACATATGGGTGTGACGAATCTGACCTTGGGTGGGGCCAGAGGATAATTGTCTGGAATCTGAATGTCGAGTTTCCAACAGCCATCTGCGTAGAAGATTAGAGATGAACGGGGAATGGCGGCGGAATGCTGACCTTCATATGCTGTTCCCTCGACGCCTCTCATCACCGCCTCCCAGTGGTAGAGATCATCATCGTGGATTGGGCCCAGATCGATCAGAGCGTCACTAGGTTCCTGGCCGTACGATTGCAACTCGTGTATGAGTCGCTTAGCGGTTGTCTGACCCTTACTGCTCATTGCTACCGCTTCATACCCAATTTGTCTACCTTGTTGCCGGTTGTCTTTGGCTTACGAGGACTATCGGCGAACCTCGGCCAAAAGCGGACTCTGATGCCAAGCAATCCTCTTGTTCCGAGCACCGAGATGCACATCTCCCACCGCTTTCTCTCCTACCGCCTCTCCGACAGCGGCGGCAAGCCACGGTTGATCGTCCAAGAACAGACCTGCCATATCTATCACAAATCAGCCGCCTCCGCATTGTTTCCTATGAAGCATTCACGCGGAAGTGCTATACCGGATCTATGGCTTTAGACGAGAGATCTGCACTCTTATCGTCTCCTCTCCACAGCCTGACAAATGCTTCTTTTGTACCGGACTCAGCAACACGGGCTCGCACCAGTGCTATCACAATTCCACGCCTGCCTGATTCGGTCCAGCATCACCTGCATAGCGGACATGGCTGCTTGGCACGAGACTTTAGAGCCGTGATCTGTCTCGACAACCTCAGCCGCCCCGGTAGTACCGCCAATAGGAAGTGATCCGGTCTGTAGACTGTGTGCTAGCTGGCATGTACCCCTAACCAGCAGGATCAGCTTCTGCTCAGGTTAGTCAAAGATAACGCTACGTAGTCTTTGTGGTTGAGGATTTTTCCCTGTCTTATCACTACTATCGAGACATTACCAAATCGACCTGTCGGCTTTTAGGCAATCTCGAACCATGCTTGTCATGTCAATTCCAAAAATCTGGCTATAAGGTAGGTCTCTGGTAAGTTGTGCCAAATTTCTTCTCGCATACCCAATTGTCAGTCTTAGCCATGAAGCTCGTGTATGCAGGCCTAATCGCCTCATTTTACACGAGTTCTCTCGCGGCCTTGGTACATGAGCATCGACGAGTACAGTTTCGGAGGCTGTTCGAAGTTGATGCCGGCTCGCTCCACAACATCCACGTGGAATACTTTGACCAAAACTTTGAGGGTCACTTCCGGTTGGTTCACGGCGATTGCGCCATTCAGGGAGCCCACCAAAGTCACCACGAGGTTGGCAGCACATACATCCGTCGAGACAGCAAGCCAGATCGTTTCGTCTGGATCGTCCCGGAGGATGCTCTTCACAATGGTTGCTTACATGCTTACCATGAGACCACCCTCATCGGCAGATCTGATCCTATCAGTGTTTCGAGAATTCGCAAGCGTCAGAGCATAGCAGATGTAGCTGACTATCAGGGACCATGGTTCGAAGGTGTTGCATATATGAACAATAAGACTAATGATCCGACCTTTGTCGCAGAAGCGAAGAGTAAACGCATCGCAATTGTCGGTGGCGGAATGGCAGGCTTGATGACAGGCCTCTTATTAGACTCAGTTGGTATTACCGACTGGCACATCATTGAGGCATCGCAAAGGATCGGGGGTCGTATCCGCACAAAGTACCTCGCCAATTCCAAGCCGGAGGACTATCAGTACCAGGAGATGGGACCTATGCGATTTCCAGTTTCGATTCGGTACGCCAACACCAACGAGACGCTTGAGATTCAGGACCACAAGATGGTCTTCCAACTGGCAGAAACCTTGAACAGGTTTAATGGAAATCGATCGGATCTTGCCGTCAACTTCATCCCCTGGATACAGAGTAACGCCAACGCTCCTACCAATTCGCGAGGAGGTAGGCTACCGAATGGCCAGATACCTAGTGCGGCACAAGTACGAGCTAACCCATCGCTGGTTGGACCCGCACAGTCTCCTCCGGATGTTGCAGCTGTGAGCGCTGCATCAAGTAGCGTCAATTCGTTCATCGACCTTTCGCGAGAACGCATCGCAATCATTGCCAAGAACATGTACAAGGCACACAAAGAAGCCATCGCCCGCGGATTGTTCTCATTCTCCGAAGCAGCCTATGTCAAATATGAGCTCAATCAGAGCGCTAACGTTACCGACTTCGTTGCTGGTAGTAGCAACGGTGATCAGTGGGGTGACTGGTACGACAGCGTCTACTTCTCAGCCACTTCCTGGCGGACTATCGACAAAGGTCTCGAGATGCTCCCTCGCGCCTTCGTACCTATCGTAGGCGATCGTGTAACCTATGGTCGGAAGATCGAGGGTCTTACTTACAATGCCGAGAACAGCAAGATTGCTGTGAACTGGCGTAATGATCCCTTACAACAACTACCAGAAGCAGAGGAGTACGACTACGCCGTCGTAGCGGCGCCCTTTACCAAAGTGAGGCTGTGGAGACTACCATCATACTCTTCTGCACTGTCGCGCGCCATCTCGACCATGAACTACTCGCCATCCTGTAAAGTCGCCCTGCACTACCAGACTCGTTTCTGGGAGAAGCTCTCGCCTCCGATCATCGGAGGATGCGGCTCGACCGACATCCCTGGTCTCGGCAATATCTGCTACCCTTCGTATGCAATCAACTCGTCCGGACCTGGGGTCATCCTCGGATCGTATGCTTCCGGTACACCAGCAAGGTCCTTCGCCGCGCTGAGTGAAGAGGATCATGTCGCGCTTGTCCAGCGTGCTATTGTGGAGGCACATGGTCCTATTGCGGCTGAGCAATACACCGGCAACTACGATCGTCAGTGCTGGGAGATGGACGAGCATCAGGCTGGGGCTTGGGCGAGTCCCAACGCTGGTCAACAGGATCTGTACCTGCCGGCATATTATCAGACTGAGTTCAAGACGATCTTCGTTGGAGAGCATACGAGCTATACCCATGCTTGGATCTTCTCAGCTCTGGACTCCGCGGTCCGGGGAACGGCGCAGTTATTATTGGATCTCGGACTGGTCGATGAGGCCAAGCAGGTAGTGCAGGAGTGGATGGGAAGGTGGATTGAGATATGAGTACTTATGATGAATGACTTTGACGAACTCAGACTATCGAGCGATCTTGCATCATCTTCAAAGCCAAGCTGCCTTGTGCTCCTCGACCCAGTCCTCGAACTTGATAGTCGGCCTTCCAAGTATCTCGTGCACATCCTGGTAGGGCACGTTCTCCGTGTTTCCTTCAGCGACGTAGCCTTCGATCCAAGCCACCAATCCGGCAGCCTGTTCAGGGTATCCAAGCCCCGTGAGATACTCCACATTCTCTTCCTTTGACTTCTTGACATGCTCGACCTTGCGTCCCAAGACCTCCGTGAATGTTGCAGCGATCTGCCATGGTCAGCTTGACACAATGGTAGTGAAAGGTACCACAAAACCCACCTCATCACCAGTGATCCTCTCCCTCGTACTAACGATCGTGTTCTCTGGTAAATCTCCGCCCTTCGTCAACGCCCAAAGACTCACCCCGGCAATATCCTCAGCCGAGTTCCACGCCGCCCGACCTTCTCCCATGCCACCCACGATACTACCAGATTTGATCTCCGCCACGTACCTCGGATCGAGAAAATTCTCGTTCACCCAGCACGGACTAACGAGACCGTATTCGATGCCGTGCTCCGCCTTTAGTTCTTCGAGGTGCGTCCACACTTCTCCGAACAACCCGTCGCCTTTCTGCGCAGAGGCACCGGCCATGAATACCAGGCGCTTGACGCCGCGCGACACGGCTAGGGTGGAGAATTTCTTCACTAGCGGGTTCGGGTCCGCGTTGGTAGGGGAGAGTAGGAAGATCGCTGAGATGGAGTGGTACTCAAAGGGGTTGAGCCAGGTGGACTCATCGTCCCATACGAAATGCACGGTGGGTACACCGTCGAGGGATGCAGGAGGAGGTGTACGGCGGGTTGCGGCAACGAATGGGTGAGAGGAGTCGCGGAGGAGCTTGATCAGGGCTGAGCCGATCTTGCCTGTCGAGCCGGTGATGAGGATGGTCATTGTCGCTGCTGGTGCTGCTTGTGACGACAGAACAGGTGACATAGAGTGGTAGAGATCGAGCAGGGGAGGTATTGACTTGCCATTATTATATACTTACGCTTGCTTGTACGCATTCATCTTCCACTTTGCAAGGGCATGAAATGAAAACGAGCAAATGGTCAGGTATAGCAGGGTCAGGACGGAGAGATGTTCTGGCCGGCGCACGGCGTGCTTACCAACGCCAAGATCAAAATTGCACCGACTTGGTGGAGAACGGGCGCGCGGAGGATTAGTAGTTATGCTCGATGCACAAATATGCGGCGCAGCTCCATACCAAGCATGTCGCGCTGGACACCCGGCAGGACACATTTGCTCTCAGATCAATTGTATCTGTACATAATTACCTACACTACTACCATGCCTACTTCAATTCCGTCAACTCTTCCTCCAGCATCTGCTCGAACGAGAACGGTTCGAAAGCAATACCTTCACCAACGAAATGCTTGCTCATTGCTTCGACCCAGTGCAGTCTTAGACTGTGCAACATGGCACTAGTGCCCTCCATGACGACAAGAACAGCAATAGTAAGGACGAACCACATCGTGAAGAACACGACCGTCGCGACTATGCCGACGCCTCCAGTGAAAGAGACGGCATTGTCAATCGTCATGCTCCAGAGCACGATAGACAGCTGTTGGTGAGCCAGTGACAGCGCCCAGAGACGAAGATAAGATGCTGTGTGAGAAATGCAGTTCAGGCAGAATTCTGTGCCAAGAGTCAGTATGAAATGTCCTAAAGTGGAAAGAGCCACAACATCATGCAACGTACCAATAGTGTGGATAGTCTGCTCAATCATGACCTCGCTGAACTCAAAGTCCTCGTGCTCTTCACCGTGTCCAATGTCCTGTGTGATCAGTGCATCTCCGTCGTCGCTGTGCGCGAAACTCTGACGTCCTCCATTCATCTGTCCAGAATGGTCGTTTTCGTCGTCATCGTCATCGAGGGCACTGACGTGAGTGGTCTCGCCGATACCGCGGTAGCCCATAGCTCTAGCCTTGTTGTGCTCGCGCCTGAGGTAGAAAGGCTTGAGGAAAAGCATGATCGGTACACAAGCGACTGCCAGTAGGACCAGAACGATTTGGACGCCGGCTTGACCTGGATATAGCTGGTCCTCGATATTCCCAGGCGATAGGAACATTCCGATCAGCATATTCAATAAAGATGGAGGTTGCTGTCCGATCGCGAGCCAGTCGACAGACCATTTGTAGATGATACAGAGCACCAGATACCCAAAAATGCTCTGGAAGAAAATCATACCGGGAATGAAGTTTCCGAAGATGTCGATGGGAGTCTTGAAGTGACGAGCGTTAACATAAGAAAGGCAGAGAGAGTATGTCATGTGTGCCCATCCAAGGATGATTGAAAGTTTCATCTTCAGAGAGTTGCTGAAAAGCAATTCGTTCTCGGTATCGTGCCAGCGCCAATCGATACCGAATGGGTAAGTATATCCGTCTCTGCGTGCAAACGGGACAGTCTCGTTCGCCTTAAACTCCCTTTCGATTACCCATCCAGACTGGAAAAGAGGAATCTCCTTGGAAAACATATCGTTGTAGATGAGACCGGTGAACATCGAGTAGATACCCATCATAAGCATGATATATCGTCCGTAGAAGGCCATACCAAAGAGTTCATCCTGTTTGCCGCGTTGCAAAGGCTTCTCGAAGTAGATCATGGCTACGGCGGCGAGAGCCATGATGAAGCCGTGGCCGAAATCTCCGAACATGACGGCGAAAAGAAACGGGAAGGTGACAATGGTGGGGAGACCAGGGTTGACTTCTTGGTACTTGGCTGTTCCGTAAGCATCAATGATAGTCTGGAATGCAAGCGTGAACTTGTTGGTCCTATTGAAAGTCGGTGGCGTCTTGTTGGTCTTGATGGTGTTGACAATGGTAGGTACAGACAATCCAGCACGCTCATTGACATCCTGTAAAGTAGCCTTGACCTGTGCAAGGGAGTTGGTTGGACACCACGCTTCTGCAATGAGCGTCTTCCTAGCCTGATCATACACGAAGCGATTAAGAGTCTGGAAGGTGGCCTTCTCTTTCTTGATGACAATCATCCAGCCAGTGAGACTGCGGCCAATCTGAGTGAGCTCAGCGTCAAGTGTGCGCTTCGTGTTACCCAACACATTGGCGAGATCGCCCAACCTGGTATTGACCTCTTGAACCTGCTCCCTGCGCAGGTCGGAGTTCTCATCAACGTTGTAGATGTCGGCACCCAACGACTCAGATATCTTCCTGATCTTGTTGATGATCTCCTTGCCATGGGCGAAGATGACGAAAACGTTCTTTGACGTCTCTTCATTGGTCTCGGGGTTGATGATCTTGTCGGGGATTTCTGACTGGTTCATGTACAAGTTGCCACGAAGCGTACGCCATAAGATCCTTTCGAATGCAGCGACACGCTCGCGAGGAATGACGCCAGCGACGAAGCCGATGTTCATGACCGAGAATGCACGCTCACCAGAAACGTCGCCATTCTGACCAGCCTGTTCCATGTCGCGTAGGAGAGGTGCATCATCATCTTCGATCGATTGCCGGATTTCTTCGGTCTGTCCACGAGCCTGCCTTGTCTCAGTATGCATCTTCAATATCTTTTGCGTCATACCATACCCTGTCAAAGAACCCGCCAGCCTCCCTCAAGACCCATCGCCACTCCGTCAACTCCATTTCCCGCTTCTTCAAAGTCTCATAGCTGTCGTTGAGAGACTTGATTCGTTGCTCGAGGGCCTCGCTGCGCTCAGCCAGCTCGTCAATCTCGGAAGCGGTAGGGGCGGACATGTTGTTGGCGAACTCCCACATGGGGCGCATGTGGACCGAAGACTTTTCGCATTGCGACTGGAAGTACCTCAATTGCCTCTCGACGTTGTCTAAACGTCGAATCTCTTGGGTGAAGGTGCGCTGGAAAGCGTTCGTCTCTGAGTTGAGCTTTGGATGTTGTCAGCCTGGCTTCTCCATTTGCCTCTGCGGATCGTGAAGACTCCCGCTGTGCTCTTTGCGCTTATCTACAAGAGCTTCTCATTCTGATAACTACCAGAAGGAAGCCTTGACGGCAAGCGGCTTCGCAGGAAAATGGCTCTACGTACATCTCTGAAGTCCATGATGCCTAGCTCTCCTAAGCTGCTGACCACCTCACGACCGATTTCGTTTGACATGTACAGCTGCACCAGGGACATCTCCACCGAGCGGAAGAGAGTGTCCTTACTTGCAGCCATGTTGCGCGAGTGTTGTCGTGTTTTTGAGGTAGATGTGGTGATGTGAACAGAACTACCAGGCGAGACGATGTCACACCCAGCCTAGCGTGACTCTGGAAACGCTCGATCACGTGATCCAATGACTCGCTTCGAAACGAAACCTTGAAGCAAGCTCACAACGTATCGGGGAAGGAGAGGGATACGCAAACAAATCATATGATACAGGCTATCGAAAGATCATGCTATGCTACGCTTTACAACCGTCCATGCTGAGTCGCCCATACGTTCGATGCTCGATGTAGTCTACCCGACCAAAGTTGCAAGAAAGTTAGCGCAAAATTAGGCGAAGTACGACTTCCAGAGCACTCCCTCCAGATCCTCCAGCTGTTCCGGTTTGAACGCCTGGGACTGTTAGTCTTATTAATCAATGATGCACAAAGGTAAATGCTCACCTTGACGTCCACATGCCAAGTATCTTGCCTAGTCTTCTTGAAGTCACTCAACACCGTCTTAACACTCTTTCCTACCATTCCGGGATCCGCCGCAGCTTTTCCAGCCAGTGTGGCAAGTACCTCAGGCAGCCATGCTGGTGGCGGACTGCTGTACGGGAATGCCTGTACCAGTGCACCGAGGCCAAGGACAGCAGCATGCCTGGTGAGAACAAGCTTGTTCTGCTCTGGGGTGGGCGTACCAGGTGGCTGATCCGCACGGAAGGGCTTCTTCTTCGGCAGCGGATTCTTGACGAGCAGACCGGTGAAATGCTTCTGCAGGGCACTGACAGTCTCGTCTCGGAACTTGACAGGGGAACAGCGAATCATGCCACCCAGAGTGGCTGCTGCGCCCAGGCGAACCTCTAGCTGGGTATCGTGAAGCATATCTCTGACACAATCAAACAGGTCCTGCGCTTGCGATTGAGACATGAGGAAGAGGTGACGGAAATAAATGACCTGCATGTTGATGAGGATGCGAAGTCGCTGATGCCACGAAGATGATGTGCGACCAATTCGGATAAGCGCCGCAATGAAAGCAGTATCTTCCGAGCCAGGGATGTGGGGAATGTTCGGCAGGTGACGGAAGACGTGATAAGCCAGTGATTGCAGCTCGGGATCTTCTTTGATGTCCATCATGTGCAGGAGCTGTTCCATGAAGACGTCTGGGAAGAAGGAGACGAGACTTCGACAGTCATTACTGGACAACGTAGTATCCAGCCATAGTAGGACGGTCTTGCCTGCTTGTGTGTATGCTGTCGGGGTCTGTGTTCCAGCTGGACGCTCCTTCCGCCAGACCTCTAGCCTGTCGAAAACATCCCTGACGATGCTCGAGAACTCATCAGTCGGCTGGTATGGTCGAATACCCGTGGAAGCAAATGATCGTTGTGCTTCAAGTAGAGTTGGGACATCCTTGTGCGACTCGTGGTAGCGTGTGCGGAAGATGCTAGCGAGCGTGGTACCCATCACTTCACGTACACCCTTGTATGGATGGGAGAGGTGTTCCAAGAAGTCCTTGACAATTGGCTTCTCCAGCTGGAAGTGCCAGCCAAGCGTACTGACGACCAGATTGAGTAGTGAAATCTTCGAGGACTCTTTGAATGCCGCGTTCGTCTTCATGTCAAGCTGGAAGCTTGCGATCCAATCGATTAATGGCCAGCATCGACGTGGATCCTTGCCACCTAGCACAAGGCTGACGAACGTGTTCCAATAGCTACTATTATCTGGTGTCATGCCGTCCTGGAAGATGCCAACGACGATAGGGAAGACAAATCCCCAGACTTTCTCCCTCTGTGGCGTGTCCAGATCCTCGGCTGTGGTCAGCATGGCACCCATGATTTCTGCAGTGGCACGATGCTGGTGCTTGTCTGTACCGTCGCCATACGTCGCCAACGTCAAATCTTTGATGTCATCGAAAGTTGCAACCGCTATGCCATCGAATACGAGGTCCAAGCAGTATGCAATAATCATGGAGCTTGTCATGCGGAATCTGTCCGAATGCGAGTCGCGAGGTTCCTGCTTCATGAAGTCGAAGTATGTAGAGAACCATTTGCGATCCAGCTTGGAGCCAATCTTCTTTCTGGTATCCTTTTCGACATCGTCAAAACTCAGGTCTGCGGCGCCTGTCTTGAACGCCTTCATTGACTTGTTCCACACAAGCCAACCGGGATAGTCAGCATCAATATAGTATTCAGCTTCTGGCTTCGCAAAGCTGTCGAGATAACGCTGAGTCCATGACGGATCTTCTGGATGAGTCGGGGCAAGGATTCTGTCGGGCGGAAACTGTTTGTCCATGACATAGTTCTCAAATTTGTGGTCAACAAGGGCGCGAGTCTGGATGAGGTTGAAGATCGCAATCATTGCGCCAGCATAAAGTTGTCGGAGTGAGGGATGGGGATCCGTTGCACCATTGACCACCAAGTCAAGCATGCCATCCGAGGCAATCGACTCAAAACGATAGTCAAGGCCTATCACCAGTACAGCCGTTCGTGAGGCCTTCTTCCAGTGCGACACCTTGATGGTATCGATCAGCTCTTGACCAAGCTCGTACTTCTTGGTCTCGATCGCAACTCGTCTTCTCTTGAGTCGATCTTGTTTTGAAGGAACTAGCTTATCAGCTTCTTGCATGCTCGAAGCGATTGTGCCTGCACTGCTTTGCGTGTCTGACGGCCACAGTGCCTTCACAGTTTCTTGATCAAGTATGACCATTCTGTCAGATGCCTTGCACATATCTGAGATGGAGAAATTACTGTTGCTCACGAGCTTCTGGATGCTGGGCCGGTCAAATTCGGAGACTTTCAAGAAGAGGCGAATAACGCGAGGCGTATGTACCCAGTTGCGACCGAGGGTCTTTGCAAGGCTGCCGAAAAGCAACGAGAAAACCGCTCCCTTGATCCTTGGAATATCGGACTTTTCAAGTGCATTCTCCAAAGCATCGAGTAGGGGAGGAATGATGAGCGGCTTGGCGCCCACAATGCACTTGACCGCGGCTTCACCTGCAGACTGAGCAGTCCGTCGAATATCAGTGTATACAGAGACGCTCGACTCGGCAAGATCCAACAGGAGTGTCTTGTCCAAATCACTGGCTCCTCGCGGAGACTCGTTGTGTCGCAGTCGTTGGAAATGGTAGAGATTGGCACGTTTGACCAACAGTGGTCTCGGATATGCCTTTCTTGTGCCACTGAATTTGAAAGGATGAATATCGGCTGCGAAGAGTCTAGTCAGGCGGTCAAGGACATGAGCAGACCTCTCGATGCCAATGTCGATAAACCAGGACTTGTAAGCAGCGTACAGCGCGTTAAAACATTGGACATCGTCTTCTTGATTCTTGGTAAGGAAAGCATGCACGCGATGCAACGTCTCGCCTGTGGCTTTTCGGAGATCATGCACGATCTTAAAGAATTTACTGTTGACATCCAACGGGTAGCCTGTTGGATACTGGAATGACTGACGAATTTTCTCGTCTTCTGGCTCGATCAACAATGATTCTGTCGACTCTGCATCGACCATCTCGACGTCACCCGATTGCTTGAGCTTGCCGTTCGCTTGACCATTGGCGTATGGCGATTCGTGGCTATCGTCCTTGCGGAACAGGCATGATACACCTGAGATGACTAGTCTCAGAAGAACGAGATAGCGCGAGACCTCATCTGACCAGTCCTTGCCCGTGCCATCTCGGCGCACAGGAGAATTGTCACCAATTAAGGCATCGAGAGACTGGATGGCATTGCCGCCCTGCGACTGAAACAGCTTGACAGCGAAGGCGATTTCCTGATCGTTTGGAGAGTGCCACTTGACGCTGAGTCCTCTAGCGTCCGGCAGCGCGCCCCAGTGTTGTGGTCCGAGACCATTCTTGGAAGCGTCTTCCTCGAACAATGAATAATCGATTGTGTAGGTGACGGTCAAGTTGAGCAGTAGATGGTGGATGAAATTCGAGACATGCACAAGCGGTATGCCCTTGCACCGCTCTTGCATAAAACCTGCAATTTCGAACAGATCGTCTTGAAATTCGAGCACATCTGCGCCAACATGCACAACGCACATGCTGAGTAGACTGATGTTCCACACTAAGGCCCTGTCCCGTGGCAGAATCTCGGAGCCAGTAGTCCTGGTAGAGCCAGCACCATTCTCCTCGATCTCGGTACGAACACTTGAAATCAAGCTTGGTAGTAAATGCGCCAGCGCTTTCTTCGGATTGACCTTGACTAGGCTGTTGCAGATGAATGCCATCGCATCTCGTGCCTGATGTACCACATGATTGGTGATGAATTTGCTGACCTGCTGCAGGGCAATGTCATACAGTTCCGGGGAAAGTGCGGCAAGCAGAGGTGAGAAGGTAGCCGGCAGAGTGTTAACGATATTTTCTTCTGGGGAGCCAGTCTTGACCCTCGACGCATCCGGTAGATTCTGCAAAAGGGTGAAGACTCGACCCATAAAGGAAATTAGGAACTCGGCGAAGCCAGCAGTCGAGGACCGTAAAATCATTTCCTCGTCCTCGTCGCTAAGCTCCGTGTCATAGTCGAGACTGATGAGCGCTCCTTCTCGTTCGAATCTCTCCATTTGCTCGGTGATCCATTGTACTGCCGGAGCTGTGCCGCTACTGTGGTCTATACTGTCTACATCAGACTCAGACCTCTTCTCCTTGGTCAGGTCGACGAGCGGGATGTTATAGCACACCGATTGAATGAATGCTAACGAGTGCATAGTCTTGTCGAGATCATTCGCATCAATACCTGGCAATGCCAGACCGAGCAGAGTGGTCAAGTGGCAACGATACCCCTTCGTTCGCGCCATGGTTCTGGACAGCATCTGAAGCGCACGAATGGACGAGACTGTCCGATGTACTTCGACCAGCCCTTGCATTGCAGGGTAGATCCTCTGCAGGGCTCCTGGCAGTATCAATGACGGCTCGAGATACGCGAGACTCTGCAGTGTCGAAAGAGAATAGTTCATTGCCGTGCCGCTCTTTGCGAAGATGCCCATGAAGACAACATCGCGCAAACACAGAACGAATCGCTTCTTGATGTCTTCGTTCAGTCGACGCTCCTCTGGAACATCGTACTCGCCGCTTTGCTCACGGTTCCATCGCATAACGAAAAAGTCGGCCAGGTAGTAGACCAGCTGTGATAGCGCCTTGGTCCAGCCTCCGGAGTTCGAGGGATGGAAGAACGTCTCTATCCCTTGTATGAGTCCTTCTAATTGGTGCAATACCGACTTGTTCGATTTGCTATTTAGACATGCCGGTGAAAGGGACATGATAATCCATCGCGCAATACTATGCGCTGTGGGATGCTTACGTTGGTCCCGGTCGAGCAAGATGGATAGACCCGCGCCAATATCGACTGCTGCGCTGTACGGCGACGTCGACTGGCCCACGGGGATCTCGAGGAGGCGCAGGATCGACGTGAAGATCAGTGTCGACTGCTCCTCGGTGAAGATACCGTGCTCCGACCACGGTATGTGTTCCGCCCCCATACAATCTCTTGCCAATCTGGAGAACAGATCGATGAATTTCTGATCTGCAGACAGCGACCGGCTCACAACGGCCCACAAGTGGAAGAAGGTTGGAAGATATTGTTGAGGGTACAGCTCGGGTTGATCAGCAGGCGGTACTGATGTGGGAAATAGGAGGTTCGTCAGGGCGAGGACTACAAAAGCGTGCTCGGAGAACGACATGCTGAAGAACGGTAATATCTCTTCAAGCATTGCTGGAATCTCTCGGGGGTCGAAGAACAGCTGCGCGAAGGTGCAGAGCTTGGTCAGCGTTCGAATGTTTCTCTTGCTTGAGTACGTGTTTTGGGTTGCGTATTCGCTCGGAAGCACGAAGATCTTGAGTTCTTTGTACAGCGGCCGCCAGTCAAGTATGAGATCCTTCCCCGGTCTAAGGTAGTGCTTGCGCTTCGTGAGCACCATGAACATGCTCGCGAATCGTTCCGAGACGGAGTAGTCAAGGCCTGGTGCCAGGGCGAGCTCATAGTATAACTTGACCAAGACTGTTCTTTGCCGTCTCGTAAGGTCAAACTTGAGTGTCATCCATCCTCGGATCTCTTTCGTCCAGTGCACAGCGCCGGGCACAAAATCGCCGGCTGACACTGCAACGTAAAGATGCTTTATCATCTCGTCGAGGTCTTGTTCTCGCTTCGTCTCAGATTCCGTTTCGTACGGAAGGTATTTGGTATATGGGAAAACTCGAGGTCTAGATCGACCAAGGTGCTCGATGTCGAATTCTGGAGCTTCTCCATTTACGTGCGATGAGGGCGCTCCTGGCGATGCTGCTCGCGAGAGGTCGCGACTGCTCGCGCCGCTCATGTCGATGATCATCCTTGTGCCCTCTCCATCTCCTTTGCCCTGGTCTCGCAGGGACGCCATTTTTGCGATCTTATATCCTCTGGCCTCTGAAGCACCTCATGTGAGCCTGCTCAAAGCAAGTAACTACTTCGGACCGTGCTTTTGAGCTCCCTCTCTTCTGTGGACGTTGTCGATATTGGCCACGCACACGACTTGATGAAGCGCAGCTCCTCAGGCGTGGAGCTTTCCCGGAGAGCTTCGGTCGACCACAGCGTTAGCTACCGTTGGGTCACTTAGGTTTGATGCAGCGTTGGTCGCAAGAACAGGTCTGTGTTATGACGAAGCTAGACCTCCGAATGTTCTGCAGCCGAGAATGCTAAGTCGTAGAATGATCAGATAAGCAGTGGTCGATGCAATGAATCGTCGAGCTTGGGTCGATGATCTCAGCTCTCAGTCTTGAAGGTTTTAGCGCGGTCCAGATGGACAAGGTTTCTGATCCGCGATCAGGACGTGTCCTTGTAAACACAACTAAAATAAATCGATCTGGGACCTATGGAGCCGATGGCAGAAACATTCGTAGATGTGAATGGCGATTGAAGTCAGGGAGGCGTCTGGTTGTCACAGTGGACGATAGGAGAGCGACGTTGCGGCGCCCTTACTTGGAGCGCTGCTCAAGGCAACTCTGCAGTACGCAAGCACACGACCACTTCTCCTTGCCTATTCACGGACGAATCATATCCCGAGTCACATTATCACATCAGGCTGACCCATCTCATTCAAATCACCTTAGCATCATAAGTCAACACAACTGGTCATGTCTTCTTACTACGATGTCGACGCCATCCTCACGGACGCGCAAAAGGTCCCAGTCACGTTCGAAATCGATGTATCCGGACTCGGCTATTTGAATGGAAATGTAGGCGGAGACATCAAGGCTGGAACCAAAATCGAATTACCACTATGGCTGGGTGAGATGCTGGCTGTGTCTCAACCATCCGGCTCTTCCGCTCTCGCCACGCTGGACCTCCCTACCGCATTGTCTCAGCGAGTAGTGAACGCCTTGAAAGCAGATGCCAAGTCTGTTGACATAAGGGCGCAGGCACAGCACTTCTACTCGATCGGTGCCCGGATGCTCGAGCTCTTCGAAGAGGAAGAATTGATTGATGTCTTGACCGAGACCTTCCGCAAGCGCGCGGCTGAGATCGCCGACCATGCCCACAACTCCAGGAGCGCACTAGGTGAGGGGGCCGAATTCATGCGAGGTCTGGATGAGACTGAACGCAAGCTGTTCCATGCGGCACACGATAACAGCAATTCTGTCAAGAAGTGGTTCGAGAGTGCTGCAAAGGGCTGAACGGGATTTGCATCTCCAATCTCGTCACCTCAAGTCGTAGGACGACAAACACACTCGCAACAGCTATCACCGGAAGCTTTCCATGAGGTTTGTGCGTACTCCGAGGCAATGCATCTGCCACCAAACTTCGCAACGCATCAACTGCGCATTTGTGCCGATGTGTGGCAGTCTTCTGCATCTCATGAAAAGCCGGCCACTCGTCGCTTCCGTCATGCTCAAGATCGCACCGTGACCACTCTTTGATTGACAGTGCGCTCGACACCAGGATACTGGTTCGGAGGATCATGTTCAGGAGCTGCGGCGACTAGAGACGCTTCGACAGTGGTCGTGCGTCGGTAGCATGGGACTGATGGAGCTTATTAGATCATTGGCCATCGCACGCAGTGCATCTTGCAGCGCACTCTCTGGCACAAATCCCCTACGTGAACAACAGACGAGGTGGCTCAGCACCTGGGATCGAAGCAATCCTAAGTGTGCTGAGACTTGCTAACCATGGACTGGCTAGTACGGGATGGTAGTCATCGGCTTCTGGTAAAGCGAAAACCCACCCGAGGAACCGGTACGTGGTGACGGTAGGCAGGCATGGCCACTGGGTAGATGCTGGACAGCAATCAAAAGTTGGGAGGAAGTGAAGGCGATATCAAATGGCTCCGAAACAGGCCAAGGAAAAGGGCCTGGGGAAGGTGACTACCACTTCTTGTGAGGGAAAATGGCGACTGGTAGTTCAAGGGCATGAGAGCAGAGTGAGGGCACACAGCGCAGCAGTACTTCATGCCTGGCCAGCGCAGCGTGGTAGTGATCAATTGACCGCATTGGTAGATTGCAGCGATTTGCTACTTGACATTCAACCATCGAAACTCTCCTATTGACTTTGTAGTAGCCCTCTGTGCGACTTATCAGTGTTTAAGTAGTTTAAGATCTTGTGCCGAGAAGAGCATGTCACAAATCTCTGTGATCGCCGTGAGCTGGTGTGGTAGTTGACACAACGGCGCCAAAGCAGGGCAGCATGCACTTCAGCGAGCGTCCCCAG
Organism: Elsinoe perseae; assembly: GCA_029448695.1. Lineage (NCBI taxonomy): Eukaryota > Fungi > Ascomycota > Dothideomycetes > Myriangiales > Elsinoaceae > Elsinoe > Elsinoe perseae. The sequence goes on from JARDAA010000159.1 coordinate 44,793, forward strand.
TGGTCTTTGTCTCTCTAGTAGTACCTGACGTTCTGCGTGATTCGAGTTAAGCCGTGCTTCAAGGTGCTTCGGGCTCCCAACAACTTAGTGAGGGTGTCCTCGCTAACAGATTCGTGTTACGACTTTGGTAGTCGGGAGTCGATGGACACATGAAGAGGAACAATAATGATCATGTCAGGAAAGGTTCATTTCGCTATGTAGAGCACCGCTGTTTTGCACGACAGCTCTTGCCATGTCATGAACGCCGGTATGCGTGGAGAGGTTGGGATTCTAGATCTTGATCGCAGAGTCCAGGGCCTTCTGCTTCTTAGCAGTTCTTGCTTGTGCCTTCGCCCCCATAATTCCTCCTCCCCAGTGGCGCTTGGCCTCTTCATTCTGAGCCGTGTAGCCCTCCTTGACAGTGGAGATCAACTTGGACAGCTCGTTCTTGTCCTCCTGACGGACTTCGGTGATGGCGAGGACGGCGGCAGTCTGTGTCTCGAATTAGCATTTCGCGTTTTCCTTAGAACATTTGTGTTACCTTCTTGTGTACGACAGTACCGAGTCTGGCCTTGCCCTTCACTATGACGTAGGGAATTCCCATTTTGCGGCAGAGGGCAGGCAGGAAGATGACAAGCTCGATAGGGTCGACGTCGTTGGGAATGAGGACGAGAGCAGCCTTCTTGTTCTCGATGAGGCCGACGACGTGGTTGAGACCATACTTGACGGCATATGGCTTCTTGCTAACATCCTCCTTCTTCTTGCCCTCTGAGACAGCGGTCGCCTCCTTGTGCAGACGCTCCTTCTTCTCGGCCTTGTTCTCGGGTCGGTACTTGTTCAGGAGCTTGAAAGCCTGGGCAGCGGTGTTGCGATCGAGAACGTTGCTGAACTGAGCAATCGAGGGAGGGACCTTGAGGCGCATCTTGAGGATCTTACGCTGTCGCTGAAGACGGACGTACTCGGGCCATTTTACCATGCGCGAAAGGTTGCGCTTGGGTTGAATGTCCTGGCCGATGCCGTAGTTCTTGGGCTTACGCTCGATGAGGGGATTCTGTGGATGTCAGCTCGACCATTGCTGTGTGGTGAGGTGGGGTTTTCACGTACCTTGGCCTGCTTCTTTGACACTCCCGCCTTGGTGGCAGGGAATGGGGCCGGAGCGGCCTTCTTTCCAGATTTTGGAGGCTATCATTGAGAAAGCAATCAGCGTATGTTCAAACGCCGCAATGCTTGATCTCTAAAGGGTGACCATGGGTATTTCTACACCTTGGTCGCCCAAGCCAAAAAAGCTCCATGATGTCGCGCGAGGTCGACGGAGCCTCACTTCATCTGCTCGTACATGCTCGAAAGCGATGTACGATACAATGAGTGCATTCAGGGGGGGCAATAGCTTACCATGGTTGTTGTGGTGTGGTCGACTGTTCACCCAAGTCGTGCTGCGATCGGAAGAAAGATTTGCGAGAGACGAATTTTGAGCAGTGTGTGGAGTTGCGGCAAAGCTCTTGGCACAGCACCATAGATAATTTCCTCTTTGATCAGTGCGCAGAGCCGCATCCTCTCTCTCGCGCCAAGCCGTAGTCCTCCTTGCTCCAAACCTACCCTTTCGTTTGGCATGACTCAACGCGCTGTCTTCAAGAGTATGTTCGTCCTGTTGCACCCCGAGTCACTGCTCTGCTTGCACAGCTGTCCCTGTGATCGAGTAGCGCTACCAGCTTACCAACCTGCATGACTAAGCGAGCCGTCAAGCAGCACCTTTGAAGTGATCGAGTGTAGTTTGGAGCCTCTTGACTCTGATGTACGCATAGTCTTTCTGTAATTGAAGTCGATCACAGGGCGTGAGGATTCATCATGCCTCTCACTGTTCTCACCGACAGCGATGTCAACTCGCTGCTTCACTCTCTTACACGGGACGACATCCTGGACATGCAGCAGTCACTCGCTGATGCATTACATTTCTATTCAACATCCGGTGAGGAGAATCTGTGCTGCTCATCATATCAGCCAATGAGGACTGCCCTCAAACGACGAGATGGCAAGACAACATTGTTCATGCCCGCCAGTGCCCACACAGGTCTAGGCATCAAGGTCGTTACTCTCGGAACACCGAAAGGTTCGGAAACTCCCTCCATGGACAATCTATCAATAGCATCTACAGCCAATGAGTCCCCCAGAGCCTCAATATCTTCCCGAGAGACCTCAAGCACTGGAGCTTTCAACCCTCCTGCGTCTCTCGCTAGTGCGGATACAACAACACCTAAGGGGTCTTTGACTCTGTTGGACTCGTATGGTACACCAACAGCACTTATCAATGCCGAAGAACTGACAGCTTTCCGGACTGCACTCGCCACGAATGCATTATTCAAGAAACGCCAATCTGTCCATGACCTCGTAGTCTTTGGCGCCGGCAAGCAGGCCTACTGGCATGTACGTGTGGCGATGCTTCTTCGTGGACCCGAAATACATCGTCTGAACCTCATCAATCGGTCCTTCGAGCGCGCCCAGGAGCTGTTCATGCGTCTCTACAATCCGATGCCCGGAGACGAGAAGTACGTCAATCCCATTGGACATAAATACAACTCCAAAACGAAAGGAAGCATTCTCACCCCAGCATCTCCCGAATACGGGCGTCTGCTCAAGGAGCAAGTCCGCGCTGCAAATGTCATCTTCTGCACAACGCCTTCTACCGAACCTCTTTTCCCTGCGTCATATCTCACCAATCCGGGTGGCCAGAAAAAAGGTAGATACATTGGTCTGGTAGGTTCCTACCGGCCGCACATGATCGAGATCCACCCTTTGATCCTTCAGCAAGCTGTGGCGCCTCACCATGAGCATCGACACTTTCACAAACATCAGAAGGAAGGCGGAGCTGTCGTAGTCGACTCAGTCGAGGCCTGCCTGCAGGAGGCAGGAGAGGTGATACAGGCAAGGCTTAAACCCGAGCAAGTGGTCGAGCTAGGAGAACTGATTATGCTGAGGCGAGATGCAGAGAAGCGGGCTCTGGAACGGTAGGACAGCGGAGATGACACAAAGGGCGTTCAAGTTGCGGAAGGCGAAGGCATGAAAGAATGGCTGACCAAAGGCAACGTGATCTACAAGAGTGTAGGACTGGGTTTGATGGATGTGGTTGTTGGGAGTGAGCTAGTGCGGCTGGCGGGGGAGAGGGGAATCGGGACTGTCATTGACAACTTCTAGGACATGTATTGTGGTAGAACTTACTAGTTCAACGGAATGATCGTGTTGCCATGCGTCTTGCAGATTAAGAGCACGTGGGTGCATTTTCCGGGGCGATTGCGGCTTTTGTCCATGGTGCCATAGCTGCATGGCAGTTGTTGTAGGTGGCTTGTAAAGTAAGCACGAGCTATTAGACGTCTGCGTCCAATCTTTGAACTCGCTTCAGGCACGCCCTGTGCCCTGACAGCATATAAGTGGGTCAGATCGACGACTATCGGCTAGGACGAACACACAAACAAGCATTGAACAAGCTCGCGAAGCTTTTTTGGCGCAGAAATCGCGCGCGTCGCGGAGCTCGAGCAATCTCGGTGACGTCGTTGCCCATCTTCTTCCAGCCCTCATGCCTATGAAGAGGAACAGACCTTCCTAATGCGCTCTTACGATGTCGATGGAGAGGATGGAAGCTCTCGCAATGACGGGTACACGGATGCAGAGTATTCACAGGGTGCGCAAAAGCATACAAGATGGCGCCGGGCCCCGCTTGGAGATAAAGTAGCAGATCCCGTCGCATCCCAGTACGCCGGATTCCCTTCAACGCGGGCAGGTATCGGACTTCACATTCTGTTCTTGATAGGGTCAATTATCTTTTTCGTCATGTTGTGGAGAGCCTTCGTCGTCTCTGCCTGCACCACCTGTGTGTGCGCCGCGGCAGTGGACAAGCAGCACGTAACTTCCTCTGCCTCGAACGTGCCGCAATACTTTCAAACCGAGCCAGAACTTTACCCGGGTCAGTGCTATGCTCTTATCGAGTGAGGCCAGCACAGGACTGATTATCGACCAGGCCCTACCCCGACCGGATCTGCACCGTTCCTCGCAGAGACGAACCCTGCTCCCTTCCCGACTGTGTCGTACATTCCAAACACTCCGCTTGAGACTCAGGTACCCATCGCAGGGAATGTGAACAATAGCAACATCTACCAGCTCCACGGACAGCTCAGTCACTACTTCCCCAACCCAGATGGCTTTGGTGTCAACGAATATCCCCTCCCGAAGGGAGCAAACATCTCATGGCTCAACATGTTGCATCGCCACGGTTCTCGATACCCAACAACTGGAAGTGGAGCGTTCCAGTTTGCGCAGAAGCACCAAAACTTGACCGGCAAGGTCAACTACACGGGAGCTCTTTCATTCTTGAATGATTGGACTTTCAAGCTCGGTGCCGAGATTCTTGTTCCTGTTGGTCACCAGGATCTATTCGACTCCGGTGTGCTGCACTACTACCAATACGGCCATCTGTACAACAACAATGGCAGCAAGATCATTGCCAGGAGCACAACACAGGACCGTATGACCCAGTCGGCCGAGTACTTCTTGGCCGGGTTCTTCGGCTTGAAGTGGACGCAAGTAAGTGTCAATCGAAATTATTATTATTATATTCTTCGGTAATTGATATGAGCATAGAACGCTACCCTTGAGCTTGTCATTGAGGATACGAAGGGGGTCTGGAATAATACATTGGCTGGTTACTACAATTGCAATAACTCCAACAATGGACTCAGCTCGGGAGGTACCAATGCGAGCACACAGTGGTACAAGACATACCTCGCCGATGCCACTACAAGACTCGGCAAGCTTGTCCCCGAATACAACTGGACCGCCGCGGACTCCTACAACGCTCAGAGCCTGTGCGCCTACGAGACTGTAGCGCTTGGCTATTCCGCCTTCTGTGACCTCTTCACGTACGAGGAGTGGGAAGGGTATGAGTACAGTGTGGACATCAGTTTTGCCGGTAACGACGCCTTCCAGAGCCCAACTGGACGTGCTGTCGGTATTGGTTTCGTCGAAGAGGTACTGGCGAGGATCAACCACCACCTCATCACACAGCCAACAGCACAGATCAATGTGACCCTCGATAGCATGCCATCAACTTTTCCACTCAACCAGGGCCTGTACTTCGATTTCTCCCATGATAGTAAGCAGCACGAACGGCCTTATATCCGTATCACGTACTGACATGCTGCAGCAAATATCATGTCCATCTTGACAGCTTTCGGCTTCAAGCAATTTGCCCAAGTGTTGCCACAAACGCACATCGTCCAGAGGGATTTGATTGTCTCGCATTTGGAACCCTTTGGCGCTCGTCTCGACATTGAGCTTATCGACACCCCACAACCTGTTCTAGCCAAGCGGAACTCATCCTCGCCCTACGCGGAGGGCGCGGCGACCAAGTACATCCATTTCGTACTCAACCAGAGAACAATCCCTCTGCACAAGTCGTTCCCTGATTGTGAAGAGCGAGATGATGGATGGTGTGAACTCGGCACGTTCCTTAAGGCGCAGGAGAACAGTCTTGCCAACGCGCAGTACGACTACAGCTGTAATGGAAACTACTCCGCGGTGCCGTACGGAACACTGACGGACGGTGTTCCTCAGTCGCCTCAAAGTCAGGTTTTGACGGCATAGATGTACGATATTGATATTCAGGATATCACTCACGTAGAGACACGAATTACCGCAATAATTGAATTCACAACCGACCACAAGGTCCATCCAATACAAAAAAAAACATCCGTCATAGCTCCGTAAAATGCCTCGTGACACTCCTTGACTGGCCAATATCCTCCACGCGGGAAGTGTCCGCAAGCACAGCAGAGCCGCAAAAATGTGGAGCTAAGTTTTGTTTGCAAAGCCGGCCGCAACCAGTGACACAGCTCCAACTCCTGCAAATCCTCAAGATCGTCCATCTCTTCCGCTTTGCATACATCCACCTGCAACCTCTACGATCACGCACGGCCTACCAGTGCGTGCCTATGATTGCACTTCAATCCTGAGCGACTACCAGCATGTTGCTCTCTACACTCCGACAATGTGAACGGCGCCTACTCGGTGCCAGCTCTGGCACCAGAGCGTCGCTACACACCTACCACGGAACTTCCTCAGCGCTTGCAGCCCGAAGAAGGAACCTTGTGTTCACTCAGTATGCCTCTTCGAAACGTGGCTATGCAGTCACTGCAGAAGACACCAGCAAGGGCGTGGTAGGATTTGCACGGTAGCATACAAGACAAAACTAATAGATGCAGGATCCGAATGATTCTTTCCTCCAGGGTAACACTGCAAACTACATCGACGAGATGTACATGGAATGGAAGCGTGATCCGACCTCTGTTCACGTCTCTTGGCAGCACTACTTCAAGAACATGGAGTCCGGCGCCATGCCCATCTCCCAGGCATTCCAACCGCCCCCGTCAATCGTCTCACAACCTAGCGGCGGCGTTCCTTCCCTCATAGAAGCGTCTATGGGCAGCTCCGATGTCAGCAACCATCTGAAAGTCCAGCTGCTGGTGCGCGCATACCAGGCAAGAGGACATCACAAGGCAAAGATCGACCCTCTCGGTATTCACAACGAATATAGCAAGTTTGCGACTAGCGATCCTAAAGAGCTCAATCTCGAAGCATATAAATTCTCGGAGCAAGATATGGAACAAGAGTTTGAGCTCGGCCCTGGTATCCTACCCCGATTCGCGACCGCCGACCGCGGCAAGATGAAGCTCAGAGAAATCATTGAGACCTGCGAGAGGTTGTACTGTGGGAGCTACGGCGTCGAATACATTCACATCTCCGATCGGGAGCAGTGCGACTGGCTCAGGGAACGCCTCGAGACACCTGCTCCATACAAGTATTCTGTGGACGAGAAGAGACGCATTCTGGATCGTCTGATCTGGTCGTCGAGCTTCGAAAACTTTTTGGCAACCAAATATCCCAACGACAAGCGCTTTGGTCTGGAGGGTGGTGAGTCTTTAATTCCTGGCATGAAGGCATTGATCGACCGAAGCGTCGACCATGGTGTGAAGGACATCGTCATTGGCATGCCGCATCGTGGTCGTCTGAATGTCTTGTCAAACGTCGTACGCAAGCCGAACGAGTCCATTTTCAGCGAATTTGGCGGAACTACTGAGCCCTCAGATGAAGGTTCCGGTGATGTCAAGTACCATCTGGGTATGAACTTCGAGCGCCCTACCCCTTCTGGCAAGCGCGTTCAGCTGTCCCTTGTCGCAAACCCGTCGCATTTGGAGGCGGAAGACCCGGTCGTCCTCGGCAAGACCAGAGCCATCCTCCACTACAACAATGATGAGAAGGAAGCTACAACCGCTATGGGTGTCCTCCTGCACGGAGATGCTGCGTTTGCCGGACAGGGTGTCGTGTACGAGACCATGGGACTGCATGCGCTTCCCTCGTACCAGACCGGTGGTACCATCCACATCGTCGTCAACAACCAGATCGGTTTCACTACTGATCCTCGCTTCGCCCGCTCGACTCCTTACTGTTCAGATATCGCCAAGGCCATTGAAGCACCGGTTTTCCACGTCAATGGTGACGATGTCGAGGCTGTCAACTTTATCTCCCAGCTTGCTTCGGACTGGCGCGCGGAGTTCAAGAAGGATGTCGTGATTGACATCGTCTGCTACCGTAAGCAAGGACACAACGAGACCGATCAGCCTTCTTTCACGCAGCCACTCATGTACAAGCGCATCGCGGAGCAGAAGCCAACTCTTGACCGATATGTGGAGAAGCTGCTCGAGGAAAAGACTTTCACCAGGGAGGATATCGACGAGCACAAGAAATGGGTCTGGGGCATGCTCGAGGACAGCTTCGCACGATCCAAGGACTACCAACCTACTGCAAAGGAATGGCTCACCAGTGCCTGGAACGGTTTCAAATCACCAAAGGAGCTTGCTACTGAAGTCTTGCCACACTTGCCAACAGCTGTCGAGGCAGACACTCTTAAGCACATCGCAGAGGTCATCAGCAACCCACCAAAGGACTTCCACACGCACCGCAATCTCAAGCGTATCTTGGCCGGCCGCGCTAAGACCGTCAACGAAGGCAAGGGTATCGACATGAGCACTGCGGAAGCACTGGCTTTTGGTTCGCTTTGCATGGAAGGTCACCACGTGCGTGTATCTGGACAGGATGTCGAACGTGGAACTTTCTCGCAACGACACGCTGTCCTTCACGATCAGGAAGACGAAAGCACTTACACACCTTTGAAGCACATTGGCAAAGACCAAGGCAGCTTCGTCATCTCCAACTCGTCTCTCAGCGAGTACGGTGTGCTCGGCTTCGAATATGGCTATTCTCTCTCATCGCCGTCCGCTCTCGTCATGTGGGAAGCACAATTCGGTGATTTTGCAAACACTTCTCAAGTCATCATTGATCAATTCATTGCTTCTGGTGAGGTAAAGTGGCTCCAGCGATCCGGTCTCGTCGTCAACTTGCCCCATGGATACGATGGTCAAGGTCCTGAGCACTCCTCCGGTCGTATGGAACGTTTCTTGCAGCTCTCAAACGAGGATCCTCGCATTTTCCCATCGGAAGCCAAGCTAGACCGCCAACACCAGGACTGCAATATGCAGATTGCTTACTGCACAACTCCATCCAACACCTTCCATCTCCTGCGTCGCCAGATGAACAGGCAATTCCGGAAACGTAAGTACTTCGTTCATGATTCTTCCCACCTCTACTGACACATTCTAGCTTTGATCCTCTTCTTCTCCAAATCGCTCCTCCGTCACCCTCTCGCTCGCAGCAATATCGAGGACTTCACCGGCGAGTCGCACTTCCAATGGATTATCCCTGACCCAGCCCACAAAGAGGGCATGGAGATCCAAATCGCGCCCAACGAAGAGATCGACCGCGTCATTCTCTGCACAGGTCAAGTCTTTGCAACTCTCCACAAGCACCGTGTCCAGAACAAACTCACCAACACGGCCATCACGAGAATCGAGCAGCTCAACCCCTTCCCATGGGCGCAGCTCAAGGAGAACCTCGACTCGTACCCCAATGCCAAGAACATCGTCTGGTGTCAAGAAGAGCCACTCAACGCCGGCGCCTGGTCCTTCACTCAGCCCCGTATTGAGACACTTCTGAACCAGACCCAGCACCACAACAGACGCCACGTTCTCTACGCCGGTCGTAACCCGAGTGCATCGGTCGCTACAGGTCTCAAGTCGAGTCACTTGAAGGAGGAGCAGGATCTGCTCAACATGGCGTGGGACGTGAAGCAGGACAAACTCAAGGGTGAAGCATAGGCAAAGGTCATTTGGGAGGTCATGATGCGAGATTTTGTTATTCTAGCAGAGCAAACGGCACATAGTCTTCTTTGTTCAAGTGTAATCGTTACTGATCCTGGCATCCACGTTCATAGCCTCTTGCCCACTGTCTATTGCGCGCTCGTATGTGTTCGAAGGTCTTCATTACGCTCATGCTGTATCCCAAACCCTCCTCAAAAGCGCATGCACATTTGCCGCTCCCTCTCTATCAACCCATTCCCTCCTCATCTCTCAACTCAAATCAAACCCAGCCCCCGAATTCACCGCATACAGCAACTTCTCCCTCAATACCTCCCTGCTCCTATACCGCGGCAACTTGAGCAAATTAATACACGTACTCGTGGTCGGAAATCTACTCTCATCCTCGCCAGAGTCACGAATGCTGAACTTCGGGTTCAAGCTCCCGAACCCCAACAACGGCGCTCTCGGCGTGCTGGTCACGAACTTCAGCACCTTCCCTTTATCCTCGTCGGACATGGCGCGCATTACGTCCCAGAACTTTTGGATGACGGGGTGCTCTTCGCCGTCGTCGCCGATGACGTAGAGACCAGAATAGATCGTGTTGCGGCGTAGATCGTCAATGTCGATGCCCACCGTCGCGCCGCCGACGAGGTTCTGGATCTCGGATTGGTTGAACATGGCGAGCCAGGAGGGTTGGACTATGGTCGCGAGACCGCGGAGGAAGGCGTTGGTTTGCGGTGCGGATTGCCCTTGGAGACGGTACCGGGCGAGGCGCGAGATGTAGATGAGTCGATTCTCGTTTGTGACAGGTGTGTTGGCGCCGTTGAGGATGAGTTCGCGCTCGATGTTGCGGACGGTGCCGTCGGCGAGGGGGATGGAGTCGGTCGTGGAGAAGGTAAGGGCGAGGTCTTCGACGTTGCCTGGGTAGTTTTTGAGGGAGATGAGGCCTTGGTAGAGCTCTTCGTCCAGGTCGCGGAGATCGTTGATGCTGGCGCGATAAGCTGAGTCAGGGGAGAGGCCAGTCGACCCTGTGAGGGCCCATTTGACGAGAAAGAAACCGGCGAAGGAGATGTCGACTAGAATACCCTCGTAAAGACACTTGCCGACTACTCTGCCAGCGAACTCGTACGAGTCTAGCAGTCGTTTGAGCTTATCTCGGTACTGCTCTTCTAAGTGACTGGCAAGCTTTCGATTGCTCGGCTGTTTACTGTCGGTCAAACCTGCGAAGTCTGCGAAGTTTGCTCTCAGCTCGTCTACTGCCGTAGGATTAGGATATAGGAGGTGTTGAGAATTCGATCCGAAGAGATGGTAGTCAGGCGAGAATGCTTGGGCTGTAGCGCTTGTCAAGAACTCCTTGGTTACTCCTCCACCGTCGATTCCAGCTTCTACCATATCAAATTCGTCCACGAAGGTGATTTGGATGGGTTCCTTGAGAGCCGATCCGAGCTCGAAGAACTGGTCCATGGCATCCTGGAACTCATGCTTGCGCCGAACTTTTGCATGATGCCGATTGAGCTCTCGCTCTGCACCTTGTCTGGTCGTTTGGCCCATGACCAGAGATTGCCGCCAAATGTCTGGGTCGACAAACCCATTTCGTCGTTTCGTCTGGTCAAGTCTTACGAATTCACGGAAGATTTGCACTCGTGTGTCGAATGGGATCAGAAACGGCATGTTCTGCAATATCTCCAGACGCGGTGCAACTGATTCGAGATATCGCTTCCGACTCGCTTTGCGCATTGCTCTCTGTTTTCGCTCCATGTCCATCATGCGTCGGATATGGCTATTCATGTTCCTAGCCACATCAACGTCATTTTCATCCTCAGAGTCATGAGCGCCGTCTTCATCCTCCATTTCTTGAATCTGATGACGACTCTCTTCTTCAGCGACAACATCTGAAATGAAGTTGGACATGTCAAACTCGGATGTCATCAGCCAGTGATTCTTCGGTAAGAACTTCCGACGGGAGTCGCGCTCGTAGATGGATCGAACTAAACTTGTCACAATGCCTTTGACATAGTCAAGACTAACGCCCGGCAGGCCTGCAACCAGTACAGGCTGACCTGCTGAGTCTGACTTGGCTGTAGAATTGACCTGCTGCGATGCTCCAAAATGTCGGGAGAGATTTTGCCTGCTCAGAGGTTCTTGCTGGGGATTCAACTCGGTAGATATTTGCTGTGCATGGTAGTACATCGAGAATCCCAGGTGCTTCAAGAACACAACGAGATCTGCAATCTCATGAGTCGAAAGAGGGTTGGTCCTCGATCTAGTGTTTTGTTGTACTTGACCGAGGAATTCCTCATCGTCCATGAGCTTCAAGACAAAAGTGTAAAGCTCGAGGAAAATCAGAATGACCTTCCACTCGTCCGCTACTACTGCTGCCTGACTTGACCGACCGGGTGCTTGCCAGGACGACGTGGTCAATGGCTTATTCACAATCAGACTGATTGCAGCTCGTGCGTTTCGAGTAATAGACTGTACTACACCAGACTTTTGCGCCTCTTTCCAGAAGAATGCGATCGGTGATACATCTTCCTGACTCATAGATCGATCAGGAGGTCCAAGATACAGCCACATCCGTATATCATCGGCATGATTATAGAATACTCGCAATAGAGTGAGAACATATGTTGCGAGTTCTGTTGATGCACCGCCACTAGAGCCCTGATAGCTAACGAGCACGCTGCGTATAGTCGCTTGGTCGATCAAGGATGATATACTTGACTTTAAGAAGTGATTTAGCGGTGCTTTTGATGGCTTGCCGGAGAGAAAAGTTCGATCGAATTCAAGATTGTCCATGTCTACCGCAGTAGCTTCGACGTCGAACGACCCCGCGATGGTCGCCAGTAATTGCCCAACGACTCCGGTGGCCCCAGATGTGTGTAGACCTACTTGAGCAGGTAGAAGAAAGACTAGCTGACCCAGTAGCCACAGTGAAGATCGCAGATCCAAAGATCGTGATACCGATGAGTTGGCGGACTCGACCAGGATCGTTGGATTAAGGCTTACTCCAAACGCCTTCAACAGGTCAGGTAGCTGAGGTGTTGTGAGAAAGTCCGACGTGAAGCCTTCGTAGACCGCCTTCTGAGAGGTCTCGAGAAGTCCCCTCATAACAGGCACAAGTCTATCTCTGCTCACTTGCGATTGCTGCAGTATCGGGGATAGAGTTCTGAACAAATCGTGTGCAGTGTGGCTGTCATGATGTCCGACTCGTCCAATGATGGTTGCAAGCAAATCGCAAAGACTCTGCACCGTCTCTTCTGAGGGCGACTGCAGCTTCGAGAGCCGCTCGAGAGCTTTTAGACAGCATTTCTCCAGCCTCAGATAGAAGACCGGCCATGGACCTGCCCTTTGACCTTGTTTGATGTCCAAGCTCTTCGATAACCTTGCACCATATCGTAGTAGTCTTTCAACATCGTCATCTCTATTGGCACTGAAGAATCCCAGAAGTAATCGAGTCTCAGCCAGTGCCTCCTCCTCATTCCGAAAGATCATCAAGTCAGTCGCCGTTTCGCGACTGTCCCATTCCATCCTCCATATCTGCTGTGTCCCTTTACGCGTGCTGTGTCCTCGCCACAGCCTTTGTAAGTTCTTTGCTGCCGCCAACTCTTCTCTCTGCCGCTGTCTTTGTTGCCGGTCATGCTGTGCATTTTGTAGAGCTTGCTGCGGACCTGCCGGTGCAGCTCCAGCAGAGGCGAACGGGTTGGCTTTTCTGCCCGATAGATCTACATGACGCGGTCGCCGAGAGGAGCCAGTGAAGGTATGATACATCGTCCGATGTCAAGATGAGGTTCGGGGGAGTCGTGGCGAGATTACGGACTCATACGTCTCATGCTGGCTCCTTCGACACCTTTTCCGGATGGCAAGGTGAGTCGCGAGGTTGTGCTGCGAGGTAATTGACAGATTTGGCAGGGTGAAGCGCTCTTTGGGAGAATCACAGTATGGCCGACTAATTAGTCGCTGTATTACCAAACATGCTTCGCCCCACTAGACCTACACGGTCAAGATTGATTACTCTGAGCTTCGCTGTGCTTCCGTCATTCATCGGCATGTGAGCCCGCTAAGCTCCGACAGAACGCCCTAGCCGCAGAGCCGCACGTAACCCGAATTAGGATGGTTCAGGGTCAAGCAATCCGAGGGCTGATGTCTCACCGCGATGTAGCCTCGCCGTGTCGCGAGCCGAAGTCCATGTCAATCTCTTTCGCAGATTTTGACATGTCCGTATCGTCAAAGCGTCTACGCAAGAGTTTTGCATAGAAATGCGACTGTGTGGCAACCACTAAGCCGGCATGGATCAAGAGGACAAGGGCGAGCCGACGGCGACAGAAACGAGGATGTCTGCACAATATGAGCAACTCAACACCACTGAAGAGCCCCATTACCGAGTATACAAGCGCCGATTCTTTGGTCTCACTCAACTCATTCTGTTGAATATTGTAGTATCCTGGAGCTGGCTTACCTTCTCTGCGGTATCGACCACCTCTGCTACGTACTTTCAGGTCTCCGAGTCGGCAATCAATTGGCTATCCACTGGCTTCCTGTTCGCCTTTGTGGTCGCATCTCCGGCGACACTTTGGGCGCTGAACAAGTACACGCCCAAGATCTCACTAGTAATCGCTTCAGTCCTCACTCTCGTTGGTAGTTGGCTGCGCTACGCAGGGTCGCGTGCAGGATCCCATGGCAACTTTCCCCTCGTCGTCTTTGGACAGGTCGTAATCGGACTTTCACAGCCATTTGTCCTGGCCTCTCCGACTCGGTACTCTGATGCTTGGTTCTCCAGCAGAGGACGAGTGTCTGCGACAGCAATCGCCTCACTTGCGAATCCGCTCGGGGGCGCTCTCGGTCAGTTGATAGGACCCATGTTGGCTTCTGATGTCGCTTCGATCCCGAATCTTGTGCTATATGTTGCCATCATCTCCTCTGTCGCATCGATCCCATCCTTTCTCCTGCCAGCCCTACCTCCGACGCCTCCCTCACCCTCTACATCCTCTCGGCCAGCCCTACCACTTCGAGATGCCCTTCGACTGTTGGCTACAAACGGGCAGTTCTGGCTATTGGCAACACCTTTCGCCGTGTATGTCGGCTTTTTCAACGCAGCTTCATCTTTGATCAACCAATTCCTAGCGCCATACGCTTTCACCGAGGATGACGCTGGCATTGCAGGAGCACTACTTATTGGAGTCGGCCTGGTGGTGTCTGCTATCGTATCACCAGTGATAGACCGGACCAAAGCCTATCTGGTCACAATCAAGACATTGGTGCCCCTTATCGCAATTGCTTATCTGATTCTGGTCTTTGCGCCTGGGACCAGGAGTCTAGCCGCCGTATGTGTCACCATGGCATTGATTGGTGGTGCAAGTTTTAGCTTACTGCCTTGCGCGTTGGAGTACATGGTTGAAATTACGTGGCCTGTCAGCCCTGAAGTGAGCTCAGTGACTATTTGGGTAGCAGGGCAGCTTCTTGGAGGCATCTTCATCATCATCATGGATCATCTAAGGGATGGATGGGCTGGCGAGCCTACTGGAACCATGAGGAGAGCGTTGGTCTTCCAGGCTGTGATCTGTTGGCTTGCTCTTCCGTTGCCGCTTTTATTAGGCCTTGGTTCGAAAGGAAGGGCAAAAAGGGCGACAGGCAGAGACAATGGTCTTCAAGGATAATTCAAGTCACCAGCTGCATGGCAATTGGTGCCTGATGCATGAAATAATATCACGTTTACTAAATTCTGCGCCTCGTGCTTTGAGAGCTCGAAACTTGACCTCTCTCCCTAGCTACTTGTGAATTACTGTGGGGCCAATGCGGTGACAACTCCGCCAGCACACCTATCAACCAACTCATCGACCATACCATTCATCATGTCATCAGATATTCCAAGGAACGAAGCTAAGGGTAACACTGCCCAAAGAGAGCGCAGATTCTCTACATCCAAAGAACCCACGGACAATGGTAAGCTCGATCATTCTCTTGGCGCCTAGCCACCGGCGTGAAGATCGTTGACGACGGCGGCAGAGCTCAACTCCACCATTCATCGACAGTTCCGCTCTGCTCACGAGGGCCACAAGCCACAGTAAGGATGACCCCTGCTTAGTTCTAGCATTGGCGGTCCCCCTGACAAGATTACAGTGCCGGACTCGACCCTTCGCGAGCTTCCACCGGTGTAGTCTGGACGACAGAGCGGGCCTACGAACATGGCTTCGCCGACGAGCCTCATCTCTGGGCCAATCTGGGTCAAGGAGCACCCGAAGTCGATGATGATATTGAGGGTTCCTTCCCTAGACCAAAGACCATCGATGTCTCCTTGACTGGTCGCGAATATGTCTGTTCTATGGGGTTTCTGGTGCTCTGGACCTTGCTAACATGCAACAGGGACCGACTGCTGGTATCAAACCTCTGAGAGAGGCAGTCGCCCACCTCTACAACGAGCACCACCGTCAAGGCAAAGCGAGCAGATATACATATAAGAACGTCGCTATTGTTCCAGGGGGGCGTGCAGGGCTGATTCGGATCGCGGCAGTGCTAGGTAATGCCTATCTCGGATTCTTCATACCAGACTACACTGCGTACAATGAGATGTTGAGTCTTTTCAAGAACGTGAGTGGATGAGCAATTTTCACGTGATGAAGCTGACGATCTAGTTTGCTGCTATTCCTATACCGCTCTCTAGGGAAGACAACTACCATATACACGCCGAAAAGATCCAGGACGAGATCGCCCGTGGCACATCAGTGATCCTCACCTCCAACCCAAGGAACCCCACGGGTATGGTCGTGCAAGGCGATGAGCTGTCCAAAATCCAGGAGATCTGCCGCGACCGTGCCACTCTGATCGCGGATGAGTTCTACGGAGGATACAATTACTCCTCTGACTGCGACGGTTCTGTTATCTCCGCGGCTGACAACATCATCGACGTGAACAAGGACGACGTGCTGATCATCGATGGCCTTACCAAGCGTTTCCGCCTACCTGGCTGGCGCGTGGCATGGATCGTCGGACCAGAGGAGTTCATCAAAGCCATCGGCTCCTGCGGCTCTTATCTCGATGGTGGTACCAACGTGCCATTCCAAGAAGCAGCAATCACCATGCTCGAGCCGACAAAGGTCCGGAACGAGATGCGTGCGCTTCAGCGCCACTTCAGGGACAAGAGAGACTACGTTCTCGGGCGTCTGCGAGACATGGAGTTCAAGATTCCTACGCCCAACTCGACGTTCTACCTGTGGCTGGATTTGTCAGGCTTGCCGGAGGGTATCAATGACGGGCTCAACTTCTTCGCTGCTTTGCTCAAGGAGAAAGCCATTGTAGTGCCGGGTATCTTCTTTGACCTGAACCCGTCGAGGAGAAGAGATCTGTTTGACAGCCCTTGTCATCATTTCGTCAGGCTCAGCTATGGACCGAAGATGGATGTGCTGAAGAAGGGCCTGGATGCGATCGAGAGGGTGATTCAGCAATATTCGGGTCAGACAGTGAGCGGTACAAAGCCGGAGGCACATTCGAAGGGACAGGGCCAGCATCCTTGAGTATCATAAAGCAATTCCTAGATTCGGGCATGATTCGTAGCACCTAGGTAATATACTGAGAATCTGTTTTCTAAAGCTTTGATCTGTGAATGATGGAACCTGTCCTTGGCCAGATCTAGTATTACTCTATCGGCTCTTCAAGCACGGCCACATCCACCCATCTCCCGTTTTCCACCAATGTATGATACTCCAAGGCGCGGTGTAGTGTCTGAACCACCCCATCTGTCTTCCCGCCTCCGCCAACAGCGGAAAGCAGATCCATGACCACAGCAAGATCCACATCGCATACATAATCATACCCAGCATCCTTCCCGCCCTTGTCCCCTTCAGCGAAACAGGCGCTAGTTTTCTCACAAGCCCCGCGCCCACCTTCTCCATCACCATCCCCAAAGGCTGTAACCAAAAGAAGCCACCGACCAGCAACCTGATAGCATTGGCACTGATCTCCCCCCTCGGCGCCCTCGGCACGAGTCCCATATGTATACACCCGCTCAAAAAGAACGCCACCAGCGTTACAAGGGTATACCGCACCCTCTTCCCCCATACCCCGCCGTCCTGACCTTCGCTACCCTTCTGCTCCGAGCCGCTGCCAAGCAAGAGGTCGACGAATGCGCCACCGGGTCCCGCGACAACGAACCGCATCACCTGGTGCCAGTACACGCCCCAGAACCCGCGCAGGCCGTGCGTGAGGATGATGCGCGCGGGACCGAAGTAAGGTGGCCATAAGTGCGGAGACCAGTCGTCTGGCCATAGACCTGCCCAATGCAGCGCGACGGGGAAGATGGTGGGGAGGTGGTATTGGCCTGCTACGAGGGACCAGGCTTGCGCTGCTGTGAGGGCGGCGCGGAGCGCGGAGGCACCGAGGGCGGAGGCGTAGAGGTCTTGCGCAAGCTTGGGGAGGGAGGAGGTCGTGGAGCTAGGGAGGGTGGACGGGAGAGGGATGGATGTGTTGGTGAAGAAGGGGTCGTGGGAGATGATGTGGGAGGAGAGGTCGAGGAGTAGGTAGCCTACGAGAGATCGGAGGAGCGCGGAGAGGATGTATTCGCCGTGTTGGCGCCGGGTGGGAGGAGCAGGTTGGCGGTGATCGTGGTAGGGGTCGGAGATGAGCCAGTTTGTAAGGCGGAGGGAGATGAGCAGAGTACCGACCCATGAAAGACGGTCAGAGAGGGTGGATGGGTATGGGACGTGGTCATACTCCATGCCGTGGTGAGTAGTGGTAGTGGATGATTCGTGGACAGTCCCATTGGGCTTCTTGTCCTTTGTGGAAGTCACTGGTTCAGGGGTTCGTTTGACTAGGAGTATAAAGTCCTTGCGAGGATCCTTGATAGCGAGAAGATAGGTGGACCACAGCAAGCCGTCGACAGAAATCACATCGACTGCGCCCATCGCATACCAAGCATGCACGACCGAGGCCGCGATGATTGGTATGAACATGTAGCATTGTGCTTGACGAGAGAGTATTTCTGGTGGTAGAAGCAGACCAAGAGGTAGGAGAACAAATGGCACAAAGTAGCTGAGACTCTGAGGACCTGGTACAATGTGGTTCACCAAATGGTAGTATGTGATGTCCAGACACCCCATTCCCAACGCAGATCAGGTAACAGAATTAACGACCTACCGTTGTAGAGCACGAGAACAGTTACACGGCCAGACTTGGACGAAGCATTCCCGTCAGACCCTTGCAAAGATCTCATCAACGTCATGACCCCTGTCGAAGATCCGACCATCACATGCAAGATCCGCTGACTCGTCCCCAGATCCGATCTTGCGTGACCTGACTCTACTGCCTCGGCTTTCGTTTTTGGCGGTCTTTCCCGATAAGATTCGACATCATATGCCAAATTTTGCACCTCTGATGTCGTTATCAAGCGGTTTCGCTCGTCTTCGTTTCCACTCTTCGTTGCGCTCAGACCCTATCAGTTCGTGGTCCGACGGTCCACATGTCAGGCCCGTTTGCATTCAGAAATTTCTACTGGGCCCTGGCGAAAGAGATGGAAATGCTTGCCCGAGCCTCGGTGGATACGCTGCGTGATTGTGGTTCCACTATTGTATTTGGTAGGTTATGTCGAATGGTCCTTGCCACGACCGAGGCGTTCGTGAGTGTAGAGATATCCAGTCATTCTCTTTGTCTTTGCCTTCCCCAGTCCCACTCCACACCTCTTGACTCTTGCACTACTCCATACTTCCAAACATCATGAGCAAGAAAGGCGACTTTGAGGCTGTCCGCAAGGATATTGCCGCCCTCCTACACCAACCCGAGTATGATGACGGCAGCGCTGGCCCCGTCCTCGTCCGTCTTGCCTGGTAAGCAGTCCCTCACCACTTCCTAACACATCTAGCTGACCCCACAGGCATTCCGCCGGCACCTACGATGCGTCCACCGACACAGGCGGATCCAATGGCGCGGGCATGCGCTACGAGGCCGAAGGCGGCGACCCCGCCAACGCCGGCCTGCAACACGCCCGCGTCTTCCTCGAGCCAGTGAAAGAGAAGCACCCATGGATCACATACTCAGACCTATGGGTGCTGGGCGGCATCGTCGCGGTGAAAGAGATGGGCGGACCAGACGTGCCTTTCCACCCTGGTCGGACGGATTATGTCGACGACAGCAAGCTACCTCCTCGAGGACGGCTACCCGACGGCGCGAAAGGGGCGGCTCACATCCGGCACATCTTCTACCGCATGGGGTTCAGTGATCAGGAGATCGTAGCGCTATCTGGAGCGCATAATTTGGGACGATGCCACAACGATCGCTCCGGCTTTGAGGGAGCATGGGTGCCGAATCCAACACGCTTTAGCAACAGCTACTTCAAGCTGATGATGAGTCTGCAGTGGAAGGAGAAGACGCTGGCGAACGGCGTGAAGCAATTCGTGCACGTGGACGAGGATCTCGGCGAGGAGCTGATGATGTTGCCGACGGATCTGGCACTGCTGCATGATAGTGCATTCAGGCCGTGGGTAGAGCTGTACGCGAAGGACAAGGATAGGTTCTTTGAGGACTTCAAGAATGTGTTTTACAAATTGCTGGAATTAGGTATTGAAAGGGACGAAGAGGGACGCATCACGAACTCGGATAACGCCAAGGGCGGATATCACTCTGCGCCGAAGAAGTCGGATGAGCCTGGGCTACCCGAGAAGGTTGGCGATGGTGAGGCGGTACCGCTCAAGAAGGAGAACCAAACTTTCAGAGCGAGGTTGTAAAGTGCGTTTTCTGTCTTCATCCTCCTTAGACGTAGACATAGACATAGACATAGAGTCGATACCCTGTAATAGACGGCACTGCTTACATCAAAGCGAGATGAATACAATGGCATGGCATGGAACCATGCGGCACTGTTTCAGAGAAGTGATCGAAACTTTACTAGTATTCGGATCTCTACAACAAGGCGTCCTATATACTGTATAATTACCAATTACGCCGTCAGGTCGTGCAATCTATGTTCAAATCTTCGTTATGTTCCCATCAGTGCTACTTAAAAGAGCTTGTGCTCAAGAGTCATGTCGCTTTCCGGGTCAAGACCAAGGCAAGCGCGGAAGATGTTGATCATTGCACTCCTCTGCTTGGCCAGGGAGTTGACGACCGGAGTACCGGGAGGGGTCATTGGGGCCTTGAGCATATATGACAGGATGCTCAGTACGCTATGGAAGCCCTTGAAGCCCTCGTCGTTTTCGGCACCCGAGTGCGTCCTCCACTGGATCCTGGTCATCAACTCGGCAAGGACGACAAGGTCGATGATGAGAGGGGAGGCGAGCAGCGAGTCTTCGCAAACGTTGAACATGGAGATTGTCTGATGTCCACCAAGGAAGATCTCGGCGTAGTACTCATCAAGAGCACGCTTGTCGTCGCCAACGGCTGGCATATACTTGATAACGACAGTGTGATCAGGGTGCTCGCCAGGCTTGTACAGCACGTGGTTGGCGGCGACCATGTCATCGACGACGTTCGACTTGGAGATTTCCTTTGAACGAAATTGCTCATGGGACGAGAGGTTCTTGCCGTCATTATTGCCGAGATGGTTGTAGGAAGCGATGGAGGTGAGCTTGATGCCTGCGTTGATGAGGAAATCCACAAGGGCAGACTTCATCTTGGTTTGACCAGACTTGAAATCGTCACCACCAATGAAGGCGTTGTGCTTCTCGGCAAGGTCGATCACACCGGGTACAAAGGTGTTTTGGGGTGAGCCGTTGATGAACGGAGCATTCTCGAGGATGGAGGCGATGGCGAAGACAGTGGATGGTGAAACCTCTTCGTGGCCAGCCTCGACGGCCTTGAGGAGGTTATCAGCTGTGTCATTGACGTTGGGCAGAACCTGGGCATAACGCTCAGTATTGGCTGTCCAGAGGACAATGACTTTGTCGAGACCGTTCTTTTGCTTGAATTCGCGAATATCCGATCGGAGCTTTTCAACGTGCTCACTGCAAACCTTTCGGCCCGGGAGAACGTTGTCGGCACGGCTCTCCTGGTTCGCGGCGATGAATGTAGGGTAGTAGATAGATGGAAGAGGTGTCATCTGCGCTAGCTCCTTGTGAACCAGCTGCTTCAGCGTTGGCTCAAGCACCTTCGCACGGTCCATAGCCTCGGCGAGGTTCATGCCGCTGATGTCCCACCCACCGATGACAAGGTCGTCTGGGTGAACCATGGGGAGCACGTCGTGAATGGGAATGTTGATTTCCTCGGCAGTGCGCTCATCTGTGCCGAGCTTCATGGTGGATGACATGACGACGGAGCCGTAGTAGTTGGCAGCACGCGGGCCTTCCTTGGTCTCCCAAACGAGGCTTCTGCGGTTGGCCAAGATGCCTGCAGTGACAGTAGTGCCGTTATTGCCGCCGAGACCGACAAGCATCATACCGACCTTGCCAACCTGGCGGTCGACTTTGAAGTCGTACGTGGTCTCCTTGGGAGTAGCGACGAGCTTGCCGTCATTCTTCCGTGAAACGGCGGTTGTGCGGTAGACATATTTGCTGCGGATCTGGTCTTGTGTGTATTTGACGTTGGATGAGGCGACCTCGAATGTATCCTTTGGTGCAACCGAAGAGGCGTGGGAGGAGACCACGGAATCGTCAGCATGTGGAGCCATGGCTGTGTATGTGCTTGAGCAGTCAATCGAAATGTACGAGTGTGCAAGTGAATGGCCGTCGGCAACAGAGAGTTCGTGAGATGAGAAAAACTGGCCGATGAGAGGGAGTGGAGGGATTGGCGTTATATGTGATATCACGGCGCGCTAAGGTTGGGAAAGTCGTAGAGGTGGAATAGAGACCAAAGAAAGATTGGCTGATTGAATAGATTAGACGGTAAGCAATGGATGGACGCGGAAAGCGAAGGGGCGGTGTAGGCGTGTTGTCAATGGAAAATGGCGCGCATGTTTGTTTCTCCCAGTATGAGCTGTACCATCTCTGGATCCTGAGTACGGAGCATTGGTTTCTCCAGGCGTTGGGACGGATGCGGGTGAGACCTTGTGAGAACCTACCTGTAAGCATGATAAAGGTTCGATCGAGTTCCTTTATGCTTCTTTGACGTCCACTGAGTAACATCTGGTGCAGAGGACGTTCTCAGGGTGATATCGGCGCATCAGAGGTGGTCCATATCAATGTCGTATGAAAGACCACGGTCAACGGCATCTCCGGCCTCGTTCATGGGGTTCCAAAGCTGCGTATTTATCCGCGCCTGGTAGGGTGAAGTTACGACGGTACCTTTCGAATCGAAACGCCATTCCGAGACCTATTGTGCTTTTCACGCAGTCATGAACCCGAGGCAGAAGTCATCAAGGATGAAGAATCGAGGTCGAAGACGGCGGCGATAGGTTTCTCCGCGACCCGGTAGATTTGCTGAAGAACGAGAGATCCATACTATCGACCAATCATGATTGTACCTGAACCGGAGATGAAGCGATCAACAAGGTTGCAGCCGAGCCGTGGTTTGGCTCGGTCTAGCAGACTCAGGAGGTCCAGCTCGGTCGCCAGAGAGACCCTTTCTCCTGGCTCGAGTGCTGGTCCAAGAGGCTTGAGATCCAGCTCAAACGAGCGTTTGAAACGTACATGGCGCATGGAAGAATTCTGGTAGCCGGACAATTCTGGTAGAATTTGCATGCGTGAACTCGTGATTGAATCTTGAGAGTCAGGGAGTTTGACAGACTCTAACAGTTTCAATTGGTAGGCGATTCAGGCGACGTGTTGCTGATCACGAGTTGCGTGCCAGCATCTGTTTCCGATCCAAAACACGCGCCCTTTCGAGGTGTTCGTCAAGGAGGAGGGTCACCTCGGTTCCTCGGAGTCCATGCTATGATCTTGAATGCAGCCAGCCGTCTGCGTGATCTATGAAATATGCAAGTGGATACCTTCAACGATGGTGCAGTGCTCAGTAAACAAACTTCGTGACAGAGAAGACCCGTCGTACCACTTGTTTCTCTTAGATGAAGACAGCTCGTCATGGACCACTCAGCAACACTGGCTTGACATGAGCATGGCGTCTCATTTCTCATTTCGTGCAGAGGCGGCTAATTGAGACACTATACCACTGCTACCACGACGCTAGACCCAGACGAGGGACTACCCAAGGCCCGTAAGAGGAGATTGTCTGGCTTGGTGTTCGGCGTTGTTAGATGATCAGCAGCCTATCGCAATTGCTATCGACCGTGCCACAGGGCGATTGTGGCCAATGAATGATGTGTTTCAAGTCTGATCTTCTGTTGCAACCGCAGGTCCGCCGGAAAGATAGAGACATGCTGACCGTCTCTTTGTCCGTCATTTTTCAACCAGTGCCCTTGTACTGTTAGTTTCAGCATCTTGTCCTCATCGCATCGTCACTCTCTAGAAATTTAATTCAGTCCCCCCTTTGTAATTGTCCATTAAAGGCCTTGGTATAGGCAAATTACATTCCTTGATACCCATCTTTGGCAGTGCCCTTGACCTTGTTGTCTGCACGGTCGACGCAGTGCAACAAAACATCCTTGCGACATTACCGCCTGCATTACAGCTTGCGTCCTTCTCTCTGTACGAATACAGCGTATACGAAAATTAGGACGTCGTCCAGAACGTCCGAGTCGCATGTCACTCCCTAACGTCGAAATACAAGGCGACTCCTTACCTAGACGCCGTTAAGCCGTTACGCGACTGGGGGTATCGGTACTTTTTGCACACGACCATATCGATTTGATTACTCCGAGTTCAGCTCTTCCTCACTGTCGAGTAGACTACCGCAAGCATGGCCATGACCATGCGAGCAGCCAGCATGCTGCCTTCGATCAAATGTTCGAATTGCGGTAACGACGTGGAGATATCCATGATGGGAGACCACGTTTGCGGCGGGAGCGGACAGAATGGTGGGGAATCCATGCAGGAACGCGTCTTTTGAGATCTGCGGACTGACACTCCTTCTGCAGATGCCCCACGAAGCCACCATCCTTACCCTCAGCGGGTCGACAGTCCACAGCTATTGTCTCCGGACCATGGAGGAGGACATCTCAAGCCCACCAGATTTGTGCCTCCTCGGATAGACCCATCGGCAGCCAGTGCGTAGTAAACAGAGCGAGGACATGAGCAGGGATAGACTGACTGATTAACAGATCGACCATACGCCCAACACAATGTCTACGCATCGCAAAGCCCTGCAAGCTCCGAGGGAAGGTCACCGCTCTCGCCATTCATATCCTGTGCGGGTCCTGCCCATGGCAATGGAAGGAACGACTATGGCCGCCGGCAACCGTTACCACGAGAGCCTTCAGCCGAGTTGTCCTCGAATCTCGATTGTGCTTTCCCGCCATTCCCTGTCAGCCCAATGATCAGCACGCCGCGAAGCGAAACCAGCTCACCAGGCTTC
This sequence comes from Elsinoe perseae, assembly GCA_029448695.1. NCBI lineage: Eukaryota > Fungi > Ascomycota > Dothideomycetes > Myriangiales > Elsinoaceae > Elsinoe > Elsinoe perseae. The sequence goes on from JARDAA010000159.1 coordinate 69,335, forward strand.
TTCAACGACCCGAACCCATACGCCCTCGCCGCACCTCGAAAAGAACCACAGCAAGTCAGGTCTGCTAGTCCGTTGTCCCAACAATCACAACATGAAAGAGATGAAGCGAAGAGAGATGCTTTCTTCGGCCGGAAACCAAGTGGAGGCTCCTCGAGAGCACCGCAGAGGAAGCCAACGAACGGTAGCGACGACGAGTACAACCCCTATGCCCAGATGAATATTATGCCCGCCAGGCAAGGCTCTCCTGAGCAGACATTCAGACAACCACCGCAGAGCCAACAAGCTCCCGCTCCCAAGGCTCCGCCAGTAAGACCGAGCAGACCAGGTGGAGAGGTGGACAACTTTATTGCATCATTGAAGGATGAACCTGTCAAGTCCAGAGCACCTAGGGCCATGACCCCAGACATGAAATCAAATACCTATCCACAAGAGCCAGCACCCGTCGGACTGGAGAGGCGGCCATCTGAGCCGATGCGCTACAATGACCGGCCACCGTATCAGCTACCCGAACGCGCAGCGACGGCCAGTGATCTGCGCAACCCATACGCTCCTCCCACTGGTGGCTCAATTCATCCTCCCCCTAGAAGCAGCAGCCGAAATGGCCTTCGACCAGATCCAAGAGCTCAAGACACTCCACCAGTCCCGTCCACACAGACTGGCCGCAGCTACGAAACTCACGCACCAAGCCACTCAAATTCTTCTGCCGGATCCTCGGTAAGCGCGGCTGCGAGCCTCCCAAGGACAGGTCGCACAACGCCCATATCCGACACTTCCAGCGTTTCCGACACTAAGAGCCCTCCACGCACTCTGCACAGCGCGAGAGGCTACGGGAACATGCCAGCCATATCCTCCAATCCATACAACCCGTATGGCCAAGACGCTCAACCAAACACATATATTCCACCCACGAAATCCTACGCTCCAGAATCTCACATCAATTCCTCGAGCTATAACGCTTATGCCCCCGCCAAAGCCGCAGCTCCAGCTACAACCCCTCCTCGCTCTCTCCCTTGGTCCTCAACTGACCTCTCCTCCCGTCCCGCTCTCATCCGCTCCGGCACAGACAACTCCCTCGCAAGCACAAACACCGCCAGACCACGCCACACCTGCCGCGGCTGCACCTCGCCGATCATCGGCAAAAGCATCAAATGCGCCGATGGCCGTCTCACAGGACGATACCACAAAACGTGCTTCGTATGCAGTACCTGCGCCGCGCCCTTCAGCGGCGCCGAGTTCTACGTTCTGCAGGACAAGCCGTACTGCGAGCACCACTACCACTCGCTCAACGGGAGTCTATGCACGAGTTGCGATCGCGGCATCGAGGGACAGTATCTCGAGACGGAGAAGAGGGAGAAGTTCCACCCGAGGTGTTTGTGCTGTAGTACCTGCCGCGAAGGACTGGGCGAAGAGTACTTTGATGTCGGCGGCCGGGTGTATTGTGAGAGGCATGCTGTGGCGGAAGTGAGGAGGCTAGGAGGAGGGCAGGGACAGGGCCAGGGATTGGCGCCGCAGGGAGGATGGAGGGCGGAGAGGAGGAAGACGAGACTGGGAATGTTTATGTGATTTGATCACGCTTTTACGCAGTGACAATTCCGTGGAGGACGTGGTGCAGGCATAGCAGGAGACGAGGCGAGAAAGACAACGAGGACGAATATCACGACACACCATAACAACAAGAATGTTCCAACCAGCGAGCGGCTTCAGCTCCAGCTTCATGAATAGGAGACTGTTTAATGGGTCTTGAAGGGGAAAGAGTGTATATAGCTTCTGATGATACCCACGTTCACGGTAGAGATTTAATCAAGACACATTTCCATCTTGACCATGTTCTCATATCCACACACCATGTCAACGAAGAAGGCCGAGGCGAACAAGCAACCGAACCGCAATCGTGTCACCTGTCACAGCCCATCAATCTGACACATCCCCAATCCCGTCACAGATGCGCTCGCGATGCAAGGTGGATTCCCCCGTCTGATCTCCAGCTGTCCAAACCCCCACCTCTACCGAGATGACCCTCACGTGCAGTGTGTCAGCCAGCTACCCTTCCACCGAGACACTGTAATTTGACGAAAACACACAGACGTTGTCATCAGCCGCTGTGCAACGCCCACACGTGGCCACGGCAATGCCGATTCTGGGTTGTGGCTGAGTTTATGTCACGGCCGTTGGTGCGAGCAGAGAATTGGCGTCTGTTCAATATATAGTCCCGTGGCGGTTTGGTTTCCCAGCCACGTAGGCTGAGTACGGGCAGTGGGCGGTCATAGGATGGTCATGGCATAGCTTCATATGGCAGTGACAAGGTTGCAAGTGACGGTGATACTTCGGCGTTTAGGCATGAGTCTGAATGACTGTGCTTTGCAGTGGTTGGTGTATTGACCCGATGCACCTTGGCTGGCAGTACTCGAGGCAGAAAAATTGCTTGGGAGCAATTTCGAGACGGCGCATGGACGCTTTTGGTGGAAGCATCGTAGAAGCTTCCTGTGAAGCGGACGCCGCGAATGACCGATTGTTAGTTGCATCTGTGGTCAATTGGACGACCACGCGAGAGATCAGCGGGGCTAGTGCTTCACTTTAGAGCTTGCTGAAATGAGATCTCGCACTCGTGGCTGAATGGCGGTGAGAGTCGCTGACTGGGGGGAACTAACCACATGGCTCAGGATTTTGTCCCGGCAAATTTCGCACATCATCAATTGCGTGCAGAAAGAGGCATAGGCGTCGGCGTATTTGCCATGTGGCAGCTACGCAAGTGCCAGTAAGACCGGGATCATGACATGGGACCCGGTAACGACGTGCACAGTGCGTTTCGTACGTGCGAAACAGAACACATCTCGACCTGGCCGTTTTTGCCCAGTCAGTGTGTGACAGAGCCAATCTTGTGGTGATGTGGTATGGGTGGATGAAATGGACAATAGCTCGGAAGCTTAACGTGGTAGCGGAAAGTGCAGCTTGCTAGCCAGCGTAGTCTGACCAGCAAACCGGACACAAACGTAGGTAAAAACAGTTTGACCCGTATTCGATAATCACCAAGTCTTCCACTCGGCTGTCGCACCTCTGAAAGCAAGAAGCTTCCTTGAAACGTCCCGGACGTTGCTTGACAAAAGGCGGAGGAATGAGAGCGAGAAATGCCAGATGCAGTAGAAAACGTTGGCGCCGGCGCAGGCTCTAGCTGTTCATGCATGCCTGTTTCTTCGCCAGCGGACGTCTATAGTGTGAGAATAAGCGTGGAAGCAGAAACGTGGAAGCCGAACCAGATCTCGGCCGACAAGGTACCAGATGCTCCACTGCCCTGTTCAGGGTGGCCTGGTGATGGAGCTCTGACTTTATTGTGCCCGGAGATCATGGGCCGCTTGTCCATGTTCCATATTGGTGGAGACTTTTGGGAGAAGTCATGAAACGAGGCAAATAGCAGGTTTCCAGGTGTGATTCTCAGGCCATACAGCTCAAGGCTGAGATGCAGTCATGCACTGCGACGTGTGACAAGCGCGAGGCTGCAGATCGTGGCAATTGATGATCAAACATTGCATTGCCTTGCCAGAAGTACGGGTACGAGCATCTGAAGCATAGTGTACCTCTGGTGGTGTCTGTAGTCACCCGGTGAGCAGACAGCCAGCCCGTCGACGGGTAGCAGAGCGAATGTTCAGCTTCGTGGTATAGAGCCGTTGACTTGACCGTTCGATACAGACGCTGACAGAGTGCATCTGTCAAGCAACAGTCGCTGTCAATTGCCTGCCCTTCGGCCCCGGAATAGTGAAGACTAGTCCATTTCGAGAGACCAGTAGCGTTGCCGCGAGACACTTGGGAAGCACAAACCCCTGATTGCCAATCTTTCTCAAAGATACTCTACTCTTCCTCTATTCGTTCTGTCTCCATCTCTTCTCTGTCATCAATCCATCTTCCTCACCTTCAGCCGTCATCTCGACGTCTCTCCCCTCGCGCAACAGCATCTTTGAGCAGTAGTCGAGTCGCAAGAGTCCGCTGATCGCAGAAGGGCTCTCTTGGCGACCAACCCACCATCGCCTCGTCTCGTCCCGACTAGTCATATTAGTTGTAATTGAAAGGCAGGAGAGGGAGACAGGACGATTTTTCGACGAGGTGTATCGCGAGGACGAGAGCATTGTCAGGCACAGCTGAAGAAGCAGTGTTTAGCAGCTTGCCGGCGTCTGTACGAGTGAGTGTGTTCCTCTCCGCAAAACCCTCAGGACTTCACCGGAAGACCGCCCAGCCTCCGCGTGCGACACCAGTCGATCGCCTGCCACAACTATCAGCATTCGCTCGATAGCGCCGGCCATCGACGCGATCAGACGAGTCGCATCTGCACTCATGCGCTGATTGAACGAAGCAACCGAGCCGGTCGAAAACAAGCTAGCGACAGAACTGCCGAGCCTCAATCTAGGGCATTGCGCTTCTCACAGTACACAAAAGTTCTTCACTGACACTTCTCTCAGCTCTATACCTATCTAATCCAAACACACACCACACCGCCAAAATGGGTTGCGGAATGAGCACAGAGGACAAGGAGGGGAAGCAGAGGAATGAGGAGATTGAGAACCAGCTCAAGAAGGACAGGATGCTGCAGAGGAACGAGATCAAGATGTTGTTACTCGGTATGATATGAACTCTCTGCTTCCATGCATGCAGCAGTCTCTAATGATCGTTTGCAGGTGCTGGTGAATCTGGCAAGTCGACAATTCTCAAGCAGATGAAGCTCATCCACGAGGGTGGTTACTCGCGGGACGAGCGTGAGTCGTTCAAGGAAATTATCTTCTCCAACACTGTCCAGTCGATGCGTGTCATCCTCGAGGCCATGGAGTCGCTAGAGCTTCCTCTCGCCGACCCACGCCACGAGTACCACATCCAGACCATCTTCATGCAACCAGCACAGATCGAAGGTGACAGCCTTCCCCCTGAGGTTGGCAACGCCATTGGCGCTCTCTGGAAGGACGAAGGTGTCCAACAATGTTTCGGCCGATCGCGCGAGTACCAGCTTAACGACTCTGCCAAGTACTACTTCGACTCCATTGATCGCATCGCGCAGCCAGACTACGTACCCAACGACCAGGACGTCCTCCGATCTCGTGTCAAGACTACTGGTATCACAGAGACCACCTTCATCATTGGCGACCTTACCTACCGCATGTTCGACGTCGGTGGACAGCGTTCTGAGCGTAAGAAGTGGATCCATTGCTTCGAGAACGTCACCACCATTCTCTTCCTTGTCGCCATCTCCGAGTACGACCAGCTTCTCTTCGAAGATGAGACCGTCAACCGTATGCAAGAAGCACTCACTCTTTTCGACTCCATCTGTAACTCGAGATGGTTCGTCAAGACTTCGATCATTCTGTTCTTGAACAAGATCGATCGTTTCAAGGAGAAGCTGCCAGTCAGCCCTATGAAGAATTACTTCCCCGACTACGAGGGTGGTGCCGATTACGCCGCGGCATGCGATTACATCCTCAACCGCTTCGTTTCCCTCAACCAGCACGAGACTAAGCAGATCTACACCCATTTTACCTGCGCAACCGATACTATGCAGATTCGGTATGTCTACGTTCACCCTTCATTTATGATTACTCGGCTAACATACTTCCTAGGTTCGTCATGGCTGCTGTTAACGACATTATCATCCAAGAGAACCTGCGGCTGGCTGGTCTGATATAAGCGAAAGAGATGCAAGAGTCTGGGGATAAAGACAGTGACATGTAGGATCATTCGACACGGCGTCAAAGTGTTTATGGACGGGGTAGTTGTCAGCGAGAAATCGTCGCTCTTCTTCTCCTTTACCGGAGAGCATCGAGGTGTTTGTTCCACCTCGACTGCTTTTGAAAGCTTCTGCACAGTGGCATGGGGATACTATTGGCCATGTACTTGACCTGCGTCGAGCAGGTTCATTTGGGCAAGGGAGCGGTGTTTTTCGTGTCTGTGTTTTCAAAAGATTCCCTCGTAGTAGCTGCGACACTCTCACACATCCTTTTGTAATCAATACCAGTTCAACAACTTCATCGACTGTATTTGATCTTTGGCTAGCATCTACTATGGCGCTCAATGCACAACAGATGAACCCAGGCCGGAAATGGAGTCCGGACAGCGATGAGCGTTATATTATAAGAGCGTCGCAACGGCCTCAGTGAGCACCTCCTTTGAGTAGTGACGCGTAATCGTTCGTATGCAGTTGATGTACAGGTAGTTGATTTCGATAATGAAGACGTGCACAGAACACAGACACGAAGTCTGTTGGAGAAATGCATGCTAGTCGTCGTCCTCGCTGTAATCGCATGGTGGGGTCGGGATCGACAGGGACGTCAGGTCGATTCATCTGCAGGCAACTGTATACGGATACGCATGCATCGGGGGCCAAGTATGAACATACTATTGGTATTTGTGCTGCTTTGCCATACTAGTGTCAAAATTACTTTTTCTTCTCCAAGCCTTGGATCTACCATAGAGGCTACGTCAATACACGTTATGCTGGTTCAAGCTCAGGTCACGTGACTGTGGGAATCAGTCAGCGATTAGTTTGCTAGCGATTGGTACGTCGCAACACGTGACCTGGCTTTGCATAAGGACTGCGTGTACAGCTTGCAAGCATATTTCGCAAGAAATGATCAACAATTTGCTCCAAGTATACCTTATATCATCTCCATCCTATAGTAAGAGTCCTACGTGATATCTTGATGTGTTCAATAGAATCTTGGTTTGAAACTTTCGCTTCTAATTTGACGGAGAGAGATGTAAATGAGGTGGAGAGCTACTCAAATAGCTCTTATCTGGTCAGTCATTTTTCTTTTGGGTGTGTCGAATCTGTGAGCGAAGAGCTGTGGGAGAAGATATGTCTACTCTCTGGTGCCGATGATCGTGGATTTTGTTACCTGAATGATAGAGGAAGTACTCACACGGCAGAACACAAATCGGGCATCACCAAGACCGCTGAGTGACGACTTAGGTCTGTGGCTTGCTGGGGGCCTGGCGATCAGATCACTCCTCTGATGGCTGGCTGAGGACCTGGTGCCCCTACCACTCTGGTGGCTGGCTGAGTGACGGAGCTATCTCACAGGACACGGCGAGGTCAGCGCAGTCCACTTATACGAGTCTCCTCGGTCATTCCCGCTGTTGGACGACTTCGGCATGCGCGACAGTGGGGGAAGTATATCAGCAAAAACATGACCACTATATAACAGCAGCGAATGCCTCAGCCTTGCACGAACTTTGCCTAACCATATCATCTTGCTCTTCGACACCAAAGTCTCGACTCCCACAGATAGCCATAGCTCACAACTTTGGCGTATTCACAATGCCGCAAGGATACAACAGAAACTTGGTTCAATATTATTTCAACGATGATTCGCCTGACAATCCTCGATCAGATGGCGGATTCATCACCATTGCTGTACAAGTAAATCCGATCCTCTTCGACGATCCAAATTCACAGGGTTGGATCACGATTTGGCATATCAAGAACACCATTCCCGAGAAGGGTGACGGTAAGGATCGCGCTCTGCCGCCCGTCGGGTCGACCCCGGTCTTCGCTGGCGAGCTGAAGATGACATTTGCGAACGACTCCATACATACGAACACCCAGCCAATCCCTGGCAAAAAGCCTCCCAGGGCCACGATTCACGTTCCCTACATCATGCTCAATACGCCTTATCAGGGTCTGCGGTTGGCGCCGGTCTTCTGGAAGGTCGTATGCGAAACGGCTCAGGCCAACTTGTACAGAAAACTCAACGAGTGGAACACTGCCAAAGTGGCGCAACAAGCTGCGCCTAAACAGGGACTTACTAGCTGGGTCAGCCCCGAGCCGCCGATGAGTCTCGTGATTGTGGACATGCCGGATCAAACGATACGCGGCTACTGGGACAAGGTCGGGTTCAATTTTCTTGCTTCGCAGCAAGAACTGGCATGGTCGATTGACGCCCAGAGTCAAGCCGATATGATGGCAGTCGTTACTGGTACTGCTACGCCTCAAGTCAGGGCTCGCATATCTCCGATGCTGACGATTCCGCCTGGTCAAATCCAGGGCGCGGCCGACTATCTGGCTGGGCTCGCAGCGGACGGGATCAGGCGAGGAGGCTGGTCTGAGACGAAGGCTCCTGTTTGAGCGCAAGGCGCTGACGATGTTGAGAGAAATCTATTGACTGCATGACTAAATTTCTCCCCATACAAAGTCAATGCAGTCTTTGAAAGCCAGCTGCCGCAGACTAGTCAACAATATGCGAAATATCAAAATTGTCGTCATCACTGTAGAAGCTGAATATGCCACACCAGGCGGAATTACAGTAGTCAAGTCCCTAAGAAATGACCGCCACACCGCATGAGGTGACCACATCGCTGTCTACAGTAGGACATGTCTATCACTACTGCGCCGCCGGTATCGCGAGTGTCTGATTCGTCAAGTTCTCAACCTCTGACTGTAGCGTCGCCAGATCGCTTGGCATAGTCATCCCGGTGTAGCCGGCTGCGATCTCACTGGTGATCATCTGCACCTCATCACAGACGCGAGCGTCGATGAGTGAGGTACGGCACAGCTTGAGGATGCCCTGGGCGAACATGCTCTTCTTGTACGACTGGCGCATCGTGACCACCGCGCGGTTCTGCATTTCGTTGATGAGCATTAGCAATTTCGACGCTTTCTCCTTCAGATCAGCGAACCCGCCCATAAGCGTCGTCGCCGATCGATCCAGCGCCTCGGTCGAGGACTGCAGCATGGGCAGTTGCTGCTGCAGCTGCTGGAGCGCCGCACGTTTCTGCTCGAGCTCGGCGCGCTTCTGCATGGCTTCCATGTAGTGTCCTTGACTCATCTGCATCTGTCGCTGGGCGGTGTTCAAGCGTTGCTGGTCTTCCGCCATCTGCTGAGCAAGTTTCTGGACGGCGCCGTCCGGACCACCGGTGAAAAACGAACCGAAGACCTAGATGCCGAGAATTAGTGTATCACGAGCGCAGGACCAGTTTGTGCGAGACGAAGGTGGGCATGGTTACGTACCGAGAATCCGCGTGAGATCTGGTTCCCGAGGTCGTCTTGTTCCTCTTGAGCCCGTCGAAGCGAATCTACAGCCACCTGGCACTGTTGTTCCCACTGCCGCATTTGCTGTTCATTCTGCTGCTGCAAAGTCCTCGTATTTTCCAATTCCATGGAAGCCTGCTTGACTGCAGCGTCGATATCACGCATCAAGGACCCAATTTCGCTGTCCTTAAGGCCGGTGACCTGGCAATGAGCGTTAGTCGTAGACTATAGCGCGAATGTAGATCGCTCACGTGGACGTGGATATCACTCATTTGTTTCAAGCCTCCCTCTGCAGCACTCTGGCAGTCCCGGAAGGCTTGCGTACACTGTGCGAATATGGCAGCTTTCTGCGCTTCGTCATCCTCGCGGCCGTCATAGTCGCCTCGAATGTAGACGGCCAACTTGTACACTTGTGCAAGTGCCAACTCCAATTTTGCGATGGAAGAGACAGCGTTCTGTTGCACAACGAGCTTCAGCTGAAGGTCGTATGCAGAGAGCTTTTGCTGATGGGCTTGCGAGCGGGCATTCAGCTGATCGTATTGCCCTCCCGCTTCGGATGCCACCGGAATCTGGCCTAAAGCCTGTGACAACGAAGCGACGACCTGTTGGCCTACCAGATCCCACCCAGTCGGCATGGCGTGGAGGATCTTGAAGTCCATTGTGACCGAAGTATGTATGCTCGAGTTTTGCGTATGTCAAGTGGCAGGTTAGCGAGTGGGAAGTGTGCTCTATGTGAATGGAGGCGACCTCGATGGTCATGTCAGATGACTCTCAACTTATTTATGGTCGACGGGTTTCCCCCCCAAATCCGATGTCAAGGGCGCGCGCAGAAGAAGGGATGCGCTCCATCTCCTCAGCGCCACCACGCTTCCAGGACGAGAAGTAGGCAGAAGCCTCAGACCCTGTCAACCTCTCCCTGACCCAGACATGGCGGATCGCGTTCCCCGTCGACGAATTCGGAGAGGGAGTTCAGCAGGTTACCCACTCTATTTCGACCGCTGCAGCATGACCTATTCTTACTGTTGAACATCGGGTGCTCAATGACACTAGCCAGCTGCAAGCTGTGGACACCTTGTACCGCAACTCGCTACACTAAACCTCTGTCTCGCCAGAGCTGCAGCTTCAAATCAACTCTTTGATGCAGCTAGCCCTTCCCTGCTCGATTGACAAAGTCCACTGCAGCTGTCCATCAGTGCTGCAGGGTCCACTAACCGTTTTGTTTCAGCTAGCCTTCCTCTGCTCGCACAAGCAAGTTCACTTCAGCTAGCCATTGACGCTGCAAGATCCCGCTGACACTTGTAATTCAGCCAGCATTTCTCCGCTTGAAGAAGTAAGTTCATGTCAGCCAGCCAAAGCCCCTTCGACCTGTTGCGGTACCTTGCGTTGTGCGGTGTAGGTGCTACGCAGACGTAACCGAGCTTGACGGTCCGTTTACCCCGACCCGTGTGGCGTTGGCCCGTGACGGCCCAAGTCACCTTCCTAGAAATCCTCATCGTCCTTCCAAGTAACGCGAAAGAAACCATATGGTGCAGATGGCGTTAGTTGATCAAGCCCATCACACACCGCGCTCTGTAACGGCGGATGAATGGATGGGTGTGCCTACGTCACGTCGAATCGGCTCATACTTGTCCACTACAAGCTATTATAGCTGGAATACCACAAGTAGGAGTACAGCAAGTCGTCCACGCTATCTTCAACGCTGCTGCTCGGAAGTATCGAATCATTGCATGAGGTCCGAGAGCTCGGAAACACTGGTTGGATGTAAGCTGCAGATGCCCTGCACCGCAACTAGCTGTTCCTGCCCCCTGCGACGCCGACAGTGGATACAACTCGAGTTCAGCTAGCCACGGCACGCAAGCGGCAGAATATATGATGCTTCCTTGTCACGATTCCGTGCGGAGATTCGTATAGGAGGGAGGGGGATTCTCTGGAATGGCCCCTTTGAGCGAACAACACTGCAGTCGTGGTATCTCTGAACATGCCACGGCGCTTCGAGGATCGGAGAGCCTACCAAAACTCTGCTGATCAGCTGAGACTCGCATTCGAAGTATGCAGAAGCCGACACATCGCTGTGATCGTCCACGCGCCTCCTCACCGAGACTGCTGTAGGCTCGGATTGGCTGCTACCTTTCCACGAATCCTCAGGGGTGCTCACTGAACCAGTTGGCTTGGACAGAAAGTAGAAGCCAAGGCTCCCCATTATTTAAAGCCTGCACTCATCCCTGGTAAATAGTCCGTACACGCACCAACAACTAGTAGTTGCATCCTTCGGGTCGATATTATCTGAACATTTGCATCATGGCCCTCACGCAGCAACAAGCCGAGACGGCTCTCAAGAAGGAGACTGCTAACAATGCTGCCGACCGTATGATGCGGGAGATCCGCGCCTCGGTGCTGTTCCAATTCAAGTGGGAAGACCTTCTGACGTCTGCTCCTGTCTCGATTAGTTGCCTAGGTGCATGCATGGTTGCTGCATCATCGCCAATCAACGTAACATTCGAGAGGCCCAAAGATGGGTTCAAGTACCTCATGTATGCTCCATCTTCTCTGGTGCGAGATGAATTCATTGACCATGGCACAGCGAAACTGGTGGCAAGTATGACTTGAGAGCCAACTTAGTGGCCTGCGTGGATACCGGCCGCATGGCCTTCATTCAAGCCGAATCCGAGATGGGTCGGATCAATCTGACAGCAGCAAATGTCTATAACACGGTATGTTGGTCACCAAGTCAAGCGATGCAAGTAGTCTGATCAGGGCTGTGTTCCAATAGGTCGATGATATCATGCAATCTCTGGGGAGCCCGCAGGATGCAAAAATTCTTCTTCGCAGACAGCTGGAATCTCTCCGTGCATCCGCAACCGAATGTTACGACTCGGCCAAGACGATTGACGAGAAATTCGACGCATGGCTATGGCAAGCCTGTGAACTACATCTCGCCTGTGTCGCTACGCAATCGTCAACAGAAGACAAACTAGCGATCAATGAGATTGATCAGGCAGTCACCAAGACCTCGATCGACTACCAGAAGGAGACGGTCGAAGGTGCTAAGAAGGCTACTCAGAATCTTGAGAAGTCACTCGATACCGCAACCGAGGCCTACAAAAAAGCTTCTGACGAGTTTCCTACTGGGTATGCACTCTGCGCTCGCTTTGCTAGCTTAGACTGACACCTCTCTGCAGATGGGATATCCTTGGCCAGCAAATCGTTGGCCAGCTTGCAGACAGCCTCACAACCGCATTGAACCAGGCCATTCCGGCTCTGGTCCAAAATCTGAACCCTATAGCCAAAGCAGGAGCTATAACGAACATGGCCAGCGGATTGCTCAAGGGCGACAAGAAGGGGGATGCGCCGGCCGCGGGCCAACCAGCTCCTACGCCCACGCAACCCAATGTCGCGGCAAATTCTCCAGCTAGCACTCGACCAAAGGACGCTGATGACCCAGCCTATAACCAAGTCTCACGTGATCTGATCTACTGGGACCTCATTAATGCTGATTTCGTCGCTGACGGAGGGGTCAACTGGGAGAAGGCCAGGGGAGAGGCTGGAAAACCCGCACAGTCAACAACTTTTGCTTCGAAGATGCTTGAGAACTCCAAAAAGTCTTTCGCGGCCGGCTCCGGCGATCCCAGCAAGAAGTACACAGAAGCACTTGCTACTGCTTGCAAGGTAACTCAATCCGTCTCTCTGGATGCATTCATAGACACTGATACTCTACAGATTGCAGCTGGCATCCTTGATGAGCTAAATAAAGCCAAAGATATCAAGTACACACCAGCGAACAAGGACAGCGATCTAGTGAAGGGGTGGCAAAAGGATTTCACCAGTGCCTATGCCACCGCAGTGGAGCTGAACGCCACCGGCAAAACACTCCCTGGGAGCACGACGGTGCGTACACGTATTTGGTGTCTTCCGTCAGATATTCTCTAAATCTCGCTAGGGCGCAATCACGGGAGGTAACGTTGATCCTGCCGTGCAGACAGCGCAGATTCAGGCTAGAACCACTCAGGCTGAAGCAGTGCTCGAATCTGCGAAAAACCGGTTGAACACTACAGCCAGTGCTCTAGCTAGCAGCCAAGAAAATTATCAAAAGTCCACCGTGCTGCTTGCAGAGCAGCAAAACAAGCTCACGGAACTCAATGGAGCGTTCGAGAGGCTCAAAGCCTCGGGCTTGACAATGGTGAGCTTGCTACCTATCGAAGCATCGAAGGCTTACTAACAATTCCCAGGAAGGTGTGAAGTCCATTCTTGTGCAATGCATTTCACTGGTCGTGAAGTTGAAGAACGAGATCACAAATCTCGTGCGGTTCTTCAAGTCAATCGCGGTAATCGTCAAATTCGTCCAGGACAAGCACGTCGAGCCATATATCACCACTATCAAGGCTATCGCTAGCGGTGGCGGTGATGATCTTGACTTCAAGATCGGAAACTTTACTCTCACAGATCTCCAACGTAGTGTACGTATCTTGCCGTGGACACGGGCTATACTTACGTCAAATTAGAACTGCTTCAATAGTACCATCATGATACGCTCATACTTTTCGATCTTTGGGGACATTGCGACTATGTGGGCGCAGCTTTCACAGGAGTGCGTCTTCCCCGGAATGAGGATGATCGATGAGATCACCGGGATTGACAAGAAGGACACTGCTGCTATCGCCAAGAAGGCCGCCGAGATCCAGACATGGTCAAAGAAAGCCACTGACAAGATCATTGCGGTATCTAAAGAGGTAAGAGGCCTCTGAAGCTCAATTCTACTCATTTATTCACTCCGGAACAGAGACAGGGGAAGATTCTTGGCGGAATGAATTCTCGAATAGATAGTATCACTGAGCAGACCAAACTACTCCCACCCTCTGCTCCCGTCCAGAGGGCGATCACCCAGGGTGCCCAAGAGAGCAAGATTGCCGCACAGCAGGGAGCTCGGGAGGTGGCCAACGCGGATCTCTTCGTGAAGCCACTGGCACGTGAGGTATTTTGATGTCGCCATAAGCGTGGAGCAAGGTCATATCTCCCCGGAGGACAGAAGACAAGAAGACCTTTCACTTAACACAACGCGATAGTAAACATAATGCCTTTGGAGATTGCTGGCTCTGCCTCGTTTAGATCATCATGATCGTGCTAGCTTACCTTTCTATCATGGTTGTTTTTATCGGTCTTTCCATGCTCCCATACCCACTTCCTAGATAATGACAGTCGTTTCAATTGAACAGTCCGTCCCATCCATGCGGTCTTTGATCAATCCGTGCGAGCTTTTTAAGCGTCAAAGTAGACCTACCCTTTTACGATGTCCCGCGCTCAATCATTTGGATATATGTTGGCAGTGCGGACCAAATTGGATATCTAGCCTTGCACCCCAAGATTTCAGACTAGGGTTAGGGTCAAGGGATCTTTTGGTCACGCCTGCGCTAGCTCTCCTCTACCGGGTCTACCTGATCCACAGCCGCATCTCGATCCTTTCCGCCTCCTAATCTTCCTCAACGCATTTTTCCCCTTCCCGCCAAATTATACCGCCTTTTCACCCGCCTGCGCTGACGAAGTTGCATCACAAAACCTAACGTCCATTGCGTTTCCCCGTGCGTCCCAACGCTCGTGGCGCCGCATTCGAGCAGCACAGTGCTTCGGGCGCCACCGACGTGGGTCCTGCCTGCATTGGGCTCGAGACGCTCGTCTCTGCGCAACCTTAAGCCCGTCCAATAGCAGATCCTGCGGTCCTGTCGTGGCACGTTGCTGGCGAGGCTTTGACATGCAGATCGCTGGCCGCATCAAGAGCCGCACATGGCCCTTTTGGCATGTGAGAATGGGTCTTGCCCAATGGTGTCGGACACGGGCCTTCGCTCTTTCAACTGACTTGTGGCACCTTCTTCTGTCCTGCTTCCCGATCGATGCGTCGATCCCTTCTTCCTATCCGCTTAGCATTGGATACGGTGTCTCTGGCCTAGCCTTGGGAGAAGGTAGGTTTCTGCTTAGCGGTGAACGATAGGGGAGCGTGTCATAGTGTCTGTCCATCTGCGGCCTGTTTGGTTGTTGGTCTGTAGTGGGTAGCTATTTGTCCGGCTTTGTCTGCTGATCTTTCTTCCTCACTGCATTTTCTCTGCCTGTCACTGTCCCTCTCCCTGCTTGTCGATCAGATACATTCTACATCTGCAGCCTCACCTACTACCACAGACCACGCATTTTCGCACAGCATGGCGCCCTCTGCAATCACCCCTCCTGCCGTCGAGGCAAAGGAGATCCTCAAGGTCCCCAGACCTACCCTCAACCGCATTGACACATCTGCCCTTGGCACGCGGAGAAAGATCATCTGCTTCTCTGGTAGTTACCCTGCTTCTCCACGCTTAGCGAAGTCCAAGTACTAACACAGCCAGACTTCGATGGAACGATATTCATGCAAGATACAGGACATATTTTGTTTAACAAGTTCGGCTGCGGCAGCGAACGTCGTGAAGTCCTCGACCAGCAGATCAAGACAGGCGAGCGATCCTTCCGCGAGGTCTCCGAGGAGATGTGGGGCAGCCTCGACGTCCCCTTCGAGGACGGCTTTGAGGAGATGAAGGCACAGCTCGAAATCGACACCGACTTTCAGGACTTTCACACGTTCTGCCTGAACAACCGCATTCCATTCAACGTTATCTCGGCGGGTCTCAAACCGGTCCTCAGGGAAGTGCTCGACCACTTCCTGGGCGAGGAGGCGAGCAGCAACATCCAGATCGTCGCCAACGACGCGACCATCAGCGAAGACGGAAAGGAGTGGAAAGTCGTCTGGCGCCATGACACAGCGCTGGGCCACGATAAGGCGCTGAGCATCAACGAGTACAAGGCTTCAGCGAAGCTGGAGAGCGAGGACGGCACGATCCCCATGATCGTCTTCATCGGCGACGGTGTCTCCGACTTGCCCGCCGCAAGGGAGGCGGATGTGCTGTTCGCACGCCGCGGGCTTGCATTGGAGGAGTACTGTGTCGAGAACAAGCTGCCGTACATCCCATTCGACACGTTCGCGGACATCCAGAAGGAGGTCATCAGAATTGCCAGGATCGATGATGAGAAGACAAAGGGTCAGGGTCTGCCGAGCAACTTCAACCCGAGGGCGAATATGTGGCGGAGAGCCAGCAGCAAGAGCGCGGTGCCTGTCTTTGCGGCCAAGACGCCCGCAAAGGAGAAGATGTTCATCTGGCCGGAGGCGTACACCGAGGTCAGAGCCGCTACGGCGCCGACCACTGCTGTTCCCGCTGCGTAGAGCGGGAAGGAGGGGGGCATAGGCTCATGTGCCAGTCATGAGCAAAGGAGTGATGGGTGTCATATAGCGTGGTTCTGGGCATAATAGACAGCATGAGGAAACAGTAACTACCTTTGGTCTTTCCATGTCATAATTCTCCCAATCTCTCAAGTTTGTGAAGGTGCGTAAATCCTGGAAGACGATTCAAGTTGATCTCGAATGACTGTGGATGCAGAGAAGCGTTGCCGGACTGGAAGTATACGAACCATCAGATAGACACTCGAGACGACAACGCAACAGAGATTCCCCAGATCGAGCATCTCGCAGAAGGACAAGCATTTCTCCATCTGAGATGACCGTTTCCAGATGAACGCAAACCATTCATGAGGTTTCAATTAAGCTCGCGTAGATCACCCGTCTTGAGATCGAGAGTCAAGCTCTCGATCACGGGGGGCTGAGGGCGGCGGAGGAGCGCGGAATGGTGCCTTTCAACACGCTCTGGTCCTACCACCAACCTGTCAGAGTGAAATGAAAGGAATGCAATGTCCACATTCTTCTGCCGTCTGCCCAGAGATACCAAAGAGAGTCGGTGCTTCTCGGTAGGAACATGAATGGCGAAGCGGTCGTTCGAGACGGCAGCAGAAGCACGAGACACGCATCCCCCTGCAAAGAGCCTCATCTCCAACAGGTCATCGCTAGTCGGGCATGCCCCACACCGACCTGGTGGATCGTGGGCAGTGGATATCGGGTGTGGATGACGAGGGATTGCCCATGTTTCGGAGCTAGAGCGCTGCCACTAAACAAAGTAACGAAGCAGTTCCTGAAGAACACAAATGACGCTTCTACGGCGGTAGTCCTTACATAGTCTGTACGTAGTCTCGAATCCCTCCACGTCCAATTTACACAACTACGCCCCGGGACCCCCCTTCTCTTCGTTTCGCTTTCGAATTGCAGCAGCCACGAGCTTCAGGGGAAATCCAGCTCAAGCCTCAAACAGGTGGCCTTGCCTCAGCTGATTGAGTGGGTGCTTCTTTTGGGCCAAAGCAGCGTCGTCGTTTTGCATGGCTTTCAGCTGTCAGAACTGTCTATCCCTGAACGAGTCCTCTGCCTTTCCGGACAAGTTCCTGTCGCTGTAGCCCGTGGCATTTTCTTGGTCTCTTCTGCTTCTTCATTGAATCGGACGTATCATCAGCAGTCCCTGGAGAAAAATAGCATCAGATGTCTCTGGCGATCTAGTCCCGACTTTCCTCCCACGAAACCTGAGCCAATCTGCGCCTGTCTCCCCCTTACCCGCTAAGCGCGTCACAGCTGGCCGTGTCTCCCGAATTGCCGCGCCGTCATTGAATTCGCTGCCAACTTGGACAGGCTGAGAGATGCCTCGTCCTCACTTTGCTTCCCATCTATCCCTAAAACGACTCTACAGCTCTTCCTCGAACAACAATTCAAAGGCAGATTTGGATGGGACGACTTCTCCTGGTAGCCAGACAAACGGTAGTACTAGTCCGGTCAAAATGAAGGACAATGGAGAGAAGCCCGCTATCCTGACATTGCATGTCGGGGTATTGAAGGTCAGGGAATCGCACGAAGGAGCATTGCGTGAGCATCTTTAACAAGTACTAGGCCAGAAATCTTGCGCCGAAAGACAAGAGTGGAACGAGCGATCCCGTACGCTTTCTGTCCTCCCCTTACGCTGAGGTACGGAGCTGATGCATCACAGTATCTGGTTATCAACCTTGGCGATGCAAGAGAAGCCAGCTCCGTCGTCCCTAAAACCCTCAATCCAGAATGGAATCAAATATTTAACTTGCCCGTCTCTGGCATCGATAGTCTGCTGCTCGAAGTCGTTTGCTGGGACAAGGACAGGTTTGGAAAGGACTACATGGGCGAATTCGACTTGATCGTGGAGGAGATCTTCAAGAATGGAAGCACAAGTCAAGAGGTAACTACACATCATGTCGTACCTGACGACCTGCTCTAATCCATGACAGCCGCAATGGTACAAGCTTGAAGCCAAAAAGTCTGGCAAGAAGAAGCCAGTCGTCTCCGGCGAAGTGCTGCTTAAGTTCTCCATCTCCGATCCTACGAACCCTTCTGCGACACCTCAGCAGATACTGCAGAAATTTTATGGCGTCGCAGCAGAGGAGCCGAAAGAAGAGGATGACGACCTGGACGATCTCGCTCGTACAGATACTGTCGAGACCGGTGACCTGGACGATGATGAAGAGAGCGAAGAGACTGGGCAGACTACCCCATCCGATGATTCGCGTGATCCAGAGCAGAATGAGAAGCGCAAGAGGAAGAACAAGCTGGCCAGGCTGAAGAGAAAGACAAAGCAGCGAGCCTATGAGTTCACTGGCGTAAGCGATACCGCAGGCGTGCTCTTCCTCGAGGTTGTGAAGGTTACAGACCTGCCGCCAGAGCGCAATATGACGCGCACCTCCTTCGACGTAGATCCTTTTGTCATTTCTTCGCTTGGAAAGAAGACGTACAGGACTCGCGTGATTCGTCACAATCTCAATCCGGTATTCGAGGAGAAGCTGGTCTTCCAAGTGCTCCGGCATGAGGTCAACTACTCTCTTCACTTCACGGTCATGGATCGAGACAAACTGTCAGGCAATGACTTCATCGGTAATGCTGATCTACCACTCGAGAAGATTATGGCTGCTCAGCCTGAGGCGGATCCAGCGACTGGATTGTACAGCTGCCAAGATCCTCCAATCCCGGACGCTGCGCCTTCGCCAGAAGCCAAAAAGTCGAGATTCCGCCTTCCGCTCTCTCGATCGTCCTCGTATACCAGTCTCGGCAGATCTCGTAATTCTTCGTCACAGAATCTGCCAAGGCTCGTCCGAACAGACTCCAGCACTAGCACGTCTGGACACAAGAAGCCCACGCTGAAGTCGGAGGACTCAAGCCAGTCCATCGATTCTTTCGATGATGCAGCGGCATCTACCAGCTCTCCCGCTACCCGCAAGGGCTCGAATCAATCCAACGGACAGCAGAATGGACACACCCCTGCGATTCACATCGACGGCGACCCAGCAGATGACCCAGACTTCAACGACTACACGCTGTCTATCAAGCTCAAGAAGGCCGAGAGGTGGGAAGCCAAACATTCCCCAACTTTGCTCATCCGAGCAAAGTATCTCCCATACCAAGCCTTGCGGCAGCAGTTCTGGCGTGCAATGCTCCGACAATACGACGCCGACGACAGCGGCAAGATCGACAAGGTGGAGCTGACGACGATGCTGGACACGCTCGGTTCGACTTTGCGCGACACGACCATCAATTCATTCTTCCAAAGATTCGCGAGCCAAAATGGTGGTGAGGAGGTCCTGACCATGGATCAGGCCGTCATGTGTTTGGAAGATCAGCTTCAGAAGTATCAGACAAATAGAACGGTTCGTGACACGATCCGGGGTAGTCTGCCTGCGAGCTTGGGTTCTCGCAATGGCGGCGAGACGTCTGGTAGTGTTACTCCGTCTCAGCCAAACTCTAGCGCCGGAACGCCTCTTAACAATCAGTCACAAACTTCCATCGTTCCAGCTATCGAGACTATGCATCTTAGCAAGGAAGGCGAAGAAGGTCAGCATCTTCCGGTCAACGACCTCGCCGACGAAGAACGTGGAGAAGAGCATGTGGTCGAGATTCAGGAGTGCCCTATCTGTCATCAACCTCGATTGGACAAGAAGAAGAACAGCGAAGCCGACATCGTCACGCATATTGCTACCTGTGCATCACACGACTGGCGAGCCGTCAACAATATCGTCATGGGTGGGTTTGTGACAAGCAGCCAAGCCCAGAGAAAGTGGTACAGCAAGGTCATCACCAAGATTGGATATGGTGGATACAAGCTCGGCGCAAACAGTGCCAATATTCTTGTACAGGATCGACTTACTGGACAGATTAATGAGGAAAGGATGAGCGTGTATGTCAGGCTGGGGATTCGGCTCTTGTACAAGGGTCTGGGAAGCAAGGATATGGAGAAGAAGAGAAGTAAGTGTACTGATGCAGCCATAAGGACTGTATACTGATCAGAAGCAGTCCGCAAGCTCCTCAAGTCCATGTCGTTCAAGCAAGGTCGCAAGTACGACGACCCTGCTTCTGCGTCCCAAATTCCTGGCTTCATCAACTTCCACCAACTCGACATGTCAGAGGTCCTTCTGCAGACTTCAGAGTTCAAGACATTCAACGAATTCTTTTACCGTCAGCTCAAGCCAGACGCAAGACCTTGCTCTGCTCCAGATCGACCTGAGATCATTACTTCTCCAGCAGACTGCCGCAGCGTCGTGTTCAACCGACTCGAAGATGCTCAGCGCGTGTGGGTCAAGGGGCGGGAATTCTCGATCGAGCGTTTGCTTGGAAATGCCTACCCGCAGGACGCAAAAAGGTACAAGAACGGAGCCCTGGGTATAATGCGTCTTGCCCCCCAAGACTACCACCGCTTCCACATCCCTGTGGACGGTGTCATGGGCGAGCCAAAGACCATCGATGGCGAGTACTACACAGTCAATCCGATGGCTATTCGATCTGCGCTCGACGTGTACGGCGAGAACATTCGTGTTGTCGTACCAATCGACAGCGAAAGGCACGGCCGCGTCATGGTCATCTGCGTCGGTGCCATGATGGTCGGCAGTACCGTCATTACCCGAAAAGGCGGCGAAAAGGTCAAGCGCGCGGAAGAGCTGGGATACTTCAAGTTCGGTGGTAGCACTATACTGTTACTCTTCGAGCCTGGTGCCATGGAATTTGACCAGGATCTCATCGACAATTCGAGCGGTGCTTTGGAGACACTGGTAGGTGCATCCAACATGGCAATATCTCATAATCGCTGACAATCCTAGATCCGGGTGGGCATGTCTATTGGCCACTCACCTAACCACGCGCCTCATCTTCCAGACATGCGCAAGGAGAACCCTACTATGGAAGAGCGGCAAGAAGCTAAGCGCAGGATTGAAGGCAGCTTTGCACCTACGCGAGCCATTCCGGCGGATGTGGAAAAGGCTTCGGCCATGTAGATTACCCTAGATGTTACTCCAGCATTCTGCGATCTTTGCCGACCTGAAAGAAAGTCGGGAGATGTCAGCAGCGACGGCCTGGCGCTGTCGAACGATGATGATTATCCTATGTCCAAAGTCCTCTTCCACGAAAATATCCATGTCGTTACACAAACATACTCGTGCATGCAATGCAGTTGTAGGAACGGCTTACTACGCAAGTGAAGCATTCTTCATCTTTGTGTACAGAAACGCCAAGCCTCTAGTCCCAATCGGTGCAGATTCAAAACACGCCCATCGCTCCAACTCGCACGTCCCTCGACCAACTCCATCACCAACTCTTTTGCTCACACGCGACAAACGGCCCAGCTTCACCGCCTCGCAGAAAGCATTGCGCCGGCCTTTTGCACTGCAGGGCACACTCATTGGCGATCAGCAAATGTGAAAAGACGCGACACATCTCCTCATCCACGAGCTAAAAGCGCAAGACGCGCCACGACCGCCGTCGCAACCAGCCCGAGTCCGCGCCAGCAGTCCCGCGCGAAGAAAGCGCATAGCAACCTCCACCTCTTGCGCGAAGCACACCGCGCAGAAGAGCTTTCGCGACTTGTCTGAATCGGCAAAAGTGAGGGACAAGGGCATGACGTCCCTCCTCGCGCAGCGCTCTCCATTGCACCATTTGAGCATGAACCGGGGCGCCGGCGGCGACGCTGCTGCTGCTGCGTCTGCGGGTATGGCGGGACGGAGGAGGACGGTGAGGCATTTTGATGAGATTGAGGATGAGGGGGAAGGGGGACCGGCGAGGAAGAAGGCGCGTGCGGGCGAGGAGCGGGGTGGGGAGAATGGGGCTGCGAAGGTGAATGGGAGGGCGGTGGGGAAGAGGAAAGGTAGGTTGCTTGTGTTTTTGCGCGTTGCTTAGGGATGTGCGTGGGGGAGGCGTGTTGGAATGGCGTGTTGAGGAGAAATTGAGATAAGAGAGACGGCGACGGTGTGAATGCGAACCTGGGGCAGAAGTGGTAGAAGATGAGAACGAGCAGGAGACGAAGGTGTCAAGGAGATTGCAGGATGTGCGCTAACATGCAGCAGTGTACGACGAAGCAGACGAGGACTTCAACTTCTCCCGAGCACGATCGAAACGGGGCAAGAGCGGCGAAACAGAAAAGAAGTCAGCGCCCGCGCCAGCACCAGTACCTGCACAAACGAAACTGGCGTCACCTCCGCCAAAGCGCAAGCCGCGCAAGACCCTGCCCGTGACACCCGAAAAAGACGACGAGCGACCCGTGCGACGCTCAAAGCGATTATCGGGCGAAAACGAAGCGCGAACAGCGGGGCAAGAAGATCCATTCGTGGACGTCATCACGCGAACAGGCAAGAAAGGTGCAGCAAAGACTCCTGCTCCAGCGCAAATAGCGCAAACGAAGCAAGCAGACGTGCGGGAAGACTCGCCTGCCGTACAGAACGGGGGCTTGAACGCGCTACACGTCATGAAGAAGCGCACGCCAAAGCGAATCGATCTAGTCGAGAGCGAGACGCCGGTGATACGGCGGAACAAAGCGATGCGCCAGACGTCAGGGGACACGGGGCGAAGATCGTCTGCTGGACTGAGAGGAAAGAGAGCAAGCAGTCTCATCGACGCGGGGACAAGCAGTGCGCTGCCACATACCGAAGTCGAGACGGCGGAGTTTTACAAGCATATCAGCCAGGATCTGGTGGAGCCCAGACGGATGAAGCAGTTGCTCGTGTGGTGCGGGAGCAGGGCGTTGGGGGAGAAAAGAGTAGAGGGTGAGGGAGCGGAGGAAGGGCAGGCGAGACATGCTGGTATGTTTGATCTCGAATCCCATAGCAGCAGCAGCGAGTTTGTGGTACGAAGCATGAAGCTAATGAGCCACAGCGAGAACGATAGAAGAAGAGCTCGTAGCGGCCTTTTCGAGCCGGAACGATCTCAGCAACTGGTTCGACAGACCAGATGAAGCGACAGAGAGTGTCTCACTCGTGAAGAAGCCAAATCCTCGAAACGTGCAAAATGTGGCCAAGCTGGCAGAACTAGAGGCAGAACTGGCACGGTATGCCTCCCTCCATCGCTCCCTGTTGAAGCGCACTGACAAGTGACAGATTACAAGGCGAGAAAGCCTCCTGGGACTCTTTACTGTCCTCGATACCGTCCGCCTCGCAACAACCCGCCTCGCCCAGTCCAGAGCCACTTGAACCAAGCAGTATCGACGCCGCGCTGCTATCGCCATCGCAGGCTCAAATTCTCGAAACACTACTACAGCCACTCTCGACCTCAGAGTCCGCTTCACAAGCCCAAGCTTCCCCAACGACGCGTGCGACGGAAGAACAAGTACAGACCCGTCTCTCAGCATCCGCAAAAGACCTGCATTTCAAAATCGACCTCTACCACGATTCGCTGCACAAATTGGAACAATATGTGCAAACGGCAGGACGAGTCGCGGACAGAGTATTGGAGAAGACGGCGGAGAGATTGGAGGAGCGAGAGAAGGAGCGGAAGGAGAGAGGGGAGAGGGAAAATGGTGGGGTGAGGGTAGGAGAAATGGATGCATTGAGGGCGTTGGGGAGGGCTTTGAATAAGGGGAGCTGACCTTAGATGGAGGGATGTAGAGAGTGCGGGTGAGCAAGAGTGAGAGCTAGAATGGCGGAATGAGATTGAGGGGTTTTATGGAAGGGAGCGAAGGTAGAGGTGTATATATGTTCGAGTAGGCTTCATGAGAGATGAATTGACGCTTCTTTTACTTCTAAGACTATTTGAGCAAGTCAATGTGGCGGCGAACGTGCCAATCGAAGATCAAGTACTGCTCATACCTCTTCCCATCCTGTCGTGCATTGCAATCACTCGCAGCATCACGTGCTCTCGTGGCCCGGCCTGCTTTCCACAGTCTGTTGCTCCGGTCATGAGACCACTATCACGACGTGCCCCTCCACTTCGCCCCCTCCCTAATGCTCTCCTCCACCGCCTCTCGCAGAACACCAATCACACCACCTCCCTTCTTCGCCCTCGCTCTCGGACCCGCATTCAGTGCCACTCCGCCCTCCTCATCCCCATCCGACCCGTCCGCCTCACCCATCTCCACATCAGCCTCTCCCACTTCTCCAGCAGAACCCAAGCATAACCCCCTCGCGACCTCTTCCGCCCCTTCCCACTCTCCAACGCCGAACGACCCTTCGCTCTCGGCAAGCAGCACTTCGCCTTTCGCAGAGAAGGCAAAGACGTGCGTTGACTTTGCGGCTTTGATTTGTGCGGGCGATGGGTCCGGGATGACGCCGTCCGCGTTTGCGGAAGCTGATCGAGAGATTCCGGAGGAAGGAGAGGGGAGAGAGACCATTGCGCTGGTCAGAGTGGTTGAGAGGGGTATAGAGGCGTGCAGGAGACCCAGCGAGGCGGCGTTGAGGAGGGAGGGGAGGAGGTGGATGTGCTGATTGTGTTAGACATGATCTCAGAATGGAGAGAAGGAGAGGTAGGGGAGGGGAAGGTAGAGGGTGGGGAAAGGGCATGCTGATATCGAAGGAGGCTGGAAGGGGAGACAAGTGACGAGAGCAGGCTTACTGATGATGGACGCAGATCGGCCTCTGCCTCCGGCAATGACAGGATTTGCAGTGTGACCTGGATGAGTGTCCGCGGATGTAGGTGCGTGAGGATGATATGCCATAAGGTTGCGTGAATGAGAGTTTCAATGTGGCGCTCTTTTGGTCCTGAATGGGTCAGTATCTTGTCTATAGTATAATGACAACATTCCCGCTCGCATGGATACGTATTGCAGATTGACTCGATGTATTTTTGGAGTGGGCGTGTTGATCGATATCGAGCATGAAAAATCAGAACTGAAGAGAGGAAATTGTACATACCTCCTATACCAACAATAGGTCGCACATTGACTTCTATGGCAGCTGCATCTGGTATTTCGTCTCGTCGCTGGACCTCCACGGGTCCGTTCACTGCGCATATTATGCTATATCCGGCGTGGCTGTATGTGGCGGACCCATCTGCTCGGTGAAGCGGACCCAACTTCGCCCTTGGGGCCGTCATTGCATTGACGGATATAGCGTAGTTCTTCGAAAGTTCTTGTGAGGATGGCAGTGGTCTCGGGAAGTCTGAATTATCACCTTCAAATAGGAGAGGTGTAGTGGTAGACGGTAGGGTCTGCTTTCGCGAATGGAGCAGGGATAGTAGTGGAATACCGATGTCACCGACAAGTGGACATTTTATGGTTGAGCACCGACAAGTGCAAATGGACTGATCACTATCGTGATGAGACAATTGGTATAAAACAATCGCTAACAAGAGCAAAGTCATTGATATAGGTATATATCCCTTCGAGCTTTCTCTCGATCCTATCTGCTGAAACCAGCAAGGACGTCTGCTCTCGTCCAGTCGACCTCCAAGTTCTTCTCTTCATTACTGTAGACCTCGTTGATGATCCTCATCGTCCTATCCAATATACCAAGATATTCCTTCTCGCATTCCTCGAGCACAACACCCACCAACTTCTGCGAGATCGCCTTTTCGTCGGCAGAGTCTCCAGACGAATCGCCAAAGTGCTTTTCAACCCTCTTCCGTAGCGCATCAATACCCTTTCTGATTTCCTTACTATCATACGGCGAGAAAGCCCGCTTGGCCGCTGAGCGGGCGTGCGATGGTTTGTTTGCAATGCCAGTTGGGTTCTGGTACTGAGCCATGAGCGATTCGGTCGATTCAATAAAGTCCTGTTGATCTAGGTTAGTATCCTCTCTTGGATCGAGTCTATCATTGTACTCACAAGCAGTTTGCCCAAAGGTCTCCGCACAATCCGCTTGACATAGAGATCGAGATGCTCGCTCCTCTCCATGAGTGCCTTGCCCTTCCAACTCGCCAGCACAGATTGTGCATCACCTCCATCATCTACCTCTTCGAGGTAGTACATCATGTTCTCGATCAAGAGAATATGATAGTTGAGGATCTCTTTGTCCTCAGCTTCGGTTGATTGAGCACCACTGGGACCAGTGCCAATGGTTGGACTGTCTTTTGCGATTTGCTTGAGCGCAATCCACATGGCCTGGTTGATGCGTTCGTATGCCTCGTCAACCATGCGTCGCACGTCTAGCACGGCAGGATTGTTTCCTGCACTTCGGGCGGCCCCCGTAAAGACATTTTCGACCGCCATGCTGAAGTGTGGGAAAGTCCGGATGAAGGAGATGACGCCTTTGCGTTTCTTGAGCAGAACTTTGGTATCTTCGATAGCGTGAACCTGCTGCTCAATGAATTTATGGAAGATCGCTTCGAGCTTGGCCGAAGCGTCAGAAAGCGAGCGTAGGAGGAATTCCTGGCTCGTCTCGTGAAGAGGTGCGGAGAAGACAGCAACGGAAGCCATCATGCCAATTGCTTGGATGGGATCGTTCTTGGTGCTCTCATCGACGACCCTCATTAGCTCGACAGGCCAAAACTCGAAGATGGTAGACATAGCTCGTTGAACATGATCCGCCACATTGCGATCCGGCTCAGCAATACGGGGCATGAGAAGATCGGACGGGCCGCGTCGCTGCTCAGGTGGAGCTGATTGTACAGCGTCCACGAAGTCTAGATTCTCCAGTGACGTGGCATGGAAGAGTTCAACAACGTAATTCTGCTCCATAGCAAGTGTTGGTGCCCATTCCTGCAGCATGTCGGCAAATGCTTCACAGGGCGTCTGTCGTCCAGCCTGCAGCATCTTCGCCTTCTCACCACTGGCGGACCGCATGTTCTTGGCTAAAGTCTGCGAACGCTTCATGGTGAGCTTGCGAGTCGTACTGCCTTCTGTCGTCTCCTTTTCCGCTGTAGTGAAGAGCACGTCAGCTTCATCACCTGTTGAAGGTCGGACATTCTTCCTGTGGCTGTCCAGTGCAGTCTTGAAGACAGTGGTATACAGGGGTCGAGCAATGTCGGTGTACGTGTTGAGAGTATGTCGCCAAGCAGGCTGATTGACCTCCTTTGTATAGAGAATCAATGGGCTATACTGCCACAAGCCTGCTCGAGCTGCATTACAGGCGGCAGGGTGGAGGTTCCATGGAGCACTTCTACCGCTCGCTGATGGCTTCATCAGGGTGGGAATAGCTTGACCAAGAAATACATCAAAGGCAGATCCAAGTCTGCTGACCAGTCGCTGACAGAAACGATCGCTTTCGGTCAAGTACATATCACGCTTCTCCTGTAGAGCATGCATATTGGCAAGCTCCGAATGCTCCGAATTGTCGTTACCAGACCGGCAATGATCGGACAGCGAATTCGCGGATTTGACAGTAGGGTCGATCGTGAGCATCGCCTGATAAAGCATGACAAGGTTGTTCTCGATCAGGTCGAGGTCGGAGTCGAAGGAGCCTTGCTCCAAGGCGGCCAATTGATCAGGAGTGATAGAAATGGTGCTGACGAGATTCTGCAGCTCAGTGTGGAGGATCTTCTGGTTTGCTGTCTGCACCTGCAGACCTTGCCCTTGCGCCTCGATGAAGGCGATATCGTCGTTCAGGGTACCTAGCTCTACGCTGTACAACGTCAAAAGACCATCGAGCTCATCGCATTCTGCTATGGCACGGTCAAGCATGCGATCTACAAGACCAACCCGATCGTCCTTTTGTTCGACATGATGGAGCCAGCTGCCCGCTTCAACGCGGCCGATCTCGCGCTTGATACCAACTTCGAGCTGATCGATCTTATTCGGCTGAAGAATTTCGTTGCCCCAGCCAAATTGTGAAAGAATGGACTCAAACTCCAAACCCTTGGTCTCGAAGAGGGCGGGGTCGATACCAAGCGAAGCAAGATACTTCTCTTGCTGGGCCGTACGTCGTTTGGGCTTGGCCACCGGACGAGATTCTTGTTTTAAGTCTTTGGTGATGCCGAGTGCATCAGGAGCATGGGCGTCCAGTGTTGGCGGCTCTTCGGCCGCTGGCGTCCCCGCTGCCGGCGTGCCGACTTGTGGACTTCCAATTAAGCGCTCAAGAAGATTTGTCGATCCCTTCCTGGATATTTGTGGCGACTCCTTCTCGCTCATGTTTGCGCTCACGACAGAATTGTTGCGGCTGGCCTCGAGATTAGCTGTACGCAGCGGCGCGGGCATCACACCGTGTACACCATCCTGCTGGTCTCCCTGATCGATGCTCTTCAGTCGCTCAGCAGCTCCGCCTGCGCGAGGTTTGAACGCGTTTGCAGCAGCAGCAGCTTTCCGGAATGTGTCGGCGACATTGCGCTTCTTGAACATCGGTCCGAGACCCGGACGTGATGCTTCCTCTTCTGTTTTCTCTGCATCGGGAGTCTGCAGCTCTGGAGTAGCTGCCGGAGAAGGTGACGGCGCTTCAGTAAGAGTCTGGGCCGGCTCAACCTTGGGGACTTCCGGTTTCGGCGGCTCAATTTTGACCGCCTCAGCTGCCTTCTTGAATGGTGATTGCTCCCGTTGTACAGATGGCATTGGTGATGGGAGATTTGACCCAGTCGGCGTCTCGATGAAGGCGCCCGGTAATTGTGGGCTTGTTGGGGTTGTGCCCGAAGCTAATCTAGTAGTTAGAGGCGGAGGCTTAAGATCTTCGCTGTCATATGCTGCCTGCGAACTGAGATTTCTTCCTGCAAGTGGTGGACGTCTGCGCTCTGGCAGATTGTTCTGATCCGGCAGAGTACCGTCGTCACTCGGGGCGATACGACTGTCTGCAGAGTTCTTCCGGTCTGGTCCAGGCGGCTTCTTTAGTCGTCCATTTACCTCCGGTGTCGATTGGCCACTGACGGGCGCCCATCTATCCTTTACAGAACCGTTGAGTCGTGGCTCTTCTGAAAGCCCACGCTGTGCAAAAGCGCTCGAACTTGGTGGTTTGGCGGAGGCTCCTGTCCCCCTAGAAGACATTGAAATTTGTGAACCTGTTGGTGACACACCCCGAGCCCTCAAGTCACCTCGAGAGCCCTGAGGACTGAGCCTCCCATTGCGAGTCTGCTCTGGTGGTCGCATGCGGTCCGGATCCTGCAGGCCTTCTGTGCTCGGCTTCCGCATCCGCTCTCTACTATGTGCTGTTCTAATCCCAAGGCCTTGGTCCGATGGTCTTCGTTGTTCATGTGATGGTCGCCGCTGATGACCGTACGCTGCTCGCGTTGGATCAAGGTTCTGTGGCGGAGGGGAGCCTTGTGCAATGAATCTTCTTGCACTTGGAGGTGCGCCTGGCGAAGTGCTCGAGGTAGTCGAAGGAGTAAACTTGTCCGTGCTCATAGATCTGTCCCTAGGATCCGCATCGCGAGACGCAGGTCGAGATCGTTGGGCAAATGGCGCATTTGGCGCTCCCGGGGTGGATTCCACTGAGGGGCCCCGGGTCTGCGGTGTCTGTCCTGGTGTCTGTCCGAACATCTGATCCTTCTCTTGCTCGTCGAAGCCGACCAAGTCTGGAAACCTTCCCTTGGTGTACTTTCGAAAGATCTTGACTAGACTGGCTATGAAGAAGTCCCTCTCCTTCGACGTCCCTGCCTGCCAATAGTATGGCTTGCCGATCGTGACTACGAATCCCAAGTTGCCAGCTCGCTGACAATTATTCCGCCGGTTCTGATCAGCATCAGGTGCGATGTAGTTGAAAGACTCGATCGCAGTGAGGTCCTCCAGATTCCAAGTCTTGCCTATGGAAAACGATCCATTATGGTTCTCCCGAGCCTTATGAACGCGTACTCGACCTGTGCTTCGTACTGCAACAATGATTACGCGAGCTTTCTTGTTGTCCGGCGCTGAATCGATCGGAGGGGGCATGGACGGGTAAGCTCCATCCTCTTCTATTCGAAGGTGTGTGATGTACGATTCGGCTTCTGCAGGCTTGTCAGTCTCCACCATGCTTGTCGCTTTACCCTACGAACGCTGGCCGTGCTCGTCCATCTTTGCGAAACAGCTCTCCTGTATGCGTTGCTTCTCACTCTCGAATCTTTGAGCGCGACTTTGATTTGAGCTCGGAGTTTGTGACATCGGTGGTCGAGTCTGGCCATCGATGGGCGGCCGGCCTCCCTGCTGTAAGCCATTGCTGCGATTCATCGTAAGCTCAATGGTGTGAAGACTGAGCTGGAAGCTGTCGCGTGGTCTTCGTGTTCGTCCGGATCATGCGGACGATGTTGATGTGATCGGGGTGCTACCGTTTTCCGCGTTGAAGCTCCTCAGGACCTCCATCTGACGTTGACCATGCTGCAGTGGTAAAAGCTTGCAGAGCTTTGTTTCTGACCGGGAAACGTCGCGAGTCTTGACAATTAGCCAGAGATCAAAATCGAAGTCCTGTAGCAGCGAAAGCGCGGAGCTTCTCCTGTTCTTCCGTCACTTGACTCGCTTGATTGCAAGGTGGATCTCCCCCAAGTCCATGAAATGCTTGGCACCCTGTCATTCATCTTTGGCACCAGGTCGGCCGCCGATCCCCGACCGCAGAGCCGCTTCCCTGGGACTTTATCCAAAAACTTCTCTCCACAATTCGAGGGTGGGAGATCTTTCAACAGACCAAATTTATTCGATTCGCAAACTCAGCATACTTGCGACGTTCCGGCACGCGTGAGTCATGGCATCAGAGACGACTTTGTTGTCTTTGCTACACTTGACGAGTGTCTTCCTCACTGGCAATGGTTTCTCAAAAACTGCAGCGCAGCTTCAAAAAGAAGCACAGAAGCGAGGACTTCCCTTGACTGAGCCGAAGCCTGAAGCAACTTTGCCGACTTTGGACAGTGTTTTCGCGTTCTGGAAATCTCAGCACCCGTCGAACGAGGATGAGGGCTCACAAAGCGATGACGAGAGCGATCTGTCGTCATCAGATCTAAGCTCGGATAGCGACGATGACAGCGACTCTAATGTCCCTGATGCATCCGATTCGGACGTTGAGATGGCGGACACGAAGCAGGAGGCAATGATCAAGAAAGAGCCCCTTAAAGCAAAGCAGGTGGAGGTCAAGCCAAATGGAAAGGCCACAAAGAGGAAGAGGGATGGCTCAAGCTCGGAGTCGTCATCAAGCGAGAGCGAAAGTGACACCGACAGCGAGCTCGCCGTGCCGACGAAGAAGGTAGGCAGCAGCACGAAACCTGTCAGTGTGAAAAAGGCAGCTGCAGTGCCCCTTCCAGAATCAGACTCAGATTCAAGCTCATCCTCGGAGGACAGTGACTCGGATGCTGGAGTCGAGACAGCCAAAGCCAGCAAGACCGTCAAGGCGAAAGTACCAGCGCCAGTGAAGAGCAAGGCAACATCATCCAGCGAGGATACCAGCGACAGCGATTCTGACGCATCGTCTTCTCCGGCAGTCACGTCCAAGTCCTCCCCAATCAAGGCCAAGTCTATCAATCGAGCTGCTTCCCCCTCTAGCGTCAGCTCCACCGGCACTACGAGTTCAAGTGAAGAGGACAGTTCCGATGCTGATGACGACTCCGAGCTCGAAGTCGTCCCCGAAGGAAATCTTGTCGCGAAGAAGCTCACGACGGCAAGCTCAGAATCATCCGCCACGAGCGCCACTTTGCAAGGCAGCCCGGTCCCCGTGAAAGCAGAGTCAGCAGAAGAATCGCCAGTCGACAACGGCGACATTCATCCGTCTCGCAAGCGCCAGCTCGACTCTTACGCCGACAATGCAGCAAAAAGGCAAAAGAAGAGCAACGAGCCATTCTCACGCATCCCGAAAGACCAAGCTGTAGACCCTAGACTGGCCAGCAACAAATTTGTTCCATACGACTATGCGAACAGAGCGCACGAGAAGCTCATCGTGACGAAGGGGAAGGGATTCACGAAGGAGAAGAACAAGGGTGAGTCATTCGTGGCACATTGGGAAATCGAAGTGCAGCTAACGTCAGCAGGTAAGCGAGGTTCTTACAGAGGCGGCAAGATCGATTTCGCGCCAAAGGGAATCAAGTTTGACGACTAGAGACCGCCTCTGGTATGCGGTGGCAACGTATCGTGTGACTCGCCATCCTCGGAGATCTTCTTGTCCGCCAATATCCATGTGTCTTCTGACATGATCGTCGCTTGAGGTGTCTGGCTTATTCACACCAACCTTGCGAGTTTTCAAAGCCTAGCAAGGCACCGATGAGGACAGGCATCGTGACTACCTCTCATGGAGGCGCCTCGATGATGTAGCAATTAGCGCTCCCGCCCGGGACGTCAGCGGAGCAGGAGGTATACGAGATGCGACGTCGATCAAGAGAGCATCGTCAATGGACTAGAGCTTTCAGAGTCCCTGCCTTGCATTTTAGAACTATCGCGTTGGCCAAAAGTCGTCACGTCTCGTTCAAGCGTATCATTGTAGATCTCACAATACATTAGAAGCATGATATACAAGTCATAGACATCTCGAGCCTTGCATTGCGTTTGACATCTTTCAATTGTGACAGTGACTGATTCACATATCTATATATACATTTCGAAATCCCTTCATCCCATCCCTATCCGAGGGCCTTTGATCCGAAAGCAATGCTCGCTCGCTAAACGCTGTGCATAAATCATATCCGTTGCTCTTCCGTCTCCCTGTCTCCTCGGACACTTCAGCTCTTGAGTCCGACATCATAACCACCCAAACCCCTCCAAGCGTCCAAAACCTCCAGACTGGCCTTTCGCTTCTCCCTCCTCTCACCACCAAACTCATCCACCTCTCCCAGTCCATCGCCGTCCAATCCCCTTCTGACGCCGACCTTCCCCATGCCATCCAATCTAATCATCTTCCTCCCCCCTTCCACCTCACCATACGGCATCGTAGCAACGCTCTGATAATCCTCCAATACCCCCAGTTTACGTCCAGCAAGCTTCTCCAGCTCTGCGCTCAAGTGCGTGAGACTCATCTCCTCTTCGTCCGCCCCTGAATCCAGGTCCACAATGCCAGGCTGGAATACGGAGCATGGCAAGTGCTCGTTTTCGTTCTCCTTGGTTGGCGTGTCGAGTTCGCTGCGCGAGTGACCGCTGAGACTGCCCCCGTCGGTGAGGCTGGGCGAGCGCGAGGCGATGCTGCTCATTCTGCTTGGCAGACCGGGGGTAGGCGCCGTGGTGCCGGTCGTGAGACCCGGGCTGATGGGCGAGAAGCCTGGGGTCGAGGGCGTGGGGGCGAATGTTGCAGTTAGAGGCGTGGTGCTGCGGAAAATCGAGGCGCGGTTGTTGCCTAGCAGGGGCAGGTTGAAATCGGAGAAATCGATGTTGAGGTCGGGCATGAGGTTGAAGGTGTCGGCTGCATCGAAGGTGCGGGTGCGGCGGGGAGATTTGAGTAGGGAGAGAATGCGGGTGTCGCGTTCGTTGTTGAGGGAGGAGTTACGCTTGGGGAAAGTGGGCGCGTCTTCGGTAATGGGAGTCTTGAGAGCGCCGGTGAAGATTTGAGGGCGAAGGATAGAGTAGCGGTCTGCTGGGTTCTTGTCGATGATGGTAGAAGCGATGGAATTGTGAGTGTTGTTACTGTTACTGATTCGGATGGGAAGAGGTCCGGTATAGGGGATGGCTTCCAATTCGGAGATCTCCTCAGCCGGAGTTGGGATCTCGGGAGACCAGTATGAAGCAGAAAGTGGAGGTGTAGGAAGATTGCCGATGTTGAGAGCAGAGTTCGAGCCGATGTGGTTTCGCAGGGGACCGCTCGAGCGTGGGGACGAGGTGTAGCTCGGCAAAGGAGGCGTGGGGAATGTGATGGCCTCGCCGGTCTCGAGCGTAACTGTCGAGCCTAATGAATGACTTCTCTTCGCGTCGTCAATCAATGACTGTGCGCTCTTATGTTTCGCTGCGTTCGGAGCAGAAGGCGCAGATACTGGTGGCTCCTCCTCTTCCGCGATGGGCAGGTGCTCTGTCGTAGGATTGTTAAAGTGAAAGTGGTGTGCTTCCGCAGCCCTCTTGCTTCGCATCAGCTCCAACAACTCCATCTCTTCAGAGGTGACGGCGACGAAATGTGCTGCGCCTGAGGGGTAACCAGAGGTGACGGACGCAGTCCTGACGCTACCGTTCGACGACAGCATCCGTTCTGACTGGCGTATACTCGGACTTCGTGCTACCGAACCGTCGGCTGTGGGAGGACGACCTGTTAATGCAAGGTAAGAAGCTGCGTGACGTGCAAGTATGGGGACGGGTGGTGTGCCATGATTGTCAATGCTGGGTGATATGCGTAACATGAAAGGAATGGTGGCTGAGGTGAGAGTGGTCTGCATACTGGCCATAGACTGTCGCAAGGCAGGAGTCAAAGCCGCGGCTGAAGCTGCTGCCGACCCCTTCCTTTGCATCGTTGCCCTTCGCAAGAATGTCCCTGTGTGAGGTCCTGGTGATGGTGTCAACATCGGTGCCCATCCGGCAGGCGACTGAGGTAGCGACTGACTCTCCTCATCGGACGACAAGTCAAGGATAGATCGACTGTTGGGATCTTCCGACATGAATCTTTGAGGGTGTGACCCATCATTATCCACGGCTGAGTTCTTCCGACGACGATTGGCCCTGATGTAGGAGAAGTAGTCACTCTCGGACGATTGACTGACGAAGGACGTCGGTGCAGCTCTTGCTCGGTGTGGCCCGAGTGACGGCTGGAAAGTCGTCACTCCTGGCGGCGCCGACATGGGCACAGGTTGCTCCACTACCTCAGGGTAATCATCATCGGAAGAATCATCGATTGCGTCGAACCAATGCGTTACTCCCTTGGGCGGTCGTCGGACGTGGATCTTTGCTCGATTGAATGAGTCTCGAGAACGAGCGGCGGACCTGCGAGGCAATACTGGCGGATCACTTGCCCTCGCTTTGGCGACGCCATCGATGCTCGCTCTGAAGGGCATGATAGGTGTGTAGAGAGACAGCGGTGAAGACAAGGCACTCTTGAACGACTTTTGCCGGAGAAGCCTCTTCCCTAGCGGAGAGCTGGGGGATCCCAGTGGGCCTGTGATCTCAACCGTGCGTGTAGCGCTTCCGGGCTCTAGGTCTGGCCGCGGTGGTATTCGCGGGGATGACCCCTGAATCGACGACATTCTAATTGTAGTTCTCCGATTTGCAACGAATTGGCGAGATTGTCTGTGTTGTTGTTTCGGCCTAAACGGTGCTGCTGCCGCGTCGTATGCTGATACTAAAGTATAGGACAGATCCCGCCTCAGTCTTGAACCTTTCCCGTATATCGACGAGCGAGCTCGCAATTTTCGTCGGTGAGCCGGTCGAATGTGTGGGAAGGTGTGACTAGTTGGAGTCGACTCTTGCCAGAGCTCTTTGCGATTGGGCGTCAAGTGTGCAGGTGAGAAGTGTGCAAAGGACGGAGGTGGTTGTAAGGAACTACTGGCGACAGGATGGGCCCAAACATGCCGCATCAAAGGCGAACCTTTTGCAGCATTGACATCGATGTACAGTTTCCTGTTGCCTCGCTTCGTCTGCGAAGAATCGAGGAAGAGTTTGGACCTGTTGTCGGGTTTGCTTCTTCGTGCAGCCAAAAGCAGCGGAGGGTGCGTCGGAGCAGCGAACAACTCGTCCATGGCTCTGGTGGCTCAATGATCTCCTGACGGATCGGATAGCTGCAGATGTCATGCAGCAGGCATGCTCCAGATCACTGTCACGGCCCAGACGGGCAAAGCGTCTGGAGTTTGACAGGCACGACAGGGGTGCCTATTGGCAGGAAGAGTTGACCAGGATTCCGGGCTGAGCCGACCGTGTGGACAGAAGCACGTCCTTTGAAGATCCGGTAGGGTATAGCGAGGGTGCAAGTGCCTTTCTCGTCCGGGTCGACAACGAGGATGCAGATGTTATGCAGGATGACGGCGTAAAGGGAGCAATCCAGACCAGTAGATTGGAGGCCGAGTGGGTTTAGGGGGCTTTGGTGAAGAGTAATGCAAGGCTACTGCAAGAAGAGTGACGCCGTTTGTCGAGGAGAAGCGGGCGGCGAAAGGGCCATCTGAGGTGGTTCTGGGGCATTTCTGCACTTTGCTCGCGCTGGCGACCGTTGTGTATAGTCTTTGGAACGGCAAATGTGGTCAACGGTGAGGGTGTCGTTTTTGTGTCACGGTACGCAGAGACCATTCGCTGCTGCGACCGTTGTGTCAACGCTCCCACGTGAGACACGTGAGCGTGACCTTGATTGAGTAATTCTACCGTTGAGAGGAATGCTCACCACGAGCCTGAATTTTTAAGAGGGGGCCGAAGGTAGTGACGAGGCGGCTCCTGGTCTAGTGAAGTCGTGAGTGGAAAAAGGAAAAATAGGGATGTGCTTTCATGTAGGCGTTTGTCTCCACTGGAGCTGAAGAAGCTGCTCTATGACAAACCTCCATTGTGCCTCTGCTTCGTGTAATGCCGTAGGCTTTCTTGTCCTCATCCGACAAATTCGATAGGTTCGCGACATGCTTCATTATTTCGAACGCAGTCCTCTTACGAGAGCATGCTTTCTGGGCAAGAAGTTTGGTGAATATGCTAGGCTAGTGGTGGGATCATCGTCAGGGGGAAGCTCGGAAGCAGGGGTCTAGGTGCGCCCCTTCACAACCACTTCGGGCTAGATGCTGCTTGTATTCACCCGCTCGAGCGCCAGCATGCATCTCTAAAGTTACTCATCATTTTCGTCTTCTGGACATTCCTGTTGGTCACCTTCTGCACCATCCCGAATGAAGTTGCATTTAACAATTTTTTTTACAGGTCAGACAAACACATTGATCGACGACACCCGTTGTCAACGCCGTATCGAAGATGCGTTTGGCCTCCAATTGGCCAACTTCCATGACATACGGAGAAGACTCGCCTGTCTCTCTCGGACATGTCGGATGATGGCAGTGCTGCATCTTTATCCGCGAACGTCAAGTGTCACAGGCTCGACAGCAGTACCGAGACATGTTTGGGCAAGCGTAGGGACATCGAATTATGTTTCAGCGACCTTTCTGCTTCCACGAACCTGTGATCCGAGCAACGGTTGATTATGCTTCATCTTGACTAAGTCATGCGATGCTAAGTGATGTGTCTGCTCTCTCTTCGGAGCGCCACAGCTCATCCACGGTTGACTGTTAGGCCTGCCTTGCCTGAATGGCTCTTCTTTCTCGCAAGTATCTCTCCTTGTCTCCTGCTGGAGTTCGGTATCCTGCAGTGACGCTGAATATCGTGTTGTACTGATACCGGGTGCCGGCCACAATGCGAGAGCTTCGGCGCGGCGTCTGCCTCACGTCACTCGCGTGGTGGACTTTGGGTAAATCCTTTTTGGGGCGCTTGGATGGCGTCTGACAAGGCAGGTCCCTCTCGTAGCGATGCACCCTTTTACCGTCACGACTCTGCTCTTCGACCGAGAAGTCTGAATCATGCCTAGGAAAGAGTGGAGTAGCGGACTCATCCGACTGCCGTTGTACTGGCTGCTTCAAGAATTGGTGCTGAATCATCGCCTGCCTGCGTGAGGTATGATCCGTCAAGGCCCAACGTACTGCTCCTTTGGACACGGACGACTGAACAACCAAATCTTGGTCTGCCAGATTCCGCACTAGCTCTTTTGTTATCTGGAAATCACTACCCATGCACTTTTCGATCTCCTTCAGCGTTTGTGGTGACTTCTTGGTAAGGTGAAAGATAATTCGTCGACCGAGGGCAAGGCTCTGACGCCCAACATATTCTTCGCCTTCTGCCGTCCCGCCTACTTGGCATTGAACGCAAGTGTAGCTGATCTCATCAGGTGGGAACTCAAAGTCATAGTAACCATGACAGTGAGCGTGCTGCCATCTCTGGCATTTGTCACAAGTAATCTAAACGTGTCAGGATATGTCAATTGACCGTCTGCCAGGAAAGGCCTTACGAGCACTCCTTCTTCCTCATCGAATCCACAGAAGCATTGCACCACCCTCGCATCGGCCTCCTCATCCTGATCATCGGGTGCATCGCGGGTGTTCGAAGATGAATGTCCAGCATGATATGCATTGGCGTCGTGAGTGTCGGGAATGCGGACTTGTGTGTCGGGAATGCGGACTTGTGTGTCATGCTGTGTTGGGCTCACATGTTTGACCTCTCGCTATCATGCTCAGCTCCACTTATGGCATGGAACACTGATTACATACCATGTTTTGCAAATTGGACCGACGACCACGATCTCCCAATGACATGTATCGGACCGGAGAGCCTCTAGTTGATATTTGCTGATTTGCAGTCACTGGTGGGTCGAGATCACCATCTTGGTCCTGTATTGGTGGAAGAGCGTCTTCACTATTATCGCCAACGATGTCAAACAGCATCGCCAGCTCTTGATGCGCAGTTTCATTCTCGGCGTAAGTAAGGGGTGGGGATTTTTTCGTGCGAATGGGGTATTGTTGATTCCCAGACGCACTCTTCATGGCTACTACGCCCATGTGGACACTGGTGTGTTGTTCTTTAGCTTGGGTTCACATTGTACATATTGTGATGGGATACCTACGATTCATACTCATTCCTCCCCAACTGGACGGAACGCTGAAAGGGTACTGCATTCCAGCCGGTCTTGACAGGCCAGAGATGTGGGCCCTGATCAGCTTCTTGCATGCCGAGAGGTGGTTCTGCTCTCTGGCCTGAGAGTACTACATGGTAGTATAGCCATGTTTGTACTGTAAGGGATCAGCAAACAGACTAGAAGCGAAGGGCGCGGTGAGGCCAACAAGGGAGCTGGGGAAGATGAACCAAGAAGCCAGCAAGGTCAATGCAAGCCTGATGAAGATCTCGATTGATCGTCGCGACCACCCGATTCTTCTGATGGGAGCGATTCTGGCGGCTGGCTTTCACAGTAAGCTGGCCTTCGTACTGCACCCCAAGAGTATATGACTCGAGAATGTGTTTCTCGTTACGAGGGTCCTCGACGATGAAGATCTGGAGCGCAGACAGGGTTTTATCTTGCAATCGTGGGAAGATTGTGTCGTGCTGTGTCGGATCAGCTAGTGCATGGAGCGAAAATTGTAGGACTGCTACGAGAATATCCATTGTCTGCAGGGCACGCAGCCCGCTAGGAGGATGAAGGACCGGCACTGGGTGATTGCGCTCCTGTGTCTGCGCAATCGCGGTGGAAATGAATCTGTCGTTGGACATGTCTGCTGGTGTCTTCTGTATACTTGTGAATCTGAACTGGTCGATTGGAAAAACTTTTCTGAAGCGAAGTTAGTTCCCGGCCTCGTCCGTCATGTCATACAGAAAGTAGTGCCAGACCTGCTGAACAATATCATGGAGAGCTGTAATGCATCAGAGATAAGTCATCGGTAGCTCAGGACAGCTTACTCCTGCTGTCATCCATTTCTTTGCTGCTTCGAAGCTTCCTGGAGCAGTCATTGGTGCCTCAGATGGCGGGATGTTCTGCTTCTTTGGAGGCATTGTGAAGTGGAATAAGGGCGGAACACCGTGCAGTAATCGAAATGGATCGAAGGAGTCGACTTCCTGAGCCGCCGGGGAATAGTTGTCGGGCTTCCAGAGAGAATGTCACGACTAGGAGTCAACGAGGTTGAGCTCACAAAGTAATGGTCTTGGAGAGTGGAGATTCGTATGCTGATCTCTATTGACCTCACCATCGAATTTGGCAATCATGTAGGTGAAATAAGCGAGTGAGAATACTGCAATCGCGTCTGAGCCGTGGCCATACAGGGAAATTAGAGTTCCGTTGCAGGACAATCGACTTGCGTCACTCATTGTTGAGGTTGGAGTTAAGTTATAAAAAGCTTGCTGAGTGCTGTGATGAGCATGCAAGAATACACTGACCCCGTACCGAGAATCGCCTACTCTTTTCGCCTGTCAAAGTTGATACCAGCACGCATTTGGATCTTTCCAGCAACGGTATACCTCACGTTGGAGTGGTGAGATGGACGGAACTATGACTGCAGCGTAGGGAAGAGCTGACACGCAACATAGGAGGGAGGCAACTTGCACGAAGTCATAAGAAACTAAACAAACAAATGGCACATAAATGAAAAGATTGGTAAATCGCCGTAAGGAGAGGCCGAAGTCGTCCGCGTGGGGAAGACAGATTAATATACGCGAAAGCGTGCTCAGGCTTGGCGAGCCGGAGATATGTTGGAGTGGAGTTGTTTCCTGACAAAGGAGGAAAGTGTCGTGGTGTCGCTGCGTCCAACCCTGCACACTTCCCAGCCTAACCCACTTCACGAAACCCACCATCTCCCGACCTCAGCTCCTCCCACCTTCAAAGGACCATCTTCAGTAGCTGACAACCTGATACTTCAGCCCATTGCAATCCCACGATCACTTCCTGGCTTCTTTCGTACCACTGGTCGCTTGTTCACGTGCGTTTGGCGGCTACTGATCACCCATCCGGTCACGATGATCACAAACTCCACTCACGGATAAACTCTGTCTGTCGGCAGACACTCTTTTCTTGCAGACAACAATTTCATTGAGAAGGCTGGATGTACATCTACGACAAGTGTGTCTGCTCACTACACATGGCTTCAGTCACGAATTGAAGAGACAGTACCAACCCGCACCGGTAGCCGGCAGCCATGTCCGTACCGGCTCATCAAGACCACGATCTATCCTCCATGGAGACTAGAAGCCGTCGAGGAGCGTCAGTATCATCGCTCCGGGCGACATCACCAAATTTTCCAAGGTCAGAAATGTCCTCGGACTCTCATACACAAATCTCTCGGAACACAAACATGGAGTCTGCCGTTCCCCAGTACTCCACTGCAGGACAGTTTGCCTTCGCCCCAGCTACTCAACAGACGACTGTGGTCACCACCACTACGACCACTGTAAATCTGGCGCCGTTCGTGTTGCAGCCTCCCAAACACCTCTCCGAACGAGACCCCAAGCAGTATCCTCTAGCATACTCCCCCACGCCTGACTACATGAGGAATATCAGATTCAAGATTGGAGGGAGGCTCACTACATTCACAGAAGCAGATGAACCGGAGTCTTTTCTCGGAAAGGTTCGTGTCTTTGTCTACTAAATGGAATGGATGATACTAGGACATTTACTGACCTAGAGCATAGTACGAGCAACAGCAACAATTGATCCGGAGCAACAATGGTGTTCTGAAAGAGTTGGAGCATACCACCACAGTAGATGATAATGCATCGACGCCGAAGCTCCGGACACCTGCCCTCACCCGCAGTAGCCGGCTCAGACAAGCGGATCCACGGGCTACTCCTCCACCAAGTCTCGCAGCAGCGGCCGAGCTCGCCGAGTCGCAAAGACGAAATGGCAAGAAGCGGTCACGACTCTCGGCTTCGCTGGGCACTGATGACGAGGAGCAACCAAGTACACGGACTCGGCGTCATCTGACCAGCAGTCTCGAGGAGCGCGTCTCTCCATTCACGCCCAATACAGAAGCTGGATCTGCGCGTAAGACGCAAGGAGATTCGCAAGAGTCTCTTGATCCGTCCCAAGCTACGTCCTCGCAATCTCTAGGACCAAGAACGTCGCGAAGTTCTCGTGGTTTGCGACGCACAAGCAGTCGTAGACGACTACAAGAGCCCGACGCTGGCCCGTCTGCTGCTGCTGGATTGGTTGTAGCCACACCACCTATCATGGACAGCGATGTTGAGGGCGATGCTCCCTCCTCGCAGCCGGCGGACCAGCACCGCCATCTACCTTCGATGTTGAACATCAGCTCACAACAGGATGCCAGTCTACCGAGCCCGAGCCTGTCACCTGTTACCGCGGCAGCGAATATGCGCCAGCGACAGCTGCTGTCCCGCAGACACACAGACAACGATGATGTGAGTGATCTATCCGGCCTGGAAAACGAGCCTCCTGTCAAGCGGAAACTGCCTCCTATGTTTGATGCGGAGCCGTCAAAAGCCTTGGTAAATACTGGTCTCGGTATCGACAATGCTTCATCATCTTTCGACATGACACCCGCCAACCAGCCGACACTGATGGATATGCCAGAAATGATCTCCATGTTCGACTCCTTACCGACTGAGCTGCAGAGCTATGTCATGTTCCAGCTACTCAAAAGATCCAACAAGAAAACCTTACGTACTGTGGCCGAAGTTGTCGGCCCGGCACTTAAGTGTGATCCGTTCGACACCCTTCCTGTAGAACTGAGCCTCAAGGTCACAAAGCATTTGGACGCAATCTCCCTTGCACGTGCTGCGCAGGTCTCGAAACGCTGGAGGCATCTGGTCAATTCAGACGAAACGACATGGAAAGACCTCATTGAGCAAGAGGGCTTCGACCTGTCTGACGGTGAAATCGAGCGCGCTGTTCGTCAGGGCTGGGGCTGGCAATTTCCGACGCAGAACGAGTACGAGAAAGACTTGTCCGGCCGAAAATACTCGCGAAGCTCAGCTCGAAGTGCTGAACCAGAACAAGCCAAGGGGAACGAGAGTGATGAAGAAACATCGTCCACTGTGCGCACCACTCGAAAGCGCAAGGCTGCAGCTCCTTCGGCGTCAGCCAAACGACAAAAGCGGAAAGCTTCAACCCCGCACGACGAGGAAGTCCGCTGGATGCGCGAACTACAAAACGGCCAGGGCCCCATCGCCTACGCCAGCGCTGCTGCAGCCGCCGTGCCTGATCCGAGAGTCGGATTGCCAAGTCTCAAAAGTCTGCACTTGTTCAAGAGCATTTACCAGCGTCACCACATGATGCGCCAAACATGGATGAAAGGTGATACGGAACCGCACCACTTGGCCTTTCGTGCGCACCACCGCCACGTCGTTACATGTCTCATCTTCTTCAACGATCGCATCATCACTGGTAGTGATGACACGTCGATCAACATCTTTGATCTGCGCACCGGCATTCTGCGAAAGCGCCTAGAGGGGCACGAGGGCGGTGTATGGGCTCTGTCATGCGATGGAGATACTTTGGTATCGGGTTCAACCGATCGGTCCGTTCGCGTGTGGAACATGACGACTGGACAGTGCATGCAAACGTTCCAAGGGCACACGTCTACTGTACGCTGTCTGGTCATTCTGAAGCCGACGAAAACTGGCGAGGACGCAGACGGCAATGCGATTATGCACCCGTCCGAGCCGGTCATCATCACAGGGAGCCGTGATTCGACTCTTCGTGTCTGGAAGCTACCGAAGCCGGATTCGCCTCAAATGCACCAAGCTGGTCCGCCTGAGAACGACTCTGATAATCAGTATGCTTTGCGCACTCTCACTGGCCACCATAATAGCGTGCGAGCGATTGCAGCGTACGGCGATACTCTCGTCTCAGGATCTTATGACTGCCGGGTCTATGTCTGGAAGATCAGCACCGGCGAACTCGTCCATCGTCTACAGGGTCACAGCCAAAAAGTGTACAGCGTCGTGCTCGACCACGAACGCAACCGTTGCATCTCAGGATCTATGGACAACCTCGTCAAAGTCTGGTCACTCGATGCCGGGACGTGCCTGTTCACTCTGGAGGGCCACACTTCGCTTGTCGGTCTTCTCGAGCTCAGCCACGGCAATCTCGTCAGCGCCGCTGCCGATAGCACTCTCCGCGTCTGGGATCCTGACACTGGACACTGCAGGAGCACACTCTCCGCCCACACGGGCGCTATCACCTGCTTCCAGCACGATGGATCAAAGGTCATCTCTGGTTCGGATAGGACACTGAAGATGTGGGATATCAAGACCGGGGAGTGTGTGAGGGATCTGTTGACTGACCTGAGCGGCGTGTGGCAGGTCAGGTTTGACGAGAGAAGGTATGGCTAGGCAGAAGCATGACAGTGCAGTCCAAAGCTAATTTCATTCAGGTGTGTCGCCGCTGTTCAGCGTAACAACCTTACATACATCGAAGTCCTGGACTTTGGTGCTTCCCGCGATGGAGTACCAGGCGCGGATCGTGGTCGCAGGATTGTAGTCGACTCGCGTGGCAGGGAGATCCAAGACGACGAGACGGTCACTGTGGAGCTAGCTGCCCAACCATGATGAGGTTCCATCACAGGGGTTGGTACTAGGTGGAGGTAGCAGCAATTTTCTTTTCAGCCGCTTGAGAAATTGGTATGGCTTATGGAGTAACAGCGGGATAATCACCGATTGGGGATCAACGAGCATCAGTATTTACACAAGACGACATTGCATAGAGATATCCTGGGTCTTTGGCGTCACATAGCGTCTCGGGCTTCGTTTTCCTTTCACTTTTCTACAGGCGGTCGATGAGATAGACGAGTATGTGTATACTGCACTACTACCATCCATTTTGGCTTTACTGACAATCGTGATTTGTGTCTTATGTGCACCGGTCACATTAACTCTCACATCATGAAAGACAGCGGGTCATCAACTCCATGATTCATTGATCCCGGAGAAGACCCGCCAGCAGGTCCCCCTTCTCCCTCTACCGCCGTTATAACGGAACGTGAAGATCTACACAATCGCCGTCCCAGCCCCAATCTTCGCCGTCCCCTGCGGGCCCGTAATCGTGCTCCCGCCGCTATGCACCACTGTCCCGCCGGAACCACCCGCGCCTCCTCCCTCGCTAGCATTAGCAGTAGCATC
Source organism: Elsinoe perseae (assembly GCA_029448695.1). NCBI lineage: Eukaryota > Fungi > Ascomycota > Dothideomycetes > Myriangiales > Elsinoaceae > Elsinoe > Elsinoe perseae. The sequence goes on from JARDAA010000159.1 coordinate 113,837, forward strand.
GCCACCGCTCGCCTTGCCCTCTGCGCCCTGTCCGCCTACCGAGCCCTGCTCCCCTTCACTCTTCATGCCCGTGACACCGAAACCGTCGTCTGGCTGGGAAGGCGCTGGGGATCCGGCGTCTGGTGGTTGTGACCCGGCGTCTGGAGGTGGTGGAGGGGGCGGATCGTCGGGCTTCTTGGGGGCGTCTTTGGAGTCTTTGTTGTCGTCTTTGTGGTCGTTGTTGTTGTTGTTCAGGTCTTCTTTGACTTTGTTTTCGAGCTCGGTTTTGGTTCCCGGATCCTAAGCGGGGTTAGCATAGAGCAGGACAGGGGAGCAGAATGGTGAGAGGGAAGAGGAGGGACAGCGGTGAGGGCAAGGACATACGGCGTTGATGATCCCTTTGATTTGCTCTGCTTGCGCGTCTACTTGGTGTTTCTTTGGATCATCGGCTGGTTGTGCTGGAGGTGCTGCAGGAGGGGCGGGAGGCGCCGAGTCGGGTGGGTTGCCCTGGCTTTGAAGAGCGCCATCGTCGGGGACGACCTCGTAGGGCACGGGGATGGCGGCGGTGGTGAGAGCCTGGGCGAACAGAATAGCAGTGGTGGCTGCCAGCAGCTTCATCATGGGCGATTTTGATATACGTGTTCGTTGGCGATGGACAGGCCTGCTGTGCTGGATGCGACAACGGTTGAGCTGAGGAGGAAATGTTCTTATAGACTGAAAGACGTCTTGCAGTGGGAAGGGCCAAGATGACAGCTGTTGACACCATGTACTGCGGCTCATAGGAGACATGGAAGGTACATGCATCCGGGTTGGATGGATGAGACTTGGGAAGAACTTACCATCGAAGCGCCGCTCTTGGGGGCCGTGCAAGTGAATTCCTTCCATCGCCGCGAGATCTTACCTTGAGAAGCAGTTGACGCGATACCGCCCATGAAAATTGCCGTTGTATTGACATATTCTCAAACATATCATGGATCAGTTCGGAGAAGTCGTTCCATGGAAGATCTGTCAACAGGAAAGAGTTCTACCAATCATGTATTTTACACACACCGACGCGCTCCTGGATAGGATGAGATTTTGATGATATTTCGTAGGGATCTGTGGAAAAGACGTTTATTGGATAGATCTGACTGTGCGTAGGAGGATTGTACAGGTGTCTGTCGCGAATGAAGTATGAGATGATTGCTCAGCCTTGTGAGCTTATCGAGGCCTCCTCCAGAACAGCAATGTTCGCAACGACAGACAATGTCGGCCAGAGCTTTGGCAGCTAACCGTACGAGACATGCACTGCGACCACCCGAGAGCTTCAAGGAAATTAAGATCAATGCAGACAATGGCTGAGCATGCATAGAAACCGAGAGTGCCGTGTGTCATTCATTGAGTTCAAGATGTGACACACTAGTCCATTGCCTGTACCCGATTCCCTAGCGTTCGTGCAGTAGCGGACATTAATTGTATATTATCGAACAAGCTATTCGACCTTGTACAAAAGACTCGGTGGTGAGGCGACGAGGAAGTCGTTCGTGGTAACGGAGTTTGGCGCTTCGAAGCTAGTCCGTATGCGGACGCCTCGTTCTCCTCCCTGAAGACAGATATGGCCAACAAACTTGCTCTTGTGGCACCCTCTCACATGCGACAACTCAACAAATGCACCCCGGACGCTCACCGCAGCAACGAAGACATAATCAGGCGGGGAAATAGACCCTGTACAGGCATGGAACGAGGGGTGAATACATTTGCTTTTGGATGCATACAGAAAGAAGATGCAGGGCGTAGCGAGGTTCCAACAGACTGCGGCACGCGACCAGGCACAATTCCAACTCATCAGGCGCTGGGCAGGATGCAGCAATAGTCGTCATCCAAATTCCTGATTATTCCTGCGGTCCTGCGGTGACTAGTGGGAGCTGTCGGTTGTATCGGGAGTGGCATCCTGATCGTGATACTTGCAGATCCCGCCCTCCAAGAAGAGTCCGTCTCCGATCAGATCATACGAAACGAAGGACTACCCACACAGGCAACCCGGAGCTCTCTGGACACTTTTCAGACTTTCACTTGGCACAATACTGGGGCTGCTTGTGGAACGCTACTGTCATAGGAAAGCAAGCAAGTCCATGCGCATTATGCTTCCCTGAAAAAGCTGGACGGCCACATCTCGTCCTCACTGTTCGGACGGCGGAGAAAGAACAAGCTTCTTTGCGGCTCAAAATCTGGCGGCGATCGACGAAGCTTTTTTCGGGCCAAAACCGATGCTTGCCAGAGCTTACCCGACCAAGCTTTGGCTCTGATTCGCACTGGTCCCTCTGATCCTCAACTACTTACCACATATTTCTGACCGTTTGTGACGTCAAGCGGCCACAATTTGGACTTTCGTATAGCACACCCTACAACACCTCCAGCCTCTGATGTGTTGTAGCAGCTTGTCTCCGGTCCTCTATGCCTAGCACCGGACCGCTGACGTCCTGTCCAGCAAAGTCTCAGCATGCGTCGGTATTGCAACAGCGTCCAAGCTTTTGTCATGCGCCTGCCAACCCTGTTTGACATGCTTTGCATTGCTTACTGCGCTTAATACTGCTTCTTCCCCACCATTGGCAAGTATCCATTCTAGCAGACTTTCACTTCATCGCACTGCGCATTTTTCTCTGAGCGCATCGGAGCTATTCTTGGCTATATATATATATTGCCTCATAGCTCACGCATGCTGAGTCTTATCAGCACTCTATTGCTTTCTTCCCAACACTGATATCACCCACCTCTCTTGATCAACCAGCGGGCATAACTCGCACACGACCCTCATCATGAGGTTCATGCCACGCATGCCACTTCATCGTAACAACAAGAAGAACTCGACTTCTGATGGCAGCAGCTCTGACGTCGAAGAGCGGAAGGATGGTCGCGTCGAGTTGCAGGAGGAGGACTGCTATGATGAGCTCGGCTTCAGCTTCCCATGGATCAAGAAGTGGACTATCCTGACCGTCATCTTTGTCGTTCAGTGCTCCATGAACTTCAACGCCTCCGTCTATGCGAGCTCTGTCGACAAGCTCGCTGCACCCCCTGCCGAGGGCGGTTTTGGTCGGGGCACCCAGTCCGTCCGAGTCGGTCAAGCTCTGATGCTCATCTTCTACGCCTTCGGATGCGAGCTCTGGGCGCCTTGGTCTGAGGAAATTGGTCGCTGGCCTGTCCTCCAGGCCTCTCTATTCTTGGTCAATATCTGGCAAATTCTCTGCGCCCTGGCTCCGAACTGGGGCTCGATGCTGGTCGGACGTTCTCTCGTCGGTCTCTCTTCAGCCGGTGGCTCCGTCACTCTTGGTATGGTCGCAGATATGTGGGAGCCATCCACTCAGCAATTTGCGGTAGGCTACGTTGTCCTCTCTTCCGTTGGGGGCTCCGTCCTCGGACCCGTATTCGGTGGCTTCATCGGCGAATACCTCAGCTGGCAATGGAACTTCTGGATCCAGCTTATCTTTGGTGTTGTTACGCAAGCCCTCCACTTCTTTCTCGTCCCCGAGACTCGTGTCACTGTCATCATGGATCGCATTGCGAAGAAGAAGCGCAAGTCTGGCGAGAACCCCAACCTCTACGGCCCCAACGAGATTCGCGGATCTCTATTCAAGCGTCTGCCACCCAAGGAGCTAGCCACCACCATGCTTCGACCCTTCCGCATGTTCCTGACGGAGCCCATCGTTCTCTGTCTTTCGCTCCTATCGGGTTTCTCTGACGCATTGATCTTCACATTCCTCGAGGCCTACAGCCCAGTATACAAGCAATGGAACTTTAGCACTGTCGCCATCGGTCTGGCTTACTTGCCTCTCCTGATCGGCTATTTCCTTGCCTGGTTCAGCTTCATGCCCTTCTTCGCCAGAGATCAAAAGTTCATGGCGAAGAACGGTGCTGATGCTCTCCAGCCCGAGCGTCGTCTGTATTGGCTACTCTATATGGCACCGCTCGAGACCATTGGTCTCTTCGGTTTCGCCTGGACATCGCTTGGTCCTGCCAAGGGTATTCCTTGGATTGCGCCAATGCTCTTCTCTGCTCTGGTCGGCATGGCCAACTACGCTATCTACATGGCTACCATCGATTACATGGTTGCCGCGTACGGTCCATACTCGGCCTCTGCCACTGGTGGCAATGGATTCGCCCGTGATTTGCTCGCGGGTATCGCCGCTTTCTACAGCGATCCATTTTACAAGCACTTTGAAACTTACACTCTCGAATACCCCAGTACCATCCTTGCTTGCGTCGCAATCGTTGTTACCATCCCAGTCTATATCTTCTACTGGAAGGGTCCTCAGATCCGTGAGAGGTCCAAGTTCGCTCAGACGCTTGCCGGCGAGCGCACAACGAAGGATGGCAGGAGAGCTAGCATGGTCACCGCCAATCAGCTCCAGCATCACGACGACGAAGAAGCGAGAGCAATTGAGAGCGACCCCAACAACCCTAATAATCCCGCCAACAGGGACAACAACGCCAACGAGCCAGCCCAATTCGACGAGAAGAGGGAAGAAGCCGCTGAGCGTGTGTAAACATACACATAATAGTTTGGACCACACGTCCGACACGTGACTACGATCACTCATGACTGATTCCCCATCTCGCATTTTTTTTATTGATCTGGAGGAAACAGAAACATGGATTTGGATAAATGTATCGTGCCGGACAAGCATACAGCCCATCACACAAGGAAGAGATGGCATACATCGACAGACAACACAGTGATATAGTTTCTTTTCCATCAGATGTAATTCTTCTCTATTAGTTGTATGGATCATGAACAAAAAAGTCTAACTATCTACTGATCTTGGCTCTATCGTAGTCTCGTGATCGCATTCCTCGTCCGAGTCACTTACTTGGACTTCCGCTGTTGCCCCTGATATCTGGCAGCGAGATCACATGTCCTTCGATACTGATTACTGGATCATTCTTTGGCGATGCTCGACTGCTCGCTGAGCTGCCATGCATCGCGTGATCCTGGAGCATGTCTCTCGCCGCTCAATTCAAGTCAGGCAGCCCTCGTCCCAGTCCATGTTTCCATCCGATCCAATATGGGCCCCTCTTCAACAGCCCCTTCACCCCTCTGCCTTCCCATCCCCCTCAGCCCTCGTCCTGCCATTCCTAGCCCTCCACTCCTCCACCCCCTTCTGCACCTCCTGCAACGTGACCCCGTCCCGCACTAACCTCATCGTCACCCCAAGCGTCTCAACATTCTTATTCCTCCTCTCATCGTCGAAGAAAAGCATCTCCTCATACGGCAAGCCCGTCTTCTTCTGTATGCGCTGAAAATGCGTCTTTTTATCCCTCGGGTAGATCTCCAATACATCAAAGAGCGAGATCGCCGTCGGTCCCTTGCCTGCTCCTGATCCCTTACTCTTCCCCTCCTCCCCCTCCGCTGTTATGGGGACTCGAAGAAATCGCAACGCCTCCCTCGCCACCTCCGGCGCACTAGTCCTGCTCGCCGCCCCGATCAATATGCCCTGCTCTTTCGCCCGCACCAACAGCCCCGCGACGTCCTTGTAGAACCCGAATTTCTCGCCGTACCGGTCCGACACGGTCAGGCCGTCGCTGGACGCTTTCAGGGGCGCCGAGACGTGCGTGTCGACCCAGAGGGGCCAGAGCGTGTAGTCGAGGTCGAAGACGAGGATCTTGGGGAGGGGGAGACCGTCGGAGAAGGAAGGCGGGGAGGGGAGGGTCGAGGCGGGGTTGGTGGTTGTTGCGGTGTTGGAGGAGGTGGTGGGGGCCGTGAGGGTCATGATTTCTTTGGTGAGGGTTGTATTAGTGAGGAGAAGGTGGATGAGGAAGAAGAGGAAGGGTAGGAGGGAGAAGGTGAGAAGGTGGGAGGTGGCCAGGTTTGTGGGAGGGAGAGGGTAGCGGAGTTGGGATTTGGGCGGACAGTCATGCGGAGGATTTCTATATCATTTTCTTGCTCACACAGTTACATATCACTTTGATTTCTGGACAACATAGATTCGAAGAAGGCAGAGTGTCCTCTCGATATCGCCTGTGTACCTTGAGAGAGGTCAATTGTCGCAGATGCAGCCTTCCCTGTTGACGGCATCACATCATAGTGGCCAACCAAAGACACTTTTCGATCACTTTTGATACATGGTGGCTTACTACTTGGTATCTCGTCATGCTCCATACCTCCCATGCAACCATCTGAGAGACAACATGTCTATTCGCAGCAGTCGGGACCTGCTCGAGCCCGTACCGCAACTCATGCTGTCGTCCTGATCCACTCGCCCCAAACCCAACTCAAGCCATCATTCGCGGCCCCTCAGTCGTACTCTAGGCAGTCGATGGACTCCAGCAGCATCCAGATCTGAGAGCTCACATCCCTCGTCCTCCAATCATACTCGGTGCTCAAGCTGTCGTGAAGCTGTCCCCACTCGAACGCCTTCTGCTGCTGCCGTCCACTCAACACACTTAGTGTACTCTCCGGCATAGCGAAGCTTAAGATGCGCTGGCAGACGGTGAGTGGTAGCTGGCACCTCAGACTCTTGTCACTGTAGCCGTCAGATGCTCCTCCATGCTCGGTCTGCAGCTTCCTCATGTGCTCCACCTGCCATTCCCTGTAGATGACTCCTTTGACCGGGTCCAGTTCTGACCGATCCATGCCCTCCTTGACATGGAAGCTGATCTGGTGCCTGGCCAAGTCGCTAGCGAGATCAGTAGCGGCGAAGGCAGTGTCGTCGGTGTTGTTGAGTCCCTTACTATCAAACCCCTGAGATCGATCCCCGGCACGCCCGAGCTTTCTAAGCTGCTTAGAAGGCTTCTTCGAATTTTTAAACCATACTGGCTCGTGGCTTGCACCGATATCGATGACGGGAGAGCTGAAGTCAGTGGAGTATGCGGAGTGATCCAGCGGCGTACTGGCGGCAGTGGTTGCCCAGGTCTTGTTGCCTTTGGTAGGAGAAGGCGAGGATTCTGGCGATCGTTCTGGCGTAGCTGGCGCAGTGGGCGAGAAGGTCTGGTACATCTGTAGGCTACGGATTGGCGTTTGTCTCTCCAGCGGATATCCGAACTCTGTATGGACAGTATCTGTGTCCAACACAGCAGCGCCAGCAGCTGCAGCAGTGTCGTTTTGCTGAAGCTTCGAAGGATCTCCTTGATGACCAGGTGCGAGAGCGTACACCTTGCGGGAGACTTGAAAGACAGCCATGCCTGCTGCCCAGAGTTCCACGTTGTGATAGCCCTCCACCTCGATGACATGGCGCTGGATCTTCTTCACAGCCCTGTCCAACTGTACTTCCTTACTGACCTGACCGTCCTGGAATCTCTTGCTGCTAGAAATTGCTCTGCCTCTCCCAGTTGTAGCCGTAGGTGATCTGTGAATTTAGCATGTGACATAGATCGAATATCAAGCAAGACTTACTCGGGACCATTGTCCTCCACATCATCCAACTCGTCGCCGGCGAGCGCATCGTCCGCCGAATATGCGCGTAGCTTGTCCCTCTTTGCTTCCTCGATGCTGTGCTCTGTGAGGTCGAATAGCTCATATCCAGTCTTGCTCATGTCTGATTTCTCCTTGCTCCAAACATACTCGACCGGTGACTTCCAAGTGGCAGTGCGGCGCAGGATTGCGCATGCGAAAAGAGCTCCATGATCGTCCAGACCAGTGTTTGTTATGATGAGAATCTTGCTCGAGGGCTGGCCCTTTTTAGGAGACATATCCATGCTCTTCTTTCCCGTTGACGAGTTGGTCGATGATATACGAGCTTGATTTTGGGTGGATTCTGCATTCGCATCATCAATGGCCAGGCCAGAGATGCCAAGGTCAGCAGAATCATCGTGCTGGTGAGAATCGCGTCTCTCGAGAACGCTACAAGTACCTCGGGAGACAGCGCGCATGTAATGCTCCCATGACCTCGACCCAAGCTCCTGATTATGACCCAAATTGAGCTGTGTGAGCGCTTCTGAGGCGCAACAAGCCGAAGCGAAAAGAACCCATTCAATGCGATCCAAATCGGCAGAGACGGAGATGTTGTTTTTGGACAGATTCAGCTGTTGTAGATTTGGAGCGTTCCTGATCACCTCTGTGAGTCCGCGAATGGAGTTGATTGTGAGCTCATTCCCAGATATGTCCAGCTCCACCAGTGCAAGGTCAGGTCTAGCTTTTAAGGCAGCCGTCAAGGCCTCGGCGATGAGTTGGAAGCCCTCATTGGTGAGCTTCTTGTCCGGAATCTTGATCTCGATCTTCGTTTGGAAAATAGTCGTGGTGTTGGCGTCGTCGGCGGTGGCTTGCAGCAGGGTGGTGCTGGGGGTAGGCAGGCTTCTTCTCAACGTACCTTTGACATTCTTCGCACCAGGCTTGACAATCTTGACTGCCTGTGCTGCTTTTTTCCAAAAGTCGCCGCCTATAGAAGTACCAAGCTTTTCGCCACTCGAAGGCCGCTGCAAGACATGGTCAGTCACGTCTAATGTGCAGCTTGGGTCTGATGAGGACTCACATTGGTGTAGTCGAAATTGGATCGCACCATCGTGCTCGTGGTTATATGGCGTTCTCGAACGATCGCAATATTCAGATACTGCACTAGAAGAGTGCAGAGAATAGGATGGAGCAAGGAAATGTGGATGTAGAAAGTGCAGATACAAACGTGGAAGGTACGGTGGTGAGAGCGTGTGAAGTTTGGACAGAGCTCATACTTGTGAATTAACATATGTCGCAGGCATGCGAGCTCCTCCAATCATATGGGAAGACATGTCAAAGAATGGCTTCGTCAACGAAAGTGTCATGTCACATGTCAATTTGGTCCGTTTGTCAAAAGAATCGAGTTGCGTCGTTTGTGTGTATCCCTGCAGACTGCGCCGCAGACACGCTTGGTAACTACAGCTCGAGATGTCGTAGATTTCCCTGGGGCTGGCAAGAAGCCCACTGAGATGTAAGATAAATTATGATGGTTCTCGAGTAAGGAAAGAAGAGGATAGGGGAATGATCGTGAGATTGACGGGGCGCTGAGTCAGCGACAGGGCACTCCTCCAGCTACTACGTATCGTTCGTGCAACAGCCGATTTTGACTTTCCTCGCCCAATCACGTCATCTGTCTGTCCTGGACGAGCATTGTATTGTCTCGAGCTCTGCTAGGGAATTATCATTCCCAAGGCCCCAGCTACTGCGTCACCACTGCTCAGATTTTGTGGCTATCTCAAGATCGTACAACTCCACGGAGGACATGCGTCTCAACAGCAGATGCTCTTAGCGTGCGCCGGCTTGCGTGCTTGCTGGCTCACTCTGACTGACATCAGGGATGACTTGATCATAGTGAAAGTCGCTTGACAGCAGGTACAAAGAGTGGAATGTTGACTCGTGTCCCAAGTGGCATCAGAAGTACCTTGGCCTGTCGACTCGTCAACGAAGCGTCTTTCCACTCTTGCAGGAATCGTTGGCGTGCACTTCGGGAACGTCGTACTGACGACCGACGAACGAACGACGTGCATGACAGTTGTCTATACAAGCGCCAGATGCGGCGGCACAGGCCCTTGAGAGAGAGATCTACATCTTGGGAACTTTCGACTATCGCCATATTCGCCTCTATAGATGCTTGCGGACTTATACCTGTGTTTGCCACAGTAGCGAAACCTTGGCCGCGCAGATGTTGTCCGTATGACAACAGCATGAGAACTCAAGTTCTTGTTGGAATTGAGCATCGAGTAGACTACGGAAGATCCTACAGTGAATGCCCTGTTCGTCATTTCAACGTCTCTCCGCTTTCCGATCTAATACACACGTATAGTATGTATGGTGAATTTGGCAGCGCAAATCAGCTGCATTGCTGCAAAACCGTGCAGGAAATGGTGACTGGCACATTTCTACCTGCTTTGCGTCGCGACCCCTGGCTCTCGTCTTACTCCAGACGGCAACCCTCTCCACTTACAGTGCCTTTTCGTAGATATTTGACCTGTTTCTGATAGCGTGCCGCAGTGCTATGTCTATCCGTATCAAGTGCACATGATTGCTACAGATCATGTCGCATCCTGAGCTTAAGCATTTAGAATCGACCAGTCCTTTTCGGTGTCTTGCTCCCAGAAAGTAATTACATGATACGAATCCATCGATTGGACTTTGTATGCGTGGTTGGAGACAATTCTCCATCGGAATTCGCGTTTCTGGGCACTTTGACCTGAGTGACGGGAACTGGGGAACTTCGGCATATCGTACTGATCAGCTCCAGGAACTGATTAACGCGCCGGCCGATTGTTCCACCTCATCCTCTTCTACATTCTATTCTCTAATATCTGATCCTGTGCTAAGCCCGTTCCTTCGGGAGCGTGTGTTGAGATGCCACGTAAAGAAGCGGGGCCTGCATTAGTCGCTCTGTCGACGTCGCAAACATCCAGACCACCATGCAAGATTGAGCCGACAGCGATCGTGTCAGATAAGGCAATACTCGTTGGCAACCACCCCATCATCATCGGAGCAAAGACAGTGCTACACCCGTACTCGAAGCTGGACTCTACTAATGGTTCAGTCACTGTCGGACGCTACTGCATCGTCGGCGAGCGTGCCACAGTTGGGTCAACCAGCAGCACTGATTGTGATCCGACAGTGACAATCGATGATCACGTCAACATTGAGACTGGAGCAGTGGTGGAGGCAGGCAAAGTTGGCAAATGCACTATAATTGGTGCATATGCACAATTCGAAGCTGGTACCCAATTGGGCCAGGTGAGTTGATATGAACAAGTGTGTGAACATTCATTTACACTTGCAGTTTTGCAAGATCGCGCCAAAATGCACCCTGGCTCGTGGGACTGCTCTGCCCGATTTTACCGTTCTTCTAGATGCTGGTCGACGACGGCTCGATATCACAACCTCTACCAGGAAAGATATTCAGGACCTCAAGATCAAAGGCCAATCCATGCATGTTGATACTCTTCAACGCCTGATCCCAAGTAACATCGCCAAATGGGCCTAAACACTGGACGCCTCGCTCGAACCCAAGGACGTCTTTGCGGTCCTACTTGTCCTGGAAGTCGAAATTGCTCTGCCAGTGCCAGCCTTTCGGTGAATATCGGTACAAGGCAATACCTTCCGCAGTGCCGAAGCACGCCTGCCAGCCATCTTTGACATCGCTGAAGGCCTTGTTGATTTCTTTCTCATCGTCGACCTTGTTCATGATGGTAAAGTGAGCTTGGAAGCTAAAGTCCTGCTGGCTGAGGAAGTCACTCCACTGTCGGACCAGAGTCGTATGCACGTTCCGAGAGGCATTTCCCCCATGGTCCTTGGGCATGCCGATAGCAATACCCTTCTTCAGCTTGAACGGCGTGGTAGCTCCGATTTCGAATTTCTTGGTCTTCTGAGCCAGCTCCTTGACCGCTGGAAGGATATCGCCCTCCAGTCTGGACTCTGGTAGCGCATGGAAAAGAGTGATGTGGGCGTCGAGGTGGTTGAGTTTTGGCGGAAAGTACTTCTTCCGCAGGTCGGTCATGCTTTGATGCATATTGGAATCGGTCAGGAGAGTCAAAATATACATCTGTTCGTCCTCTGCACTGCCCTTCGGCTTGTGTGTGGGTGACCTCTCACGTGTCTGACCATTGCTTTCGGGCTTGTCATTGCCCGAGCTGACTTGTGACGATCGTTCTTTGGAATGTGGCTCCTGACTATCCCCATTTCTCCTCGGCTGCGATACTGATGCATATGTCGCCTGTTGCATATTGTAGACGACCCTGCTCCTGGCTACCCGGAACGCGCAAGTCTTGTTGATGCTGATGATTGCTGGTCGAGCCGTAGTGAAGTGCGCAGACGGCGCGACAAGCCTCAAAGCTGCCATGCAAGGGAATCACTAGAAGTCACAAGTGTCTTAACCATTCCTGTAGATATATCGTGGTATTCGCACGTTATATCCAACCAAGGTTGCTTGTGGCCATCAGTCAAAATGTTGAAAGTGACGTCAAGACACTGACAACTCACGACCTCACCACGACGTACTCTGGCTTTTACCTTTGGTGTCTGCGGCCCATCCTTCCTTCTTGACAAGCGTAAAGCATTGACATGAGGGTCGTGGTTCCCACCACTTGCGAAATCTAGCATCGATCGAGTTTATGGTGATCAAATGAGATACGATCTTGCATACAGATTCACTGATTGGCTGCGGCCCAAACTCTGCGGGCCCATCTCCGAATTGGCTTTGATCCAGCACTACGACGTCCTTTTCAAGGTTCACTGTCCTGATCATCTCTATACTCTCGTTATGGCCGTTCGAGATTATGCTTATTATTCGAAGAACCATCAAACGTTATACCTCGCCAATACCTATGTTTGAAGTCCGAGGCATACGAAGACCCCGAGGTTGGACTGAAGCCGTTGATGGACAACGAATGGTGGCTGGCCACATAGGCCGAACGACCGAGTAAGACAATTTTCGAGCATCCCTTTTGACAACTGTTTTGACAAGCACGTCGTTTTCCGCCGCCTGCGTCAGGAGTAATCTCCCTCGATGAATGCTCCTTTTCGCACCCGTGTTGCAAGCAACGGACCTGCAGCTTGAACGCCCTGAGACTGGTGGCACAAACGCAAAGCTGCAGGTGTAAAAGGGACCCTCTACCGGCATGAACCCCAACGGCGCCTCCGCATTCGTAGGAGCATGGTGCCAACGGCTGTATTGCCACCATCCTCGATCCGCCCAGCCAAATCGCAGAATGGGAGTGAGTCGGACAGGTGAGGGCAGGATCTGAGGTGTGCTCGGCAGACGGTTCCTGATGTGAGTAAGGACGTTTGCGCTGGCATCTAATTGCCGGGAGTCTATTTGGACAAGCATTGAAAAGTGTTGATATCCACCGTCCTGGTTGGAAGTTTTGTTTTCTTCCAACATATCTGCATCCATCCGTGAAGAACATCTCATCTCACACAATGCCTGCCCGTCAAAGATCTGATGCTGGCTGCGGCTGTGGTCTCTTCCCACTATCGTTCGGCAAGAAGAAGCACCTTTCACAAGATGTGACAGAGAAGGAGCCAGAGGACAACTGGGACGATGACAATATGGATGAAGACGAGGATGATCCGTTGAGAGAAGACAGCAAGGTGGAGGAAGATGAGGATGACTTTCAACAAATGCCCTCGGAAGCACTTCTCAATGAATTGTACAAAGTCCAAGTCATGGACAAGACCAGGCGCAAAGTACCATTCAAGGACCTGGTAAGGAGCAAGGACAACCGACGGCACATTGTTGTCTTCGTACGACATTTCTTCTGCGGCGTAAGTCAATCGCATACCTAGCCTCTTACCAATGTCTGACAATGACAGATGTGCTACGGCTATGTCAAAGCCCTTTCGCACCAACTTCCGCCAGAGCGACTCGCCAAGCTCAATCCCCCCACCAAGCTCATAGTCGTCGGCTGCGGTGACCCTGTTCTCATCCCCAAATGGCTCGAGCAAACCGACTGCCCGTATGAAGTATACGCGGATCCCTCGCGCCAGCTCTATACCAAGCTTGGCTTCGCCATCAACACAGACGCCAATGTGGTTGTGCCACAGTACGTGCAAAAGTACTCGGAAACCTTCATGAAGAATCTTTGGCGGAGCTTGGGTCTCGCAGCACGGACAGCCAAGGTCAGCGGCGGCGTCATCACACAGAACGGCGGCGAGATGATCTGGATCGACGGCCAGCTGCGATTCATCCACCGCATGAAGAACAGCACAGATCACACCGAGACGTTCGAATTGTTGAGAATCCTCAAGCGACAAGGACAAGAAATAGGTCGCAGGACGCCCAGCGTCAGGTCGGCTGTTGGGGACGGTACGGCATCGAAGAGGAGTTCGTGGGCCAACTTCATCGGCAAGAGACTGTCGATAATCTCGGACAGGATGTCGGATAAGGGGTCAATCAAGGGGACTTAGGTGGATGCAGGGACAAGGGGACGTGTAAGATAGCGATGGACGGATATTGTATTATACCCGAGCGAGCGATGACATGAAATTGTACCGTACTTCGCACTTACCTATACCTGCACCTACTGTATCGTATCATATCTGCCATGTGGAAAGTGTCTCATGCATTGCATTACAAAGTGGCTGAATAGACCAGTCCAGTGCATGGCTCTCTCTATATCAACGCGCAGGGAAACATGGCATTCCCCAATTTTCCCAAGCATCTCGACCGCCCGCCGTTACGCGCCCGTTGCGCTGATCTTGGGTCGTGTTTGATTCAGCTGCGCGGCTGACGGGCGCGCATCTCACGGGCAGAGTGGATACGGCGGTTGGGCGAAACGAGGCACGGAGAGCGTTTTATCCGTGTCATATACCGTGTGTGTGCACGGCGAACAGACGAGAAACAAAGTATACCTGTCAAAGTCATGTCACGGATGTGCAAGGCAAGCCTGCTGGGCCGGGAAGGAATAGCTGAGAGACAGATGAAACGCTGTTAAAAATACGCGGTGCGGGCGGGCTGGCTGGCTGGCTGCTGGCTTCTGGGTAAGCGGACGTGGTACTTGCTCGTATCCGTGGGAATTTATGTATGAGCTCATGCAGATGAGGGACTGGTAGCTCGACGTGCCCTTGGGCGTGGAATACGCGGTGGACGTTTCGAGATGCATGTTGGAAGTCGAGGGCACGCAAGATGCATGGACTGCGTGCTCGTGCAATTTGGAGGCTGAAAGAGGGGGCACAGAAGCTCATTGGCGACGGATGCAGAATAGGCGCCGTGAAAGACGGCTGTGGCGCTCTTTACTGTGGGCCCAATCAGATCTAATTTCTGTATGAGCGGACGGGCGAGATTACGCTCAGAGGAGAAAAGGACTTTTTTTCACGTCTAGTCCTTAGTCGTCGGCCGTTCGAGGTCAGCGGCTTTTTGAAGCAGCGTGTTACAGACATACCAACAGTAATGATCGAGAGATGAATAGACGTGAAGGCAAAGGGTGTGAAGGACAAAGTGCTTTTACGATCGTCATGTCACAAGAGGATGCACAAAATCCATGATTGACCTCGTGGTTGTTCTCAAAAGGGTTGCGTGCGGAAAGAACAAAAGAGCTATTGAGAGCTTTGATAGGATAGTGGATCACGGTGCTCTGCGTTAGTACCAAAGCCAGAAGGGAAAGCCAGAGGGGAGAGCCACAGCGAAGAAAAGCCAGAGACCCCTGCAGAAGCAAGAGTCCAAGCAGCGAATGCTCAGTACTGTCTCTCCCTCACACGCCAACTGTTCCCGAAGCCCAACCCGTCTCGTCTCTTTCCCTCTCGTTCCCATACACTCCCTCTTCTTCACCTTGTCGCGCTTTTGTTCGCTTTCTGCCTCTCCCTCACCTCTCCGCCCTCTGTCTTATTTTTGTCCTTCCTTCCACAACTCGACGTCGACTTGTCCGCCTTTGGTCCGCGCTTTCCCTTGGTCGCGTCAGACCTTTCGCGCAGCAAACCGCACCCCCTGTGGCCCTAGGTACCTCAGGTTATTCTCACGCACGACCGACCCGACAAGTGTCTCATTGCCTCGATATAGTCTTCGTCGACATTCACTCCCTTGTTCGAAAAGAATCAAATTTAGACACGGCAGCGTACGAGCAGGCTTCACTCGGCTTATCATCTCGATCCCTCCCCTCTTCCCGATATCAGACACGTTCACCGTCAACGTTCACCACATCAAATCTCACAACATACACGCTTCACAACTCCGAAGTCCATCTCGCATCCATCTCCATTGCATTGCTTATCCTCGCGAGCTTCAAGTTCTCGTCGACCAACTAGCTTTCTACTGATATCCGCGCTTACTCTTCTACCAACTCGATCTCATAATTCAGTAATACGACCATCACCGAGCCTGCCGCTGCCTGCTTGCCTGAGCGCCGCACTCGATATTTCGCACAACAGTATATCAATCAATCAATCAACTTGTCATCGACCGGTGTCACCGTCATCAATTCCATCATCTCTCGTCTCGATTGACGGAAGAGACGAACGATTACGCATCTTTAACGACTTCACATCAATTCACGAGCTTTATTCTATTCTCAACAACCACAACAAGTAGATATACCTGAAAAGAAGAGCATGGACACTGGTGGTCTTGCTCACATGTCTTACAACAATCAATTCAATGCTGGCGGCTTCGTCCCTAGCAATGGCTTCGCTTCTCGTGGCAAGGGTGGTAACCCTAAGCGCTTGAGTGTCGCCCTACCACCCAAGGTTGACTCGATCAGCGAGAACCAGAACGGAGCACCGACCCCTCGCACTACTAGTCGCTCACACCTTCTGGCCGGACTGAGGACCGCTCCTAAGAACAATGCCACCCCTGCTTCCGCTCCCTACAATCAGACCAGGCACCAGATGCAGGGTAATAACCAGTGGGCGAGTGCTGGTTATGACTCATATCAGCAAGGCGTACCCCAAACCGCTGCTGGCTACGGCATGAACCAGTATGCTATGCAGGCTGGTCAGCAGACCTACGCCCTCCCGGAGCAGGTCCTTGCCCCACCTTCCATGTTCGAGGATTCCGAGGAGATGGACCCGACTGTACTCGAGCAGCTGCAGCTGACTGGCATGTACCTTGCTCAGCGTCAACAGCAGCTCCAGCAGCAGCTTGCCAGCATCACCGCCGCCGCCAACCAGTTCCAGGGCCTGAACATGGGTCTGTATCAACAGACCATGTCCATGAACAACCTACACCAGCAGATTGCTGACCCAATTGAAGTTCCTGGGCAACCCGGCCTTTTCGTTGTCCAGAACCCAATGACTGGCGAATTCCAATACGTGCAGACCAATGTCCAGCAGACTGCTCAGCGCAACCCTTCACCTCTGGGCCGCTCTCAAACCATGCAAAATCTGTCCACACCGGTTTTCCGTGCCGAGATCTCCCCACCTCCATCCGACAAGCCTACGCCCGCTGCGTCTCGCTCCATTACCCCTCCGACCAAGAGCAAGTCTCCTCAATCGACTCTCGAGCATGTCGAGCCTCTTCCACCTCCGTCTGCCAATGCCTTCCGCCGTGGTCACCACAAGAAGCTCTCTTCTCTGTCTCTTGCCAACCATGGAAACGTGACCGACGGACCCAAGACATCTAGCGCTGCCATCTTCGGCTCCAACCGCGTTTTCATCCCGCCCACACCGATGACCGGCACTTTCGGCCCTGGCGCCGCCCGTGCAGGCGAGCACCCTGTCCGCCAGCCCCGCGGCCCTCCACCTCTTGAGGAGCTTATTGCACTGCCCACTGCCAATCACGAAGGCAGCAAGAACTTTGCCGCCCGTCGCCGTCGTCGCGCGTTGAACAATCTCGTTCGCGCAGGCTCTGTTCGTCGCGGCGCCTCCAACCCCATCAGCGCCAGCCCCACAAGCGAGACCGGTTCTCTCAACACATCCGAAGAAGACGAGCCAGGTCTCTACCGCAAGCAATCACCCATCGGCAGCGAACGCAGTGCCAAGCGCGGCTCCCAGAGCAGTGTCGACGGCAGTCAGAGCGGCTCGGCGGTGCAGACGCCGATGACGGAGAACGGCGATGCCTTTGACATGTCGAGCTTCGTCAAGCAGTTGCCTGTGCATATGCAGCAGGGCATCAGCCAGGGCCAAAGCCCGTTTGGCGGGGAGAGGAGGAAGCTCCTCAATCTCGCCAATAGAGCAGAGAAAAGGAAGAGCGTCTTCTAGACTCGCTTCTCATACAGCAGGGGATTCACTTCGATCGACTACGTTGAGTAGGCTTAGGGCACGGCATCATGATGGCTTTTCTTGTTCAAGACTCGAAGGAGAGAAGAGGAGAAGAGGGGTCATGCATTCTTGCATCTATATCTGCACCGGCATTTCTTTTTCTGCAGAGTGGTGGGATTCTTGGTTACCGGACAATTTTTCAGAAGGGAAATCTTTGAGCTGCGGACAAAACATGTACTTTATTCTTCTAGACGCTCGCTATAGCCTCCTCTCTTCCATCCTGCCCCCGGTCGAGGCTGTGCCTCTGGGGGATAATGAAGGATGGTTGGGGAGGGGCCAAGATGTTATGATACCCTTCCTCGCGATTGGGAATGGGGTGAAATGGATTTTTGAGAATATCTATCGCTGTCTTGTCTGTGACTGCCCCTATGATCATCCTTGGTGTGGCTCCAGCTGTTCTGGGAGGATGGAGGATGCTACTGGCTTGGCAACGCTGATGATGGTGATGCAAGTCGTGCAGGTGAGATCCGTACGTGCAGCTGAGGTCGATCAGAAGTCGCATGATTCTGCTAAGAGGGCAGCGAGTTCTTCTAAGTACCGTTGGTCTTGTTCGTCGAACCCATTGACAAGGGCGCAGTCGATGTCGATTATGGCTACTACCTAGTTGGGTCAATCGGGTCCAGTACGAAGCGACGTATAAAGATCTAATCTGAAGCATCTTCAGCCCACCTCACAAGAGAGGCGAATCAAGGTCCTCCCATGCGCGCTGGCAAGGAAGATCTTGGTGCACGCACCGGCAGCCCAAGGTCTGATTCAAGATCTCGCACGAAGCATGCCCACTTCACGTCAAACCCCCCTACCATTGTCCCTGACAGCAAAAGAATGCACTCACCTTCCCACCCTGTTTCACTGGCACGACAATCTCACTCCTACTGTCCCCATCGCAAGCAATATGTCCAGGGAAGTCCTCCACATCTGGCACCAGCTGCGTCTTCCCTTCTGCAGCAGTAGTCCCACACACGCCCCTGCCAAACGCGATCGTCTGGCACGCTACTTTCCCTTGAAAAGGCCCCAAGATCAGCGATGGCTTGTCCTTGGACGCAGGATTGAGCACGTAGAAACCTGCCCAATTTACCGCAGAAGAAGGGGAAGGAAGTGAGTTGTAGAGATGCCAGAGGAGAGAGGCTGTGTTGGAGAGATTGCTGGTATGTCAGGAGCTATGTCGAGAGCGGGAAAAAAGGCACCTACCAGACCCAATTGCGTTGGCCGTCGAAGAGCGCGGTGGCTTGCTCGATGACTTGGGAGTATGCATCGGCTTTACTTATGCCGGACGCGAAGTTGGAGGCGTCGGCGTGGACCTAGAAGAGAATCAGGGATGGTCATGGGATAGGAGAGAGGGTACCTTTACCATGGTCGACTAGTCTGACTGAGTGCTAGGTACCACGAGCAGTAACACTGCACAAAAGCTGTCACAGATACACATCATGGTTGGCGTGTAGTACTTTTGCTATCACCAGCCTATCGCGCAATCGTCGTAGTCGGCGTGTCGGAATCTGAACCCCGATAAGGATCTCGAGCTGACGACGATCGCCTCCTGAAACTGCTCTACAAGAAGCTACAGCAAGCCGTTTTCACCATTCAATGTACCTTGACGCTTCTGTTTGGTAAGAGCTACCTGAAAGTCCAAGCATTGATCATTCTTCTGCAAGGGTAGGTGATCAGCTACATTCCTCGCCACACCCTTGCTTGCCCCGCTTTGCTATCTTCAAGCCGAGGAGCTCTATACGATAGTTTTACCACCTCAATCACAGTATCAAAAGTCTTAGTAATTTTCTTTTCCTTACCGAAAACCCAGTCATCAGGACAGGTAGCATCAGCTCGATCACTCTAAAGCTCTTCCACCGCCACATCGCACAAACATGTCTACCGGATTGCCACGACAATGTTGCGCCACTGGCTCCTTGCACACAGGCACACCAATAGGCACAGTAGGCAAGCTCCATGGTCTCGACGCATATATCACAAACCCACCTGAAGGCACCCCACCCAAAGGCGTCGTCGTGATCATCCCCGATATCTTTGGCTGGACACTCCCCAACTCTCGCATCCTGGCCGACGAGTACGCCAAGAAGGGCCCCTTCACAGTGTCTCTCCCCAACTTCATGAACGGCAAGTCCCCCATGATTTCCATATCTACCTCACACTGACCTCTCCAGGCCCAGCTTTCAAGCCCGACATGCTCATATCCATCGAAACCGTCTCGAGCCCAGGCTTCTCCGCCCTCTTCTCGCGCGCCTACCACTTCCTGCGTCTGCTATGGCACGGCGTCCCTTTCCTCGTGCGTAACCGTGCTTCGACCGTCTTGCCACACATCACGTCCTTCTTCTCGGACCTCAGAGACGCGACACCTACCCATCTCCCCATCGGCGCGGCCGGGTTCTGCTGGGGCGGCATGCCCGTCGTCAAACTATGCCATGACGAAACCAAGGCGAAGAACGGTCTGAGTATCCTTGACGCAGGCTTCATCGCTCATCCGAGCTTCATGAAGATGCCGGATGATGCGGAGAAGTTGGTCAAGCCGTTGAGTTTTGCCGCCGCGGGAAATGATGGGAAGGTGTTGGTGAAGCAGGGGGAGGCGTTTGATGAGATTTTGCAGAGGAAGAACAAGGAGACGGAGGACAGGGAGGGTGGGAAGGGGGTGAGGCACGAGTATGTGTTCTATGAGAAGGCGGACCATGGGTTTGCGGTGAGGACAAATGAGAAGGATCTGGAGGCGGCAGAGAAGGGGAAGAAGGCGGAGGAGCAGGCTGTTGGCTGGTTCCAGAGGTGGTTTGGTGAGTTGGCAGAGGGCAGGGTGAGATAATATGGTGCTGTGTGAACATGCTACTTGCGATCTTTTTGGGTTCAGTACCTGGCGCTAGGGGAATTTCTTGACAGATCTGTTGATGGTCGCTAGAATCTACTAGGAGTCTCCTGCTATATCAACTTCATGTTGTCACCTCGTATTACTCTCTCTTCAATATCAACCGCATGTCATGATCGTCAATGTGGGGCTTCTCCACATGTCTCCAATTCTCACAGCTTCTCCACGGAATACTTCAAGATCAAATCGCCGGTAACAAATGCATTGTTATGTATGAACAGTATCGAGTCCTCGGTAACCGAAAAGCTCGAACCAAGATATCGACCAAAAAGAGCCGCCAGGGGTCAACAGAAAACGGTGACCAAGACCCTCATCGGTCATTTGCTCTGCACCACATTTTGGCTGGGAGCCGCTGTCGGGGAGACGAGTGGAGTGACGATGTGGATGCGGGGAAAGCAGTGAGAGGCTGAATGAAAGCCCCTCTTCTTGAAAACTTGCGATCGTGTCGCCTTCTCGTTCCTTCAATCCGCTGATTCAGTGCTAGTATCTTTGAGCAGTCGTTGAAGGATACCAGAAGCTCTGTACATTAGAGAAATTGGACCCATTGAAAACATCCGCAAGCAAGAAATAGCAGACATGGCTGCCGCATCTACCGCAAAACCGCCTTTCAAGGCAGAGGTACGTACACCGCTTATGCTCTGCAGCATCCTAGTCAGAGGACATTACGGTCGTCAACATCTCAACTTTATCTTCCAGCGCACGCTACTTTACCCCCTCACCTTCTCTTCCGCAAGCTGACACCACCAGCACCTCGGCTCCCTCCTCCGCCCCCAAGAGCTTCTCGATGTCCGCCACGCCGTCTACGAGAAGAAGTCCGACGGCAAAGAACTTCCCAATGTCGAAGACGAATCGATCAAGAAGGCTCTCAAGATTCAGTATGAATGCGGCTTCCACGCGCCCTCAGATGGCGAATACCGCCGCCACATGTTCTGGGGCACTTTCTTCCCCTCGCTGGACGGCATGACTGAGATCTTCAACCCCTCCATCGACCTCTTCCGCGAGTACGCACCGGACATGGCTGCGTTCATGGAAAAGGGTCACCAGCCTGCCGAATCCGTCATCTGTACCGGCAAGATCAAGCACACTGGAAAGTCGAGCTACATTGATCAATTCGAGTACCTGAAGTCGCAGATTCCAAAGGAGTACTGGGGGAATATCAAGCTGACGCTTGCGGCGCCGAACTGGTAGGCACATTGGAAATACAAGGAGATGAGGACAAGCTGACGTGGGAACAGGTACCATTTCCGCTACAAGGAGGGCAAGGCGTACCCAGCCGATGTCTACTCTAGCGACGAGGAATACTTTGCCGACATTGCAAAGGCGTACCAGACCGAGCTTGATATTCTGTACAAGGCCGGTCTGCGCAATGCTCAAGTGGACGACCCTAACCTTGCCTGTAGGAGCTACCACTTCCGCGAAAGAAAAACAAGACTGACAACGGAACAGACTTCTGTGACGAGAAGATGCTTGCAGGCTGGGCAGCTGACAAGCTGAACAAGAAGACCGCCGACGAGCAGCTCGACGCGTACATCAAGTTCTACAACGAATGCTTCAAGCGACCCTCAGATATGCTCTTGGGCGTGCATCTCTGCCGTGGTAACTTTGTCGAGTCGCGCCACTTCTCAGAAGGTGCCTACGACCGCATCGCAAAGAAGCTCTTCCAAGACCTGGACGTACCAGTCTACTACCTCGAGTACGACACGCCTCGCGCCGGCGGCTTCGAGCCGCTCAAGTTCTTGCCCAAGCACAAGACGGTTGTACTGGGGGTCGTGACGAGCAAGTTCCCCAAGCTCGAGGACAAGAAGGAGATGGTCGACAGAATCTACAAGGCGGCGGACTATGTGGCCGAGGGTAATGGTATCTCCCGCGAGGAGGCGCTGAGGCAGCTCGCTGTGAGCCCGCAGTGTGGATTCGCCAGTCATTCGGACGGTAACTTGCTCGGCTGGGACGACATGGTGAACAAGCTGAAGCTGGTGAGGAGCATCGCGGACGAGGTTTGGCCTGGCCAGCCATAGAGTGGCTGTCGCTTGTCCGGTTGCAAGAGGAGCGTGGCGTTGAGAGCGTGTAGAGATCGTGATACCATGACGTGATGAAGCGGATGATCCGTCGTCGAGGTTCAACCCTCGCAGAATGTAGTGTAGATACCACCGAAAAGTTCAAATCAAGCCCTTTCAACCAGCTTCCCATCCCTGTCTGGTTGCACACGCATGCAAGAATGGCGGACACCAATGCCCCTCCGCCGGTCCATGAATGAGCACTAACAACGTCCCCCCCACAAAGATCAACAGCAACACAAGCGCCATGATCACCACCGCCCTCGTACTGACCCTCATCTTCTCAGCCTTCCCCTCGAAATTCGTCGCCACCAATAATCCGATCAACTCCGCCTCCGGTTTCTGAGGATAATCCATGACCACAATCCCATACCTACTCTTCCTACCCTTCTTCCCTTTCAACCACTCCCCAAGCCGCCGATTCACCCCCTCCACGAAGCGATAGTACCACCATCCACCAACAGCCACATCATGCGGACTAGCCTGAAAGTACAAATTGAACTCATACCCCGACGCGAAGTTAATGTACCACCTTCCCATCTGCCTGTCGCCGGTAGCAAGATCCAGCATCCCCATTACATCCGCGGCTTTGCGCTCCACGAAATCCGGCAAAGCCTGGGGGTCGGACGGGTTATAATGGTCTTGCACGACCAGCTCGGTACCGGACCAGGTCTTGATCGTGAAGGGTCGTTCGGGGTTGTCCTGCCATCGCTGGACGTCGATGCCGCGATACGGCGGACCGGGGAAGCGGCGGAGGAGCTGGATCTTGCCGCGGAGGTCGCCTAGAATAGGGGTCGTAGGAGCGAGACGCCATCGGTCGGCGTGAGGGAGGAGTAGGTTCCACACGGCGGACGGGAAGGAGGTGGAGGAGTCCTCTGGTGCGCGGTCTTGTTTGAGTCGTAGGATGAGAGCCTCTGTGGGATGGGAGGTGAGGAAGGCGTAGAGTGTCTCGAGACAGGACTGCAGAGTGCGGGAGAGCAGGGCTCGGCCGTGTACCATTTGCAATTCGTTGGAGACGAGGCCGCAGCGGAAGTCGAAGTAGCGGATGCCGGAGAGGAGTTGCTCTTCGATTGGTAGCGATTGAGTGTTGATGAAAGGCCACACGACGTTGTAAGCAGCGCTGTCATGAGTGCCGGGGATGGTGAGGGCGGATATTGGCAGATTGTCCGGGAGACGGGACATCCATTGAGAGAGATCGTAGGAGGTGGAACGGCGGCGGTGTCGATGGCGGCGGAGGTGTAGAGACTGCTTGGCTTTCTCATTGAATAATGTGCCATAACTGTGGAGCTCCGACGTGGTTGGGCTCAAGGATGACATGGCGACGGGCTCGTCGTTCGTCACTATTGGAGCTTGCGAGGTTCAGGACCATACATGGCCGGACGGTAACGCAAGTACTTCGGACAGCGTGCGGGAAGCGCAGCGTTGCTTCGACTCCTTGTCTCGTGCGACAGGGTATGATTTCCCACGGAGATGTCAAAGCGGGGCGCAACCAAATCTTGCGAATGAGTGACTGCAAGTGATGAGATGTCTATTGCCACTCGTGTCGTCGATGACGACCATTCGACAGGGATAGATGCAACCACGCCAAGCTTTGCGGGGAGGTTCTGCAGATCTCAAGCATCAGAAATGCATCTTTCTGACGAAACGTGCCCATCTCCGACACATTACGAGCGGCCTTGGAGAACCGAAAGATCGACATTCCGCGTCAGAATATGCATTTCGAGCTTCGACAGCGCTGCATGCCCGGGTCGCAGTAGCAGCATGTCACGCGCTGCTCCGTCGAGCCGCAAGGCCGTCAAGAGCGAATACATCGAGACGGTGAGCTCGACCGTCCGGCCGGGCAGAGTACCACGGACAAGACTGATATGCACAGGACACGGGTAACAAAATATCACGGAAAGCAAGGATCGAAGGCAAACCCAACATCATGCTCGGTGGCCGCTCTGTAATCATGGCGGATGTCTGTCTACGTGGCGACCTGCACAGATTCTCTTCCAGCGAGGGCGGCGACAAAGGACCGACAACTTCCATCAGTATTGGGAGGTACACCGTAGTCGCCACCGGAAGTACCTTGCGACCGCCTTGCCGAATCAGCAGAGGACAGATGTCGTACTATCCCATGCGGATTGGCGATAATGTGTTCATCGGTACGCGTTGCCTTTGCATTTCTTCAAGTCACCTGCTGAGGACGGACAGGGCCGAATTGCTTGATCTCCTCAGTGGCGATCAGCTCACACGTCTACATTGGTGCTAATTGCGTGCTGTCACCCTTTTGCATGATCAAGGAGAATTGCAAAGTCCTACCGGACACGGTCGTGCCTCCTAACATGGTAGTTGCCCCTGGATCGATCGTCGGCGGCAATCCTGGACGAGTCATTGATCAAGTGGGCGAAGGCTGGGGCGCCGGCGCTGGTGGACCAGGAGAGGAATGGGTCGAAGGAGGCGACCTTCGTGAATTGGTGAGGAGCATCAAATGATGACCAGTGATCACAAATCTGCGTTATCGTCGGACCCGATGGAACATGCCGTGACAATGGCGATATACCTCCGAGTCAATCTGCGTGGTCTTCATGGGGAGCACGGTCTTTGCACCATCTTCTGCTTGACATGTGCGCATGTGGCAGCGGCACGGTCGAGTAGGTGGGATAGACTTTGCAACATTGCGTCCTCATGCTATGCTCGGTGCCAGATTAGCTTTGAGTGTTTTACGACACCGCCGCTGAGTGAGACATGTCGCCATGGCACGGACACGCTCAAGACTCCGCAACCGGCAACAAGCTTGTCTGATGTTACCTGGTGGTATGTGCCCTGCATCTCAATCATGGCTGAGGGAACGGGACGGCAAAAGATCGGAAGAAACTGTCGCGACTCAGGGTTGGTGACTTGCATGTCATGTTTTGACGCCCCGGGACGCGCGGAGGACCGGATCAAATAAGACGGAGAGGTCTGTGCCTGGTGCAAGGACGGCGATTGACTTAGGGTTGTACTCCACCTTTCAACAGGGGAACCGTGAGATAGAGTAGCATCAATTTCATCCGCGCTGTTGGGAATTGCTGTCGGTACGTGTCAGGAGTTTTCGACAAGATTCATGTCTCAAGCGCACATCAAAGGTGATCGTCCAAAGCTACTGTCCGTGTCTGCGATAGCCATAGTGGGGTAGCATGATTGCACATAACATATTCAAGGTCATGCAGGTACCGATGCGCGATGAGCTTGCCGGCAATGCTCTGCATCATTGGTGAAGAGAAATATGAGCAAGCAATGTGAGGTGGTGGATATGGTAGGTGATCGTGTCCATTCAAGCCTTTTGCTCTCCTTATTCTGCTACCATCTAGCACAATACCGACGATAGCGCAGCACCATTATCTTCTGTTCTCCTTTTTCGACGCTTCATTTCCATCAATCTACAGGTTGGCCAGCTTCCCATTCTTTTTCGCCGTAAACGTAGCGATCACATCCATCAACGCCGGGCTCAGCGCATCGTACGTCTCCAGTCCTACAGTCTTGAAGCGATTCCTCACCTCATCCATCCCACTCGGATTGAACCCTTGCTCAATAATGCTGCTTACAAAAGCCGCGAACTGTGGCTCCTGCCATCCCTTCTCGTCGCTCAACTCGGCATGCACAAAATCCAACCCCTTGAATGCATGAGCCTGCTCGATCCGTCCGAAGAGGTGCACGCCGCATTGCTTGCACGCGTGGCGCTGGATCACTGCCGACGGGTCGATGATGTGTAGTTTGTTCGCATTAGCAGTGACGCTCAGTTTATCGACGGGCACGACGCCAACGATGGAGAACAGTGCGCCGGATGGTTTCCAGCATTTGCTGCACCCACAGGCGTGGTTGTGCAGGACGTTGGAGTTGAGTGTCACTTCGACTTTGTTGCTCGAGCAGTGGCAGTGTAGTTTGCCTCCTGAGAAATTGGGAGAGCCGGGTGTGAGGCCGTTGTCGACGAGTGGGTGGAGGGACGGAGCCATGTTGGCGGTCTTGTAGGTGCAATTGGCGGTCTCGTTTCAATCGCAGATTCTTGCTATAGCGCAAGTGTCGGCGACTATTGTGGTTTTATTCAGCTCGCTCCTCGATTCATAGCCCTGACGATGCCCCTCATAGCTCTGACGACCCCGCACTGGCAATCGTGCTTGTCTTGCTCCAAGCCCCCGACATTGCTCTGTTGGCTCTCGTGACTGGCAGGCATTGTTGATTGCGTGATGTGGGATGATTATCAATATCGGGAGCTTGGAGCAGAAATCGGAGTGCAGTTCCGAGTTTTACTGAACTGTGTTCCCGCGAACAGGAAGTGAACCCGGTGGTATAGCCATTCTTGGCCAAGTGTTCCGGGATGTTGTCGTGCTTGCTGCTCTGTGCTGTAGAGGTTACGGATGCTGTGGTGCCAATGTGCTTGTCAGAGCCTAGTGATGATCAGGAGGTTCTACGTACAGCGTATCATCAATTGCAGCAAAACTTGAATGATAAGTGTTGCAGTGCGTAGTGTCGCGCCAGACCTGTTGTAAAATGGAATCTATCATGATGGACAAGACTTACCATGAAGATAGGTGATCTTGAAGTTTAAGCTCGTGTAAATTACGGTTCTAGAACTGAGTGCACGGGAGAAGATGGTATGTCCAAGGGTACCAGTCAAGGTTATATACAAGTTCGATGCACCCCTGTACCCTGATGGGCCTCAAACGTACAATCGTGCTACACCTGCCAGGATTTCCTTGAACACATAGATCGGTGTCCATGAGTAGAGTACCGACTGTCGGAGCTATGACACTGGGAGATAACTCAGCCGTCGTTCAGTGCGACTTCGTCCCTCTGTTGCAAGCCTCCCAACATTACTGGCGGCCGTAGCGATGGACAACCTTCAGTCAATGCTGTTAATGCTTGTCTGGCGGTCGTACGGAAGGTCATGTGTACCATATCAGGTTCCGCTTCTGTCCTGTTCTGGCGATGAGAGTTGCACCAGCGTGTTGCTGAGCGAAGGTAGCAACGTACGAAAGAATGTTTAAGACCTTAGTAAGTATAGCGACAGAAGGCTTCCTTTGTGCCGTGGTGAAGCAATATCCTACCGTCTAGCAAAGTGAAAGATGGTGCCTAGTCTTGCAATGCTGGCCAGTCGCCTGAAAAATGCCAAAGTACGTATACAGAGCAACTGGTTTTCCTAATCAAATTCACTGAAGCCGCTCGACCATGAGTGATGCAACGTCTTGAAGTTCAGGCTATTTGCAAATAGCACCGCAAAAGTTTCTTAAGTACGTCGTTATACTAGTTCGTCAAGAACAAGACCCAGGTTTCGATGGAAAACCTCCACCGGTTCATCTTTACGAGATCCGGTAGACTCTCGGACCGTTTTCGAAAATCGTCAAAATGGATCTTTACACTGTAGATTCGCCAGATAGTGGTAACGGCTGGACGATGAACGCAGTGGAATAGGGTTGAAGTTGTTCTGCAACTGAAAACGAAGGTCATGTCGGCCCAGAGGCCCTCTTTTGAACGCACAGTACGAGCACACGGCGTGTGCCGTGATGAAGATACAGATGCGCCGTTGCCAACCGTCGTCAGCTCTGTACTTGATATTGGCAGAGGTCCAGATCCTCGTGACGCTAAATAATACTGACGCAGGGACTGTTTAAGCCATGTGATACATTAAGTGCAAGTGTGTGGTGTAGGACTGCATTCGACTGATGAGGTCGGTTGCTAAGATGCACCATTTACCGGGCCAAGCATGTCACAAGTCTCAGGGTCGAGCTTCGAACGATCCACTAATCGTCCATGATTCTCAGGGCACCCGGGCTCTGGCGCAAATCGAGATTTTTGCCTGAGAACGCGTTTGTAGATCGCACAAGATGCATGCGCCATGGCTCTATGGCTGCACGCCGTGACCAAGACTTGTGGAGCCTGTCAGGCCGCCATGACCGTGCATCTTCGAGCTAGTGCCAGGTTGCTTCATTCGAGGTTTGACGGACTCGATCAACAGGGATTCTTCGCAACAGAGGCTGTGTCGAGTAGTCTGCCACCTGGTCAAGTCTGAGCGACTCGATCAGGGTTGCGTGCTGTCATGGCGGATTGTACCGACCACTTCACCTGGAGAAGAATGTCGCGGTCCTACAGATCTTGAGCGAAGAAAATGTTGAGAAAACTCAGGGTCAGACAGACCCGCAAAGGAGCCGCAGTTGGCATGGGAAAATGCAATAAGCTGATGATTCGCATGTGCACGGCAAGGTGGACATTCCGCTTCGCCCATGACGGGCAATGATGATTCGTGTTTGTGACCAAGCCTTCACTTGCGTGCCAACTAGCACAGTGGGGCTTCGGAAAGACGCATTGTATCCTATGCGTGTGCGAACGCCGCCAATCTCGCCGACCAACGACAAGATCGACCGTGCGGGGATACATAGATGAGACTCATGAATGTGCACTGTACAGTAGAAGCGACCAAGGTTCATTAGTGTGCAGATAATTCCAAGCGTCAGGGTCCGATATGGCTGAAATTGTCGCGTGCCAGTTACCAGTAATGTGACGCCGAACCACGGAGACTTCACAACGCACGAGCTTCTCTCATCTCTCTGGTCCAGAACCATAGTTGATAAGTACACAGGACCCAGATGAGTAAAGCAGCCCGACAGGACATATCTCGGGATTGAAATGAGACCTTCTGCCTTGTTTCGACAGTACAGGAACGGTCACCGTAGCCGGAGGTGCAAGTACGTATTATGCGAGGCTGGATGTGATATGGCCGAGACATTGATACTATACTGGCGATGTTGCCAAAGTCTGCAAGATACTTCTGGTAGTACCTGAAAGCAAATCTTGCTCTCGAGATTGGAGAAAGATTCTAGCGTAAAGGCGACAAGACAGACTCCATGCCGACGACGGCGAGTTCCGTTCGAAGTGTGGGGCCAACCAGTCCTCGTCCCCGCCCGTCCTCGTGTAGATTTTCTGGCTAGGCGATTGATCAGAGATGAAACAGACGAGATGAGATGAAGATCTCGTGGATCCAACAGTCACAAATTGTGCATCCCCTCCTCACACGGCCATACCGAAATATGAAGGTGGTGGTTCATCTCACATGCTGCATGTGCCCTCGTCTAGCGGTGGATACGACAATTGTTGGTCTCATCTGTGGCACGCGTCCAGCCCTTGTCACTCGTGCAGGGTCACGGTCATGTTGATGGTGCCGTGCCAATTCGAGAGTCCGCCATGGACCTAAGCTGAGTCGATGCGACGCATGGGGGCATTCCCGCAGATCTCGATCTAAGCATTAGCGTCAATCCTAGCCCGTCAACCAGTGACGGTGCTTGAATGAGATGCAAGCATGAGTCGTCGCTGCACTTGACCGCTTTCCGAGAGCCAGAAGACGGTTCGATGATGAGTGAACGTCTTTTTGTGTCTCATTTGTCGCTGTCGTCAGCTTGTCGCTCGCTTTCTCTCCGTACAGTACCCTCGTCCCGTTCGTCCAACGACCGGGACTGCCAAAGAACCACGCGAGTTGTTTCCGACAATCGGACACAACAATCAGCGAATAAGCTTCTCCGTTGTAAAAGGGCGAATCTTTAAGCACGGTGGTTATTCGTTGTGCGACCACCGTGACGGTGAAACGGCATCGTCTGGATGAGGTAGGGAAAAGGCATCGGCAGAGGGAGCAGATGCGTCAAAGTGACGGCCACGGATCAGGGTCCTCTGAAGAACAACAAGCAAAAAAGGACGAGAAAAGACGGCTGATCCGGTGGAGGAGTAGACGATGCGACGATCCGAGACGGCGTCAGAGGGAAGAAAATCGCTAAGCAGTGGGCTTGCCGTGGGCCTGCAGGTGGATGCCAGGAGATGGACCAGTTTTTGGAGAGACGGACAAGCTGTCGGCGGATCAAGGATCTCACGCAACTTGGGCCTGCACGATCCATCTCTCGATTGATCGGCCACGCTAAACTGCTTTGGAGATATCCGCCCGTTCAAAGTTTGGAGTCTTTCTTTGGGAGAGCGGGTGTGCCACCACCGGCCAATCGTGCTAATCGTGAGCCCTCCCCGTTCTTCGAGCCTCTCTCTCTACGCCGTTCAGCGTTCAGCGTTCAGCTCCAGGTCAGTGCGTCTCGCCTCGATTGCTTGTACTTTTATACACCACACCTCCTTCTCGAATGTATTCTGGAAGATAGTGAGCCTCATTGACGACAAAATCTGACCAGAGCAACACATGGTTCCAGATCCGCCGACATCCTAAGCATCTCAACTACTCTCCCTCGAGGTATTCAATACCGCACATTCGCCTCGTTGCTTCCACGGCCGGACCGGTTTCTCAGCGTCACCAACATCACCCCTCCTTCCGGTCTTAGTTCGAAAGATTCGACCAGCGAAGCCCCATCTCATTCTGTTTGGACACGAGGAGGAAGAGATTGTACGACGAGAGCTAGACTGTGCCAGTGGAGATATTGGAAAACCTTCCAGAGCATCTGGGCACTTGTCGTCTTCATCACCAGTGGACCGCATCGCGCGCGCTCTCCGGGAATACAAAACAACCACACAACATGGAAGCCCCAAACGCGAACAGGTGTGTTTCTTCCCTTGCACATACACCCGATTCGTCCCTTAACCACACCAGACCTGCTCTGCCGCCGATCCAGTTCCTCGACTCGGACAAGATTCGACGTGAAGAGGTGGACTATCAGAGTCGCCATGGTGAGGCTCCTTTGCCTAACGGGCCAAGCAGCATCGTGAATGCTCCCTATCCTCAAGGACCTCCCCCACCATACACTGCGTCTGCACAACATCCCAACCCCACGCCGACAGCCACTCCGCACTCGCAAACGCCGGACATATTGTCGAAGCGGGCAGATCTCACCGACGGCGCGAAACACAAGCTACCGTCGCTGCATGAGGCTCTGGGAGTTGAGCGACACGCGGCATATTCGAGTGATGGTCCGACATCTGCCACTACGCAAACTGCACACGCCACCCCCCAGACACATTCGCCGCAATCTCCTCGCAGGTATCAGGTTGGACCATCTCCCCCTCATCGTCCGCAATCCTTTGCGCCAATGCATCCTCCATTCTCACAGACCGATTCTGCCGCAGCGCGTCCGGCGCCTGGTGAATCACAGGAATTCCGTCGACCCGAATACGCCGAGTCATATAGGTCTTATCAGCATCGTTCGCCACCAAGCGCCTCCAGCCATAGAGGATCATATCCCGGCCCGGAACCTGCGCGTGCTTTTGAGCCATCACCACAAGGACCTGCACCACCTTCGTCACAATTCACATACGGCTACCAGCACGCCGCGACCCCTTACACTTCCGGTCCCGCCGCTCCTGCATCAGCCGCTCCCAATTTTCACCCTTCAACCATCCCACACACGTCGCCGGAAACCTCACACAGCTGGCGATCTGGCCCATCTTCCGCTCCTGCACCCCGACCCGTTCAGGCTTACAGCGAGTCTGTGAAGCGACATCTCGACTTGTATGACTTCGAGATGGCCTTGAACGACATTGCCGAGCACAGCACCATAATGCATGACTTCAGCAGACAATACGGCGCGAGATTACATCAGACACAGCGAAGCGGTCCAACTCCTGGCACTCTTCCAGCCATCACTGAGATTGACGACCTGATGAGCAAAACTCGTCACACATTGGAAAGCCTCGGTAGGCTCAGAGATGGACTGGTCGCGCACCACACTGCCTATTTCCAACAAGCGCAAGAGAATCTTCGTCTTTCACAAGATGCGAAGCGTAACGACTCTGTCCACCAGCAGGATGAGGCCGCCAAAGCAGGCGGCTTCGCAGGTGCTGAACCCAAGAAGCGTAGAGGGGTATGTTTACGGTTTTACTCCCATCACAATTCACTAACGATGTTCCAGCGAAATGCAGCACCTGGCAGATGCCACAGTTGCAACAGAGCCGAGACGCCAGAATGGCGACGTGGTCCTGACGGAGCACGTACCCTCTGCAACGCCTGCGGACTTCGTAAGTAATCCCCTTCTGCATGGTTTCGCCCTGTACTGATGATCCTCCAGATTACGCCAAGTTGACCCGGAAAGCTGGCGCCAACAAGGCTGCTATCGGAAGTTCTAGCCTTCGACCTAAAGCCAAGGAGGAGAACGGCCCCGACTGAACCCCAATTATCTTTTACTGTCACTCTTTCGTACTTTCGTCGAACCCACCTTACTCTTGATTTCTACATTCAGAGATACCCGTCAGGCGAATCACTGCTACTAGGCAGTATCATGTCCTTGCAGACATTATCTGCGATGACCTAACAAGCCTTTGAGTGCCTTTGCGCCTCGATTGATGTTTGCGAGAGGATACGATATCATGACGTATGAATTTCTCATGGCTGTTCATATGGACGGACTATTAGGTCTGCATCGACGGGAGTTTATCAGACTCGCCTGGTCTTGTCACGACAGGCGTTTACAGGTCTTCTTGTTATTACGTCCTTTTTCTTTACACATTGGACCGGCGTTGGATAGCCTAAATTGGCCTGATCTTTGCGAAAAGCACTGTAGTATGGAAGCTAGCTCTTCGGGAGCATCGGAATGAAGAAGAGTCAAAGCATCCCCAACAGTCGTTCGCTTAGCGTGTCTCTAAATACGCCTTGATATATCGGTCTCCCACGGTCTGACGACCACGCTATGCTTGGTGAACGCCTGTCAAAAGATGATACCGCTGAAGAGTGGCTGCGGCTCCACCCGGCAGAGTCCCAAGAATTGCATCATTTCTGCTCACGAAGAATTTCCGCGTGCGGACGGAATTTGTAAGCTTGAACATGGTCCGAAAGTGAATCTAGCGATCAACGATGGAGCTAGTAAGGTAATCAAGCTGTTTTGACGCGACTTCGGCGTCTCTTCTGAAAAACTTCATGCCCTCTCCTGCAAAGTCAATTTCAACAACGCTCACTTCGCAAGGCATTGGCTGACCAAAGTCGACATCGAGCCCGCAGCGCAGCCGATAATGAGGGGTGCTTGGTAGCGACAGAAGGTGCTCGTCATGCAACGGACTAGGTCGTGATCAAGGCGCTCTCACTCCTCACTGCAGTACTGGTCCAACATTTCAACGCTTGAATCCACCCGCGAGTAACAGCTGTCCACCCGGAAACTACAGATGCGGTAGAAGACTGCAGCAATGGGTCTTCTGTACGTGTCCGCGCGCTCATTCAAGAACCCCACACTCGACTGACCTTGCACGAACAGAGCCATCGGAACCCCGCTAGCCTGGCCAGAGGCCGCAAAAGTCGCCGACCACGTCCGCCAATGGGGGATAGAGGTCAGCAATAACCCTCGACCATTTCGGACCATGCTCACTCTGTCTAGCAACTTCTTGCGATTTGGAAAAGAGCGAAAGGCAAAGAGCGGGATGCACTGCTGTGGGGTGACGAGGTAAAGCAGTACGAATACGGGATCGTGGGTTGTCATTGACAGGCTTGCTGCAGATCGAATATCTCGTCGTGTGCTTCGACGATCAAAACCGACTCGTACGACTTTCCCTGCGGCAAGGCGACATCCTCGAAGCGCTGGCCAAGAATGAAGAATTGCTCAAACAAGGCGGGGGAGTGCCTGATCTGCAACGCGGCAAGGTCAAGTAAGCTATACGTCTGCAGTATCCATGCAGGAACAATCCTGACGAGGCGCAGGAACGGCATCTCTGCCCCAGTCTTTCACCCCGAATTTGGCCGCTTCATGCTTGAAGCCACGCCTGGCAAGCCATGGGGCATCGGCTTCAAGGATCTCTTGCAGGTTGAGGCTGATATGAAGTGGAGGTGATACCGCCACCTTCACCGCCATTCGTATGAATGCTGACGTATCCCGTACAGGCGTGAAATTGCGAAAGACCACATGGATACTACTGAATATCCAATTACCCTGACGACCTTTCCCCGCTTGGGATCCAAGAAGAACTCTCTGGTTCCGGAATATCCTCTTTCCGGCGAAAGGCTGCGATCGCAATTTCTTCCGGACGAAATTGCTAATCCCCATATCCGGTTTCCGACGCTCGCTGCCAATATTCGGTCACGACGGGGTCGGAAAGTGCAGGTCAACGTACCGGTCTACCACGACAAGAATACCGACTGGCCATGGAAAGATCCCACTGTGGATTACGACCTTCACAACTGGCCTGAGGATGACGACGTACGCAATGGCGCAGCAAAGGACAATTTCATCCACATGGATGCCATGGCCTTCGGCATGGGTAGCTGTTGCCTACAGATCACATTCCAAGCTAAGAATATCGAGGAAGGTCGCAAAATGTATGACCAGTTGAGCCCACTTGGGCCCATCCTCCTTGCTCTCACCGCTGCGACACCAATCTACAAAGGGTTTCTTGCAGATACGGATGTACGGTGGAATCAGATCAGCAACGCGGTAGATGACCGAACACCCGAGGAGCTAGGAGAGAAGCCCTTGAAGACGGCAAGATGGAAGATTCCCAAGTCCCGGTATGCGTCGAACTCGACATACATTTCTCAAGATTCACGGTTACGGCCAGAGTACCACGATCCAGATCTTGTAGTGGATGAGCAGCTGAAATCGAGACTGGTCGAGGGTGGCATGGACGATCTCCTTGCGACTCATTTCGCCCACCTCTTCATCCGAGATCCCATTGTGGTATTTAATGAGGACCTGAAGGAACTCGACTTGAGCAAGGTTGATCATTTCGAGAATCTGCAATCGACAAATTGGCAACACATGCGATTCAAGCCACCACCTCCTGGCAATGATACAGGCTGGCGTGTAGAAGTGAGACCGATGGAGATACAGATCACCGACTTTGAAAATGCTGCTTTTTCTGTCTTTGTCGTCTTGATCACTAGAGCCATTCTCAGCTTCGACCTCAATTTCTATCTACCCATTCCACGAACGACGGAGAACATGGAGACTGCACATGCTAGAGATGCGGTATTGCAACGCAAGTTCTACTTTCGAAAAAATCCATTCTCGACCCGCCCAGCCCGTTCGAACGCATCTTCAGGCGCTTCTACTCCTGTGACACAAAGCCGACCAACAAGTCGACCCGGTTCACCACCCATGGCAACGGTCGAGGATGAGTATGAGCTTATGACGGTGGACGAAATTATTAATGGTCAGAGAAAACCACACGGCTTTCCAGGTCTGATACCCTTGGTCGAGAGCTATTTGAACAGCATGAACATCGACGTGGAGACGCGGTGTGACTTAGCCCGGTATTTACGCCTTATCCGCAAGCGAGCCGATGGCTCTTTATGGACAGCAGCCAAATGGCTGCGTCACTTTGTCGACCAACATCCCGACTACAGGCACGACAGCGTGGTTGGCGAGTGTATCACGTACGACCTGGTCAAGGCCGCCGAGCAGATGACTCGACATGAGGGAAGCGACGGGCTTGGCGCCGAAATGTTGGGGACGAGTATCAGGAATGGCACGAAGGTATGAACACAGTATACGTTTCAATGCAGGGACAAGGCATAGCGGATGTAGAGCTCGAAACATCTGTGGACGATAGCATGAATGGAGGCCAAGGCCGGCTTCTGCTCTCAACACCAACAACGCAGAGAGTCTTTGCACGGAACGAGTATGGTAGCACGAAAGATACCCTGGAAGCAATTGGATACTGTCCTCTCCTAGCCCCTCACTGGTGTTAAGTGGCAATTTGGCTTCTCCTCATCTTCTCACTAAAAAGTTTTTATGCACCCCGCAGCTGTCTGTTGAGGGACGGCTACCCCACACGTGCATACCGAGTCGGATGACAGCGGTGGCTGGGGATACATTTATCCATGCTTGTTCCTCGCTATTTCTAGCGCTTTGCCTTTCCAAGCTTTTGTGATGTCAATCTTTCCCCCCATCCGCCGCTTGACTCTTTCTTCTCACCAGGCAATTGGATGTCCTGACAGTCCCCGCGCCGGCTTCTGCCCTGACAATCCTAGCTTGGGGATACTACCAACTGAAGCTATACAAGCAAATCGATCATCCTACTCGGTCCGACTGGACAGGGTGGACCTTCCACTGCATCATGCGGTCTCACGCGCCCCAAAGATTTTCAACCTTGTGCTGTCCATCATACCCGAAAAGGAAGCCCTGCTCGAAAGCTTCAGAAGGAAAACGTTGGAGTATAAGTAAGTACGCCTGATGGTGAGTTGCACCCAATCCGCCCCTCTCCTTCACAACTCGTTTCTCAGTATTGCGGCGCATTCTTTATGGCTACGCTTACCCTCATCGGCGGTATCGCCGCTATGGCGTCGCCCGCTGTCGCCTTCCCTACCAATGGACTTGCAGTCACGCCTCAGATGGGATGGGTGAGCAATTTCTGGCTCGTGAATAAACAACCTCTGACCTTACCAGAACAACTGGAACACATTTGCCTGCGACGTCAGTGAAGATCTCCTCGTCAGCACCGCGCAGAAGATGGTCGATCTCGGTCTCCGCGACGCTGGCTACAACTACGTTGTGCTTGACGATTGCTGGTCCGAAGGCAGGTACGAGAACAGAACTCTACGACCTGACTTCCGCAAATTCCCGAGAGGCATGGCTCACGTCGCGGACTCGATACACAATCTCGATATGCGCTTCGGCATGTACTCCTCGGCTGGCAAATACACCTGCGCCATGTATGAAGGCTCCCTTGGCTACGAGAAGGAAGATGCGTCTACTTGGGCCTCTTGGGGTGTAGATTATTTAAAATACGACAACTGCTATAACGAGGGGCAGACTGGGAATCCGCAGACTACGTTCAATCGGTATGCTGCCATGTCAAGGGCGTTGAACGAGACCGGGAGACCCATCCTCTACTCCATGTGTAATTGGGGCGAGGATGCGCCCTGGGCTTGGGCTCAGACTATCGCCAACTCATGGAGAGCTACTGGAGATATCACGGATAGCTTTGACAGGCCTGACCCTCGCTGCCCTTGCACAGGTGATGAGGGCTACGATTGTGTACTTCCGGGGTTTCATTGCAGCATTATGAACATTCTCAACAAAGTGGCGACATTCCCGTCCAAAGCACAACCAGGAGCTTGGAACGATCTGGACATGCTCGAAGTGGGAAATGGAGGCATGACGGATGTAAGTAACAGTTGCTCACAACACGTGATCCGTCATTTGCTCACATCTTAAGGATGAATACAAACTGCATTTTACGATGTGGAGTTCGCAAAAATCTCCGATGCTGATCGGATCAGACGTTCGTAACCTCTCGCCGCAAGCCTACAGTATCTACACGAACCCGGCGGTGATTGCTCTGAATCAAGACCCCTCGGGTAGCGCCATTGTCCGACGTTGGCGCTACTACGTGCCTGATGTCGACGAGTACGGCCAAGGCGAAATCAGTCTATGGACTGGTAACCTTTGGGCAGATAATACTATCGTTGTCCTTCTCAACGCTGGCAACGAGGATCGCCAGATGAATACCTCCCTCGCTGAGATCTACTATGACAATGGCGCAGAGCGCTCTACACAAGCACGGCGATCATATGACCTATTTGATGTCTGGGGCAACCGCATGCCCAACGCTACTGCTGAGCGCATTCTCAGCACCAACTCGACAGAAGGCGTTGCTGACTTGAGCAACTACTGGTTCAACGCTACCGCAAGCACCTACGCGGACGCTCTCGCCAGGAACGATAGCCTAGTATTGGGTAAGCAGATTGGTACGGTGGATGCCCTGGGGACAATATCTGCGATGGTACCCAGGCATGGGTTGGTCGCTTACAGGTTGAGGCCGATCAGAAACGCAGCCAGGGATGAGTTGTGAAGTCATATCACGCAGTAATGCCCGCGATGAGTGTGTAGTCTGGCAAAAGTCATTCAGAATTATTCTTCCTCTACTCCAAGGAGTACTTTGTCGAAGTGTCGGATAGTGCACCCTCGGAAGAGGCACGACCTTACACATATGTCATATCGGCGATGCTATGCTGCAATGTCCAAGACGGAATGTAGCGATATTGTTGGTGCTCTCTAACCACAAGAGGATGCTGAGTTGAGATCGTAGTACTGGAAGCTGCATTTCCTGGTGGCTGGCTTCGCCGTTAGACCCTGCGGCGGATGCATGAGCGGCTGATGGTGGCCATCCTTGGCTGTCGTTACGAGTGAAATGTATGAAGACTTCATATGCAAACGAACGTGTAGCAATAGTGAATCGAGACTGATGATTGTTACAACCAGTGTGTGTGCCATGCCTCCTGACAAAGCTATTTCATATGCTCGGTAATAATGCTCCACCTTGGCCTTCTCCACGCCGCCCAATCCCGATGCCGCAACCCTTAGACCCGAAGTGCCGTTGACGTTTCTTCGGCGGACGGTCAGTGGTTGCATCACTAAGCAACCCGTTCGACCTTCTCTCACAAGCGATAACTTTCTCCAATTCCCAGAAGCCCAATCTCGCCATTGCTCACCACCAGCTCGTTCGTCTCCTCCACCACACCCAACATACCATGACCCGATAGCGAATATTCCATCCCACAGCCCAAAAATCCCACAATGTCCAATTTCCCCGCCCACGCATCCCCGGGCCTTCCACCTCTCAACTCTCCCCCCGCTCACACCCACACCGACCGCTTCCACCTGGACCCGACGTCCCACGACCGCGCCGCCCCACCGCTTGTCACACCGTCCTATACTCCTCCCTTGACACCCAACGGGACTCAACCCTCCTTTATCCGGCCCACGCCTACCACTACCGACACCTCCACTACCCCAGGACCAGACCCATCCCTCCCGCCTCTACCGGAAGTATGGTGCGAAGTACGAGCGCGCATCCCCACAACGACGGGGCAAGAAATGTTCTTGCACCTCTACCACAACAATGTGGATAACAAGGAGCACTTGGCCATCGTGTTCGGGCCGCATATCCGCAGCAAGAGCCTGGATGCGCCGCGACCCGGGGAAACGGAAAGGGATAGGATGATCAGAGGTGCGTACACGGGGACACTATTTCCAGGACGGACGAAGAGCAGAGTCGAGGAGATCAGGAGGCAGCATGGCGTTGCTGGGGCCGGAAAGACAGAGAAGGTTGAGAGGGAGATGACGCAGGAGGAGTTGAAGGAGAAGCTGGGGCCGGCGTTGGTGCGGATCCATTCGGAATGTTATACAGGCGAGACGGTCTGGAGTGCACGGTGCGATTGTGGTGAGCAGCTGGATGAGGCGGCGCGGTTGATGAGTGAGCTTTGTACGGATGTGGAGGGGAAGGGGAGCGAGGGAAGCGAGGCGACAAAGGCAGATGGAGCGAAGGATGCGAAGGAGGCAGAGCACAAGCATAAGTGGCAGATTGAGCCGTCGCTGGGTGGTGTGATTGTCTATCTCAGGCAGGAGGGGAGAGGAATCGGGCTGCTGGCTAAGCTGCAGGCGTATAATCTTCAGGATCTAGGTGCGGACACGATGCAGGCAAACCTGATGCTGCGGCATCCGGCAGACGCGAGATCTTATGGTCTTGCGACGGCCATGCTGCTTGACCTTGGCTTGGGCGGCGACAAAGGCATCAGACTGTTGACGAACAATCCTGATAAAGTGCGCGCTGTGGAAGGACCAAACAGGGAGGTGAGAGTCGTCGAAAGAGTGCCGATGATACCATTGGCGTGGAAGACTGGTGGTAAAGAGGGCATCAAGAGCAAGGAGGTGGAGCGGTATATCAGCACAAAGGTGAGTACAAGTACAATGCAACAAGTGTTCGTGAAGCTGACAGGTGGCAGATCGAGAAATTCAAGCATATGTTCAGCGAATCATAGATATTTACATTACAACGGCATCATCTAGAGCATCTGGAAGGGCTCGTGTACAAATGCGCAATGTGTAAATACCGAAGTGGCGAAATGAGCATCACCATATTACGCGCCAGCGACCTATACCACCAATGTAAAGCTTCAATCAGCATACCCAAGCGGACAACTACAACATAGCGGCCTACCACCATGTGTTTACCGCAAGCATGTGACTATCCGAACCTCGCCATCCCACGGAACCAGCTGCCGATCGCAAAGAGATAGGGTCCTTATATTCACCACGCCCCCGTAATCAGCAGAATTGAACCTTGCCCCTCTGTCCTAGGGCGTTGAACGATAAGGTGAAAAGACGAGGCTCTCATTCGTAAGCTACGGGGGTGTGAATTCCCCGCCGGTGCCCAAAGGAGCCGTGGGAAGTGTAGAATATAGCTGCTAAAATCAAACCAGCGTCAGCCTCCCAACATTTACTAAGGGTTCGATTCCCCTCTTAAGAACGCAAAAACATGGCGCGCCCGTCCGTGGGCACTGAAAGATCATGAAGCGCATACCCGTCGCAAAAACACACAAGGACGGAGGATACACATGGAGCAGCGAGTTTGGAGACCTCCAAGTGAAGGCTCTTTTTTGCTGTATAGCTGGATTCTTAGCATATCAGAGGCCAGGAGCTAAGGGGGAGTTGCAAGGTATATTATGGTGGCGGAGGACATGTAGGATACAGTCGCGGTGATCCTCGAGCGACCTACATCATTTTGCCTCGTGCGGCGAAGCGGTAGCTCACTGGAATGACTTCACAAAAAGGCCGTCTCTGCACATATCCACTTCGCTTAGCACATGAGAGCGTTCACCTATAACTCACATCTGCACAGACCAGTCACCAGCAGGACCCAGATGAACTTTCCCTTTTCACCTCCTCCGTCCCCATATACATATGCCGACTCATACACTCCCCATAATCACTCCACCACACACTCTCATACCTCTTTTACCCTTCTAGCCCCTCCAGCGGCGCCACGGCCGCCTCATGATCCGGCGCAAAGAAATTCCGGAACGATTACCTCTCACTACTCTCCGCTCCACCACCCACTGTCTCAGTATCAAGGACAACAACCCTACGCATAGCGCTGAGAAACACGCCATCACTGAACCGCATGAGCGTATCGCCTACACCCAGCACACACGTCCCTCTCTCCGGTTTCGCGCGAACATATTCTCCTGTCCTGGGATCCGATAGTCCCAGTTCCCCGAGATCGTCCTGGAAGAGAAACGTGAACATGCTCCACTCTTGGTGTGGTGGCATGCGGGAGACGACTCGCGCCGCGTCGGCGGGGCCAGGGGGGTGATGGAGGATGCGGAGTTGGTTGTTCTGGCTCAAGTGCAGGGCCGTTAGGTGCGTGGTGGCGTCGGGAGACAAGGTGAGGGCAAGGGAGAGGGCGCGGAGGATAAGGGGGCCAGCGGCGTGGAATTGGTCGTACAGGGTGTGGAAGAAGGGGGAGGGGCCTGTTAGGACGGAACGTGGTGGGAGGATGTTGGGCTGGAAGGGGTTGTGGGGGGAGGCGATTTCGAAAGATTCTTGAGGACTTTAGCATGTTGCGGAGCTGGGAAGAGAAGTGGAAGAATCAGGCAGAGGTCGAGGGTTTGTGGATGGTGGACGTACTTTGTAGTCCTTGACTACACGTAGAGCTTCTCCAGTGCCATTGGCGGCGACATCAGCGTCGATATCGGCCTTTGAATATACCTTCTCAAGTCCTGTTCTGGAGTAGTATCTATGAGACATCTGTCGCTGTTGTTGCCCACCTCCTCGTTCTCGTCAAGCTTACCGTCCCGAGTGAGTGCAAGGTTTTGAAAATGGTTCGAACAATCGTTGCTGACTGCATACAATTCGTCAGCATTGATCGGCAATGCTCGAATTGACCTTTGACAAGCACTTCCAGTTCGTACATTCACATTCTCTGCTGTGACTTAATTCGCAACCACCTTATACAGAAAATCTATTGCTGGTGTGATCTGGGCGTTCTGAGTGAAATGCTAGGAGAGGAGCGATACTGGGCCAGCTCCATGCCAGCACAGCCTTAGAACTACCATTTCTAATTCCAAGTGTCCTGCTACGGGCGTGCTGCAGGATGGTCTACTTTTCTCCACATTTATATGTGACCGACTCAGAAAGCTCTCCTTGGCCTGATCCATCGATCGTCCAGCCCATCAACAGTGAGCCAAGATTTGTCTGTCCGTCCCGCGCCTCGATCCTCGCTTTCTTCGCCAGACAAACCCTTTGCGGGTCCTTGACTGGTCAATTCTCCCTTCAAGGAACTACTTTTCAGCTGTAGAATGTCCCTCTCGAGGTCTCTTGGTCTTCGATTTTGCTTTTTAGCATTACGGTGTTCGTCCCTGACGTCGCCCAGGGAGGTCATGGTGAGGACTGGATCCCGATGCTTATCTGAAAGCGAGTCGAGTCGCATCTCGACCACACTGTTCTCCAGACCCATGTAAATGAAGGGAGAGAAAGGGGATGGCGATGACAAGCTGTACACGGGGCCTTCGTTCCGTGTTGCTTGTTTTGGAATGTAAAGGTTGTAGGATCCCTCCTTAGACCAGACCGTCGATGCGGAAGATGCACAACTAGTATGCATTCGAGGAATGTGAGTCATCCTAGGTGTTCTCCAGGGAAGTGGCTCCTCTATTGGTTCATGCTCGGATTGGAGTCGCCCAGCAGAAGCATCGAGAGCCGCGCCTACGTCTTGATCGGTGTTGGGGAGTGGCTGCAGGTACGCTCCCTTGTTACGGAGATCGAACACTTTACAGACATTATGTCTCGCAGCACCAGCTAATATGTGTGCATTCGGACGGGGAAGCAGTGAGTAGATCGGACCATCCTCGAGACCATCTAGAAGATATTGGGCAGGCGAAGGCGAGCGGGTGTCGTGAATTCTGGAGTGATATCAGTTCCTTTGTACCTCATTTCAAGCCGAGTGTAGCTGACCGTACGAAACCATCATACCCTCCACTGGCGAAGACCCGCCCATCGCCATCCCAAAGAGGCTCGACTGGGTATACAGATTTCGGATTCACACGACCGTCATGATTTTGTCGATCGAAGATGCTGAACTTCGATATGGGACTACCAGACAAGCCGTCTGGTCGGACTTGGTAGACCTGTATGGGATGTTCCGATGGTCCGAGGCTTACTGCGAGGAGTCGAGAGCTCAAGAAGGAGGTCCTCCATCCTCTACTTCGGTCATCGGTTAGACGCACCTCCGAGACAGGCTGGATCAATGCAGGATTGCTCGCTCTGTCGCTGTCGAGACTCGAGCCCTGTGTGCTGAGGGAGAAGACGGAGAGGGATAAGTCTGCGAGTAATGTGGCAAGGAGAGAATTGTCATTGTAAGGATCGAAAGGCTGAAGACTTGCACTTTGAAGTGGTCTATTATTGGTATCGTAGATCTCACGAACGATGTTGAATGGCTTTTTGGAACGCGATAAACGCATACAAAGATGTTGAAGAGTTCCAGAGGCAGTGCCAAGTAGTAGTTCCTGGCTGTTGTGCGAAGGAGATAGCGACCGGGCCA
Source organism: Elsinoe perseae (assembly GCA_029448695.1). Taxonomy (NCBI): domain Eukaryota; kingdom Fungi; phylum Ascomycota; class Dothideomycetes; order Myriangiales; family Elsinoaceae; genus Elsinoe; species Elsinoe perseae. Next base: position 157,581 of record JARDAA010000159.1, read on the forward strand.
GAAGCTTCACAAATGTAATGTCATCTACACCTTCCTTTGCTCCAGGTGGTCGATACGTTGCCCATCTACTGGAGTACGATGCTCTGTCTGCTTGCGAGCCATTTGGCTTTTGCCTTGTTCGTATGATCAGTTCCGATCCTGCGCTGTATGCCAGGACTTCTTTCCGATCGGTCCATTTGTCGCCGTCTACAATATCATAGCAGTCGATGACAGGTGTGAAACCCATCGTCTGTCCACGAGGTAGTTTCCATCGTGCAGTCTGCTTGGGAGTAACAAAAGCTTGTCTAGCCTCTGAGCGACCTGAAGAATCCGACCGAGCTGGTGAATGTCCTGGCGTGGATCGAAACAGTCGTGAGGCTGGAAAGTTTCTGCTTCGGGGATCGACTTCGTCGGTTTCCCGCGAGACATAGGTTTCCGCTCCTGTTTGGAGCTGTACGATGTCCCCTGACGGCATTATAAAACTTGCTTGGAAGGCCCGCCAGTCCCAACCATGCGCGGCAGTCGATAAAGACCTGGCCACATCACGCCAAGGTGGGGTGATGGCTTCTGATGCATGATTATTGTATGAGCGGGTGGAGGTCGAGCAGGAGAAGGATGGAAAAGTTTCGTTCACAAAGACTTGCCAGCCGTTCGCCTCCACGAGGACGTTGAGGGACTTCGATGTACGAGACAAAGCAGCTACAAATTGTCCTCTTCCCAAGAACGACACTATGTGCGTGAAGACTTCGGGCGGTAAGTCTTCAAGTCGCGTGCGCCTGAGACTCATCTCGGAACCCACCTTGTGCAAGCGCAAATGTTGTGTTGGTTAATCGTTCATGAATGGCGAAGATACCCTTAGCTTAGGTAAAACACCCAATGATGTCACAAAGTGCACGAGCCGTGAGAATTCACACTTGACAGCTTCAGTCACTCCTGCCTCCGTCTTTATTTTATTCTAGGTACGCTGCCCACGTTACTTTCATCACGAAGGAACCATGCATATGGACAACAGCAGCACACTGGAACACGATTATCGGGAAATGCCAATTCTGCAAGTGGTCTAGACACACTGTCGGTGGTACCACAATAGCTTTCAGTCGAGTTGTCTTTCTAGAATGATCTCGCCTGTCATGATAAGTCTAATCGTCCCGCTGTCGTCCGGATCATATTCGAAGAGGACCTGAACAGTATCGCGTTCCGCTCTCGGGCGAATGAAGTACAGCTTCTCGGTCCAAGTCACCGGTCCGATCTGACTCTCGACAGCTTCTCGAATATCAGCGTAATCTCTAGGGTATGCCGCTATCCTTTTACTACTCGTCGTCGCTGGTCCAATGATCCATGCTTCCGTGCTCTGCAACTCGCCCTTCAAATCTCGTAGTTTGTCCGAGTCATCAGGGGGATCCTCGGTACCGGCTTTAGTGGCTTTGCCGTTTGTGATAAAGTCCAACACCTCCTTCTCGAAGCGTCTCTCCCTTTTTTGATAGCGGTCCCTGCCATCTTCATCCACATACTTGATGACATGACCTTCAAACCCGGGCTGTTGCCAGAGGTGTGCGATCCAGACGCCCTGATTTGACAGGGCAACTATCATCGTACAACCTTCTAGGCCTCCCCACGGCGCGTCATCAGGTCCCGGGTCTTCTATCGAAGCAGCTACGATAGTTAGCACTTCAGTCTCATTGTCACGATCGACCGATGTCGCCTACTTCCGACATGGAAAGCCGTATTCTCGAATTTGTTCCACACGGAATATGGCCACTTATTATTGGGTCCAACGGTCTGTGGTGCCGCATCAGGATCCAGCCTGTCGTCCAGGTAACATTGTATGTCTTCTGCATTGTTAGGATCTAGCGGCTTGAGCGCCCTTCGATGAAGGTGTGACAGGCTAGTATCCCTGAGTGAAGCAGCGGTCTCGGTAATCGGAGAATATGAGGAAGTTTTGATACCACAGCGGACTCGTTAGTGTGTGTCGCCGACGCTGCTACTGCTTGGGAACTCACAGATGGAAGAAGACACTTCTAGCGTTCCATATGACGAGAAGGACGATGCTCAAAAGAAGTATTCCTTTCCGAAAGCAGACGTATTCTGGAACGAGGTTCATGACTGGAGGTGATATCCTTGAAGAGATGGTCTTGGTCAATACAGGCGATCATCTTATACAGTAGTCCTGTAGCCTTCACACTGGCTCGGCACTTACGAGCATCACATCGCCTCGATGCGGCGCACAATTCCTACGTTTCCTCACTGTGCCACCAAGGCAGCAGCTGGGTTGTTTGGGCAGCCGTCCCAACATCCTGAAGGTACAGCCACTGGCAGCTGAGGTGTTGCCTGTAGGTGATGAAACATGTTTTGCGGCTGTCCACTGATTTCCGGGGTGTGTTATATCTTTGAAACACCTGATTGTGGAGTACGTAGAGTGTGTACTAAATTTAGGCGTTCCGCTTGCGATTCGGACCATGAACTACAAGTTTGTAATGACAGGCGTAGACGCACTACCATGCCAATTGCGGACCTTTTGCTGGGGTCTAGCATGTGCCATTATTTCATCTAATAGCTTGTATACTGGACGCTGATCTCAACCATGTCACATATAAAGGAAGTACCGATGGAATCAAGCACAACTCTCCATAAAGTGCTGAGCGATGCGATCGAAAAGCACGACCTGGACATCTTGAAAGAGCAACTCCCGCTCCTGCAGAGAATGCTTGGCTCATCCGACTTTGAGCAGAAATTGAATCGATTGATGGTGTTGGCCGGTCGCCTTGGTCACACGGATGCTCTCGAGCTGCTCCTATCCTATGGAGTGGCGATTAATAAATTGACAGTCAACCGCATCGTGAAGCTGCCTCACAAAAACATCGAAGCAGTATTACGGATCTTTCTATGCTATGGTTGGGATATCAATACCGATCATGCAGGCTGGGGTACAGCACTCCAGTGAGGCCTCCACCAGTGTTATGCAAGTCCTCAACTCACACAGCGTAGTCGAGCTATATGTACAGCAGACCTCCCACTCGTCGACTTCCTTATCAGCAACGGCGCTGATGTCAATCGGGAAGCGATGAGAGAGAGCGTCGAATTTCGCCTGCGACAAAGCACCATTGGGCAGTACCTTGGAAGCACACCACTTGACGTCGCCGCGTCGTGTGGTGCTATAGATATGATAAAGCTCTTGCTCCATCGCGGCGCAGCCTTGGAACAAAGCAATCCACTACACGCCGCAGCCGGAACGCCATTTACAGACGAAGAGCTCCGGATACCAGTTCTGGAGTACCTCCTTGAGCTTGGTCTGGACGTCAACGCAATCATGCGCTTTCCTTCGGACTCGGTCTTGTCTGGTAGAAGAATTGGGTGTGGGACTCCGCTGCACTGCGCGGCAGGCAACGGATATGCTTCCGTCGTACAGTTGTTGCTGGATGCTGGAGCTGATCCGACTATTCTCGATACCGAGGGAATCGGAACTCCTTTAGAGTGGGCGAAATTACGCAATGATCCTCCTCGCGAATGGCTTGAAGAAGCCATACAGACACTTGAACGATGGCATGATAGGTAGTGGGACTCCGCGATTCTATAGTGGTCATGTTCAGAAGCCAGCATTTCAGGGGTAGAATGTACATGGCACGAATAAGATTGGGACAGTGGGAATGGATCGAGAGCGCAAAATGTATGGGAGATCATACTGGCCGCGCTTTCATAGCAAGGAGCATCCTTCTTGGCGGCGTTGTTCGGCCTAAAATGACTGACGACCTTCATTCCAAGCACTGGCTCAGACCTTCCAGTCCAGCTGTTTGTTATTTAATCTGTTTGTCGGATGTGAATGGTCGCGGTACTGAACTCAACCCTGGTTCAGAGTGCAGCCAAGACCGTCTCAGCTGCGGCTACGCCACAGCTGAGTGCCTACTACGCCGCACAAATCAACTCAATCTCTATCGCCGCATTAATAAAAATGGAACGGCAAGGCCCTGATTCAGTCTCGCACCATATACATTTGAAGCCAAGCAGCCAGGTCTCGGTCTTGGCACACGTGATGTTTCGGAATCAACTGACCTATCTTCAGGCGAGCCACTGTAAACCTCAGCTGCAAATAGCTCTCTCCCTGCCATTCTACCTTCCCAAGAGCTGGACATGCGGCTTACAATATAATTTGATGATCAAATATCCGTGTCTGCAAGGGATGGGCTCCCTTGGAGAAAACTCCTCTACAGTCAGATCGGCAGTATAATGACCTCTTCACCAGATGACACCGAGGCTCATCGGGAGCACTTCATCGGTTTCCTAAGTAAAGCTGTCAAGCATGTTGAGATTGCGGCTCTGAAGAAGCACCTTCCACATCTGAGGTCCATGTTGAATGAAGACGACTTTGAGCACGAAATCAATAGGCTTATGGTCTACGCTGGGCACCTTGGCAGCATCGAAACTTTACGCATTATTCTCTGCGAAATTGGAAAAATATGGAATTCTACAGGCGTGAGCATCATAAGAACTTCACAAAACCATGCCGAAATTACTACTCAGATACAACTACTCATCGAACACGGATGGGACATTAACGGAGACAACTCACCTCGAGGAACACCCCTCATGTAAGTCCTGGAACACTAAGAGCATACCTCGTCTTTTAACGGAGGTTAGGCAAGCCATGTTGAAGAGAGATGAACGAACGGTTCGATTCATGCTTGACAATGGCGCAGATGTCAACAGGGAATCGCAAAGGACCCTCGGCCTGGTTTGGGAAAGACAGCGCGTTTTCTGTGACTTTCAAAGCTCGACCCCCTTGGATGTCGCGGCAGCCGGATGTCAACCCGGCATGGTAGAATTATTACTCAACAATGGGGCCTCCCTTGAGAGAAGCAACCCGCTCCATTCGGCTGCGGGCTTTCGTTGGCTAGATGAAGAGGATCGGGAACCTATGCTCCAGTTCTTGCTCGATCAGGGGCTTGATGTCAGCTCTATGTCGGCATATCCACCCGATTCTGTATGTACCGACAAAGATCTCGTGAGCGCTACACCCCTCCACTTCGCGGCCGGACAGAATCGGACCATCATCGTTAAGTTCTTGTTGAAAGCTGGAGCAGACGTGACGGTCATCGATAGCCACGGATACGGCACACCTCTTCAGTGGGCGATACTAATGTCAACAAGAGACTCGAGAGATTTCAGCGAGATTATCAGCATTCTGGAGAAAGCTGCAACTACTGCTGGCTAATCGTTGCACAGGACTGGATCTCAGTCGATGTAAGATCCAGGAACTGTACAAATTACTCTCGGGCGGACATGCAAGCCTGATTCTCCTCCTCTGACCGTTAGCTCTGATCGAGCTCGTGGCCGCCGTTCGCGACTTCAATGCTTAGTCCAAACATGTGTTGGCAGTACCATTCCCGCATACATTGACAACCTCAAAGCTCCCAAAATTTGCAGCGGCGCATCCTTCGTCGGTGTGCGTGATGATCCTGTTGGGGTCGCATTCATCATCCTCGTAGAACACAGTGTAGAAAGAATCGTCGACAGGACCAGTGCTGGTTACGAAGCCAGCCGCCGCGACGCCTGCGCCTTCTGTTTGACATCCCTGATCTGGTCCGAGGATGACGTTGTACTCAGAACGACCGGCGCATTCATTACTGGTGTACAGCGTGACCTCAAAGGCCGCGCAAGTGGACACAAGAACAAAGATGAGCAGGCGCAGCTGTCGCGACAAATTTGTTGGCAGGGATAAATTAGCCATGTTGGATGAGATTTATGTTGGTGATGACGAGTGCAATGAGGTAGAACTTTTGCGGATGATGACTCTGCAAAAGGGAAGAGTGCGGTCATGCAAGACGTCTTGTATCTCGATCTGGGATGCCACAGGAGCCTCATCAGCTAGGACAGATCACGCAGGCTTAGATATCAAACTTTTGTTGGTAGCTGGGTATAACATGAAACTTGCCTGGCAAAGTCACATCGCCGCGCGGCAGACTTGTCGCGGGTTTCGATACTATGAAAAGGCTCAAACAAGCAACGTCGTGGATGATGTCTGGTTCAGCTGATGTTGACTTATATTCCTAGAGAGTAATGTACTAATCGGTTTCAGCCGCATATCAGCGCCTGCTACCACGATTGCAAGCGCTTTCAGGCTGATTGTTTCAGAAACCCATCTGAGCCTCATGTCTACTGTGCCACACATGCCACACACCTGTCGTTGCAGTGTTTGTTTCCTCCAAGAAGTTCTTGCGTGGTGCGGCTCTTAAGACCTGTGAAGGCGTCAATTTGAGAAAAAGCCAAGGAGATATCGTTTTCTACTGCAGCCCGTCAAGCGGACGAGACACCAGAAACCGGCCCAAAATGAGGGCCTGTAACACCATTATCTTCTGGTGTACTCTGACTGGCTTCACGTCAGCGATACCTCTTATCCTTGAAGATGCAGGCATACTTACAAATCGCTCGAATCTGTCCCCTACTGTATCACTTGGGATTTGGCTTTACCCGCAATCGGACCCCGTCCTGAAGCGAGATGATGCAAGCAACAAATCGTGCGGCAAATGCCCGCGTCGCAGGTGCAGGAAGAAGTTCTACAGAAACCAGGACGACTGCAGCTGTATCCCATGCCCTCCAGGGATGAAGCCCGGTCCCCTCCAAGACTTCTGTGTGCCTGATCCTAGTGACACCAACAATCCCAACAAGCAAGGAAAATGCAGACCTGGCGAGATCCTGGACCCAGCAGAAGGAGGACAGGACGAAAATACGCCTAACCCGAAGTGCATTCCCGATGAGTCAAAAGACTGCGATCCAGGTACGGTCCCGGCCTCAAGGAAGAAAGACGATCAGGGACTTCGAGACGACCTGTCCTGTGGGCTGGACAAAAGAAATGAAGAAAAGCCGAAGTGTAAACCCAGAGAGTATCGTCATGTGACACTCGAAGGGACCGGGCTCGACAGCCAAGCAGTCTACACCTGCAAGAAAACCCAGCAGTACCGACGAGACAAGGATCAAAAACTACAAGAGAGAATGGAACAACGTCGTAAGGAGTACAACGACAAGAAAAACAACGATCGCAAAGAGAAGAAGCAGAACAAGTTCAAGGAGTGGATCGAGCAACGCAAAGCTAAGTACGAGGCAGACAAGAAGCAGAAACAGGAAGACGACAAAAAGTCCAACAAGAAGCGACGCATGGGAAAATGCCTCACCGTTGTACCCCTAAGCATGATGGGCGGCTTCGACTACTCCCAGGACTTCTTCGACGAGACGTTCGTAGACCACGACGACCTCATGAAGTACTGGCCAGACGACATGCCCGAAGCTCCCAGCGAGGATGTCATCGACAGCGAGGAGTACATGGCCAAGTACACCGAGATACTCGAGCAATTAAGTCTCCCCTGGGCCCAGGTAACGATTGCTAAGCGCAGTCGGCACCGGAAGAGATTCCTCCATATCTTTGCCTTCTTAGGCAGACTCGCCAGTGTGGTAGGGAGTGCAGCAGCCAGAGGTGGAGCGACACTGGCGAGACTAGTCAAGGCGGGCGGAGTAAGGATCGCAAGAGCAGGGCAGAGTCGACGGACGCCGGACCAGATGAGGAAGGCTGCTGATGACATCAGCAAGAATCAGAATTGGAAGAACTGCTTGAAGGGCGCCGATCCGGTCAGCCCTTGAGCAAGTCGCAACTCGCGCCACAATGTTAGAAATTCTTTTGAAGATAGATGTAGATGTTGTCGTAGTCTGGTTGCACAAAGGCCCGTCAGAAATTCCGACTGATGTGGACCCCGACACGTGACTTTATACATGCGGGGTATCTATCAAGTAGATAACGGCTATCAAAATGCGTATATTTGTCATGTGTACATGCCATGCAGGATGATCATACGCCAGTCGATACAAGAGGGCGAAGATACTAGCTTGCAATAATCATCTTCTCTCCCTCTTGCAACCACCTATTGTTTTCGGACTCCATGCTCATTGACCCTGCCCATCCCCACAGCACCAGTCTATCCCTCAGCCGTCGTGCTCCAGTATGCTCAACACAGTTATCCCCCTTGTACTCATCATTCTGCTTCTTTACCACTACATCCTCCACTCCATTCTCCTCTCCCCCCCTCTCACGCATCCCAAACGCACACTGGTCCTCCCCCTTCTCCCCCGTCTGGCTCCTCCATCTGCGCCGCCGTGGCTCCCCGAACCGCACCATCCACAGTCTACACAAACTGCACGGTCCCATCCTCCGTCTCGCCCCCAACGAGCTCAGCGTAAACTGCGTGGACGGCGGCATCCGCACCATCTACTCCGGCGGCTGGGAGAAAGGGTCCTGGTACGCTGTGTTTAGGAACTACGGCGTGAGCAACGTCTTCTCGTCCTCGAGCAGAGCGGAACATGGCGCTAGGATGAGGATGCTGAGTAACGTGTATGCCAAATCAACGCTCTTGGGGTCCGGGACGCTAAGGGCTGTTGGACGCAGGGTGTTGGGGGAGAGGTTGGTGCCTTTACTAGCACAGGCGGCGGAGAAGGGTAGGGAATTGGAAATGTACAGCCTGTTCAGTGGGGCGGCGATGGATTTTGTGGCGGGGTATATCTTTGGCGTCAAGTGTGGGAGTGATTTTCTGGGAGATCCTGGAAGGTGCCATGCTTGGGTCATGGATTACAAGGCTAGGCAGGATTTTATTTTCTGGCCGCAAGAGATGCCGGAGTTAGTGACGTGGGCTGGTAGGTTCAGGGTGAGGCATTGGCTGGTGCCGAGGTGGGTGGATCAGGCGAATCAGAATATTGAGGACTGGGTGATGGGATTGTGTGACGCTGCTGGGACTCAGTTCGAACAGCGAGCAGAGCTGCTTGAGGAGGAGCGAGCGGCAGTGTACGATCAATTGAGGACGATGATGAAGAAGAGTCAAGGCGAGAATGCAGATGCGCTCATGACGACGACTGAGAGATTGGAGATTGCTTCGGAACTGCTTGATCATGTTGCTGCAGGTTTTGATACAACTGGTATTACGCTTACCTACCTTGCTTGGGAGCTGTCCAAGTCAGAACATCGCAAAATCCAGGGGGAATTGCACAAGGAACTTATTGATGCAAAGCTCGCAGAGAAAACCAACAGCAATGAAGGCGTAGTCGACCTGAAGGCACTGGATAGCTTACCCTTGCTCAATGCGGTGGTTATGGAATCACTTCGACTGCACGCTGCCATTCCTGGAATCCAGCCTCGAGTCGCGCCAAAGAATGCAAAGCTTGGTCCTGCGGACGACAGCATCAAGGGCATTCCAGCTGGTGTGCGTGTCACTTCACAAGCCTTCTCCCTCCATCTTAATGCCGACATCTTCCCTGATCCAGAGAAATGGGATCCAAGGAGGTGGATGGACCTGGAAGGCAGGATCGACACAGGCGGGGAGAAAGCCAGATGGTTCTGGGCTTTCAGCAGTGGTGGCCGGATGTGCATAGGCAGTAACCTTGCTGTGTTGGAGATTAAATCAATTGTCCATGCGATCTGGAGCAGCTTCACCACCAGCATTACTGACGATGGTGGTATGATGCACAACGATGGCTACACATCGGAGCCGCGAGGTACACCGAATGGAGACTATCTCCGCCTAAGCTTCAGTGCCATTTAGCGACCTCGGGGATAGACTGCACCAGACCGATTGATCCGTGGCATGAAGCGGCCGGATGAAGCAGTCTCCGGTGAGACTAGATCTAGGCGTGCTCATCACCTTGGTCGGGGTGACAAGATGACTTGTCTGAGCACAAGACTTCTTGCCGTCTTGGAATCTACCGGTATGACGCCGTGCTAGTTGCCTCTGTAGCTATGCTCTGCCGCATAATCAGTTGGTCCAGAAGCTGCGTTATGCGGACTTTCCAGGGGCCCATTCTCGTCCGGCCAGCGTCAGCCTTGTCGGTATCGGAACATACTCATCGTATGAAGTGTTCGGCCGAACCGCAACGCCTCGAAGTCAATGAAGCCAATGACGACTTCATCGCTGGCACAGTTTGACGTTCGAAAGGTTGACAAAGGTTCTCAGACATGAAGGCGTTGCCTGTCAGATAAAGTCGTAACGCAGAAAGTCGAGCGTTCTGCGTTCGACGTTTGTGGAACACGGCGGGGCTGCTTGTGAGACCAAAATTCCATAAAGATGGTACAGCAGTTGACGTGTCTCGGTATTTGTCCTTGCTTGTCGTAAGAGGTAAATTGTAATGGGCAAGTCCCTGGTAAGACGCAAATTGTGTGGTTGTGTGAGGCAAATTGACAAATATCTTAGTAGAGCCAAGAAGTGCCTTTACGAGATGTGAGAATCGCCATGTTGCTGGAAAGCCGCCACTGTCATCGCGGTATGCAGAAGCGTTCCAGTGGAAGAGGACTTTGTGACAGACATCGTGGACGTGGATGCTCTCAAGTCTTAAATGCTGGGATCGAATACAGATCGTGGTTCTCACGGTATGGTATCCAGGGTTCCTAGTTAGTTTTGACCGTTGTGTACAGCGTCAGCCCATTGGTTGTGAGCCGCAAGCCTGTATGGGTTCGCGGTGTTCAAGGTTTAGTCATAGGATATATGCATTCCGACAAGGATTGATGACGGTTGAACTAGCATCCAAACATGTTCCTATTCAGCTTTGGGATGTGAAGTCGCGCGCTGCTAGTCGTCGAGTCAGTCTGGATCTGGACAAAGCCCCACTCCTGCTTTTGCCCGAAGGTCTGCTCCACGTTTGCCGACGCGAAGAAGCTTGCTGAATCGGTTTTTTTCTCACGGCGATCTGCCGCCTTTACCGAACCGCGGAAGGAATTCATCGGTCGACCATTTCTCACAAAAGACAAAAGAGTCGGGTCAGTCCCACAAAGTCTATACCGCCAGGTAGTATGTGCATGAAGGATGCAAATGCAAATGCAAATTGCAGTTCTGCCGTAAACAAGTGCACTTGCGGGCGATCATATGCAGGTCCTGCGGTCTAACGGGTCAGTCGTGGAACTAGCCCTAGACGATCTACAAGATGCCACGTGCTGTTCACATCGGAGGACATGCCAATCCACGAACACAAGCCGGAACCGTGCTCCGAAGTGAATGCATCAGTAAATGCCGCGCGAGCGGGATCAGCGAGCGAAACGTGAAAGTCGGGAAAGCTTCCTCCTGCTCCTCATCTGTGCAGCAAAACGACCGGGCAGAAGTTATGCAAGACCTTGATCCTTCTGGTCTATCACTAACGAAAGCATCACGGTTGCAGCAAGGAAGTCGAAAGTGATGTGCAAGGTCGCGGCGAGGGCTTCCTCATTTGGGTATAGTCACGAGGGTGATCTTCAAACGCGAGTCGCGCGGTCGTCGCAGCGCGATGCTATCCGAGCAAATCATGATCATCCTACGCCGATTATGAGAATAACGACGCTGCATTAGCTGCAGCCATGTGGGATTGGCTGCCACGCGGGAAATGGATCCCAAAGTATAAAGTGCTTGGTAGTACGAGGCCAGGGAAGTGTCTTTTTTTGACAGCCAGCATGATGACCATACGAAAGCCGCCGTCTCTTTTTTACTTTTAATTCGATAGACTTTGATCATTTCCTGACGTCTTGTGCAAGGATGTGGTAAAGGGATTGAAATGACATGGATTGACATCAGCTCGTGTGCTGCAAACCTTCCCTTCAGCCCAAACGGTCCTGAATTTAGCAACGCTGTCCAGCTGACCCAGCTGATGAAGCAGTCATGGAACGCGAAAGAAATGGATCTGAGACACAATGATGGAATCTGCAATCTCCTGAATCGTCCCAGCATGTCGGAAGGGGCAATGCTTGTGCTGAGTTCGCAACTCAAAAAAGCACGTTTTGAAAAGCCGTAAACGTTATGGGAACGCTACTTGAAGAAGATTAGTGCAGGTAGAAGGAGAGAATATGATTGGATGAGATCACGTGTTATTTTCTCATGCGGGTCATCCGTGATGTTGCAGGGAACCGGGTGCCGGACAAGACGACACTTTCTCTCCTTCCTGGCCCTGTCCCCGACCACCAAAAATGATTTTCCTCACAGGCGGTCAACCTCGTGGCTAGTCTGGAGATCCCTCTTGATGAAGGCTTCGGATCTATAGCTTAAAGTCTTAAAGTCTTATATTCATGCACCATGACTGGGGACCATGCATGAACCTTTGCCCCGTCGTCCACACGCCATCCACCCCAGTCTGGAGTTTTTGACCTCTCTTCCCGAAAAAGAAGAGGTCGCGACGTGACAAAAGCCCTGTCATTCTATCTGTGTCACCTTCACGTCCCAAGAGTCCTCTCCCCCCGTGACCTCAACACGACATTGCTTCAGCCCAGTCGACCACCGCCCACCAGTTCCCAACCGTCGCAACCGTCGCAACCGTCAACGTCGCCGCTGCTCCCCACCGTCGAATGTCTTGACTGCAGCAAAAAGTCTGTTGCCATTAACCATCTTCGCCGCTACAAACCGCTTCACCGTCGCGACCCTTTTACTCGCATTTTGCTTGCATAATTCTTAGCCTTCGGCGTATTCGAGACACGGTACCATAACGGGCATCCGCCCTTCTCGCCTCCACCGCTTCAACAACTGCCCGCGCCGAGACATCTTGTCGTCAGCTAACAACCAGTCTCACTGTGCCGATATTGCATTGCGCCCTGCTCATATTTGACAGTGCGCCGCATCGCAACACCAAGCTCTTCAGGTGCCGAGTCTGCGACACGTCCCGAACAGTGGAACACTAAGGGAAATCGTCGGCGGGAGACGCAAATTGGAGACCAAACTGACCTTTGTCCAACACGCTAGCCTCACTGCCCTACCGCAAGACACCCAGAGGCTAAACCGGAGAGCTCAGAGGGGAAAGACTCCCCCCCAAATCTCACTTTGCTGCCCAGCAGCCCGCTCAGACCTCCAATTCGCCAACCGCGTCTCTTCCCTACATCATCCCATCCAGAACTCACCGTCCAGCAAATCCACCCCCCGAAAAAAGGTCTCACACGCATCGCAATCTTTTCCACTCTTCGCCCATCAGATCGTACTCTCCGGTTTCACCGTTTCATCCACGATTGACTCTGTCGACCTGCTGAAATTAGATCCCGCCCTGACCCAGCCGGAGACTGACCACATCACACCGACTCCAGTTTCGCATCCCACCTCTGGTACTGGCTCATCCGTCGGCCCAGTCTTTCTTTAATACCATAGTTCGTCCACCGGCCCGGGAGCTTTTTTGACAATCAACCTTTACTTGCGCCTTCCACGGTACAAACACCATACAGTGACCCTCGAAAGCAAAGCCCGGCGCTGTCGATCACCCTACAGGAACCATACCAGCACCTCGACACTGCCGACTGAAGATCAATCAGGCACCAGCAAAGGACACTAACTGAGAGAGAGAATACTTACAGAGCCCGACGCACTGGTGATTGGACGCGTTCCTCTTCCGCCGAGACAGCCTTTTCATCCCACTGAATTGAATCCGCTGCCCAGTCTCTCGACTTGTCTTTCCGTCTTCTCTCTCGCACTCTTCTCTTCCAGCAGGGGTCGATCTTGGTTTCCGTTCCTGTTGGCGTATGGAATCGGTGTCGCATGCGCATTTGTTAAAGACGAGCAACCCGCAAGTTCCCACCTTCCTTTAGTCGTTCCTTCCCCGGAACCGCAAATCGAGCAGCGAACACGTCGCGCGAGCGACCACTAGACAGCGCATACAGAAAAGCGGTAGTCGAAAGGACTTCCGCACCAACCGCAATCATTCTCGCACCACAGCAGCACTTTTACCCAACCCCACCAACTCCCTCGCAGCAATTCACCGAGTCGCGAGTCTACAGAGGGAGTGAAGCCAAGGATTCGCGCATTCACACTCCCCCCAGATCACCCCAGCAGCACAGCATCGCGGACGCTGGTACGCACCGCTGGTGCCCGCCTATGAACTATTACTACCCGGGTTACGGCGAACAGTCGCAATCCAGCTACTACCAGCTGGCCAGGTAAGCAATTCTCCACAATGACAGCGGTACTATCCATGCCAGCGCGTCTTTGGCCGTTGGAGGATCAGCGACTAATAGCTATGCCTTACAGCGAGGACTATGAACTCAAAATCCGCCAGCAGCCGAGAGACGCGCTGCTAGCGCAAGACGGCAAGGAGAAGAGTGAGTACAACCTTTGTATCTTGGAGGAAAGGAGGTGCATGCTGACCAGCTTTGTCACAGGTCGTAAACCGATCGATCCGCCTCCAATCGTCGAAGTCAACGTTCGCGAAACGGCAGACCCCATAAGGTGAGCGACTACAAAGCGAGCGAAAAGCACGAAAGCAATGCGGAAGACTAATTCGCGCAGACAATTCTTGCAGAGTCCTTACCTATTTATGACATGTAGTCTGGTCCCAGCGGACACTCAATATGCGGATCCGACTCTGGCCGACGAGAAAGGCTTGTGTGGCTCCATGGTCTCCTCCCTCCACAAGCTGAAGGACATCGATAATAAAGGTATGTGTTTGCGACGACACTGCAGGAGGGCATGGGTTACTGACGCGACGATTTGTAGATGGTGGCTTCTTCGTGTTCGGCGACGTGTCCGTCAAGAGGCTGGGAGAGCACAGACTGCTTTTCAGCTTGTACGAGCTTCAGAAGTGTGTGCTGCCAGAGCTCAAATCGACGCCAAGATACTGACCAGGACAGGGAAACTCTGCAAGTTGCATTTCACAGGTCGATCCTCTCTGACGTCTTCACTGGTATGTATTTGCAACGTATTCAGCGATGACGCGTGAGAGCTGACGTCTAATAGTTCACCCTCAGAAGGAGTATCCAGGTCTCGAAGAGTCAACGCATCTGTCAAGAGCATTTGCCGACCAAGGTGTCCGCTTACGATTGAGAAAAGAGTCAAGGACCATGGGTGGAGGGTATGTTACGGCCTAGAATATTCGTGAGACGTGCTTAACAAGATCGCAGCTCAAGCAGGAAGCGAAGCTATCCCTACACTTCACAGGCGACAGCCGGTCCCTCCAGACAAGCTACTTCGGGTCGATCGTCGTCGTCCTACGGATCAAGTCAGGTGGCAGGATCGGCGTACAGTCAGCTGTCAAGATCTCCTTCCAAGCGCCAGCGATCCGAAGAGGGACAATATCCAGGCTATCAGCTTCCAGCAAGACCTCTGACCACCCACGAGCAAAGTGGCTCTTTTTCAGGATTGCCAGAACCATACCAATCTCCAGGGGCGGTACCCCGTATGGGCACTCAGAGCGGACAGCGATCTAATAGGTGGTCGTACATGGGTGGTGGACCCACTTCGACACCGGCAGCGAGCTCCGATTTTACCTTCCGCAGTTCCTCGCTCCCGCGTCTTGATCCCAGCTTGACATCCGCGCAGGGTGCCGGTATGCTTCCTCAAGGTACCGTTCAACAGGGTCAAGGCGGGTCGTCCACCATCAATCCAGCAAATACGTCTTTCCAGCAGCAACCCTTCTCTTACGGCAACGTGCCAGTCTCAGGAGGATACCAGCAGTCTTTTCCACAAGGCCAGTACCGCAGCGATTCCGGATATCCTTCACAGCCCGGCATGTATCCTTCAGACCAGTACGGGGATCCAAGTCAAGGCGGCTATTCCGGCTCGTTCGACAACAATGGCCGATCTGGTTATTCTGGTGGATCATCGGGACGATGGCAGTAGCGAGACTCTCATTTCGAGGACGAGCCTTCGTGCTGACGAGAACATGCTGAATGACGATCTGAAAAGATGCAATGCTGGATGACACAAGCGCAACCCTGGCCGACTTGAGATTGACGCTGGCGACAAGAGCTGGTCGACTTTGGAACTAATGAGTTCAACAATAACAACATTGTCTGCGACGACACTGACACCTCTTCAAACAATTTCCTATGTTTGCAAAAAGAAAGCGTTCACGTTTCGGCCAGGTTGTACAATTAATGGGGTTCAGGAGTAGGGGAAAGCCTAGGCGAACGCAAGCCGAAAAGCAATCTCTCAGGAGAAGAGCTGCAACCCAGTTGGCATTTGGGCGGATGTTTGCTTTATATTTGTCGACAAGGTCATCACTGACCAGTCTGGCACTCGCATGTTTGGTGACGGAATATTTGCACGACACACAATAGAAGGATGCTCTCACGGGCAAATATTGGGAATACCATGGGAGGCGACAATGGGCGCTTGGATATTGGAATACCTCTCTCGCTAGCGTTTTTTGGACAAAGCGGTCAAGACATATATCTCACCTGCCAGATAATACCCATGTATAATACGTTCGTTTTGTTAGATTCAGTCGCCAGGTTCGCATCTTGATGTCTCGGGCGGCCTGCACGCTCCAGAGAGTGTCATCCGACGATATCATATAGGCGTGACGCTACCTCATTCCTTCACCGCCTTGGGCGTGCACAATGATCACACGAGCAACGAACATCTCCACTTTTAAAACGAGGCAAAGGCAAGCGAGATGGATCCCAAGGAAATGGCTAGGGTTCGGCCCGCAAGCGTGGAATCTTTCCGTCGAAGCCATCAAGAACAACTTTATCCCATCACTCTGGCAGCCTTACCGATAATCACCTTGCGATGGCAGCAACACATTCGTGATGCACATTCATAACGGTGTGCGTAAGACATGGCTGCGATGCTCACGTCACGACCCTCACGACGATCCGATACGGGCATGAAGAGCAGTCTCTATGACCTCGATAGGCTGTTGTCTCGACTGGAAACATCTGTGCTGTCGGACCACGCAGATCCAGAGCTGCGCACGTCAGTGTTTCTGAGACGTAACGTTGGAGCAGTGAGTATCATTCAGCGTATCCATCGAGACTGAAGCTGATAAGAAGCGCAGAATATCGAATACGCTCGCACCCTCCTCCTTCGTCTCGAGCACGACGTCTCCACAATCAAGATCGCGTCTCAACGCCAGTCCCTCTCCACAGACCTCCAGCTTAAGCGCGATCTCATCAAACAGCTCAACAGACATCTGATAGAACTTGATCAACTCGACACAGCTTCGGATGACGAAGAGGAGGAAGATGGTGCGCTGGCGCCAACACAACCGCCCGTGAAACCCACACCAACACCTGCTCCCACATCTACCGAGCCTGCTCTACGCGCAAGAAAACAACAGACCCTAGCAGAAGACACAGCAAGCTCATCAGCGCTCTTCGACAGCCGGTCGAAGAACGACACCTCCCTTCAAACGCGCGAGCAGCTCCTGACTTCACAAGGACAAGAGCAAGAAGCCATCAAAGCGTCACTGGTGTCCCTGGCATCAGCACTAAAGCAATCCAACATATCCTTCTCACAATCGTTGGAAGAAGAGAAGTCTGTACTTGAGCGAGCGGCGAGCGGATTAGACAAGAATGCGCTGGGCATGGAGAGCGCAGAACGGCGCATGGGCACACTGCGCAAAATGACAGAAGGGCAAGGATGGTGGGGTAGAGTGAAGCTATACGCTATAATCGGGGCACTATGGCTTGCGTGTTTCCTATTGGTCTTTATTGGGCCGAAGTTGAGGTTTTGATACCCCTTTCTATCTTCCCACACCAACACCACACGTGCGAGTAGATATCACATAGCGGACACCGCACCTCACGATATCATGATCCTCATATCTGTTTCCCGTCTCTACATGCATTGACCTACGGGTCGAATTTAGGCGTGTACTTTACCGCCGCAGCATCAAATGCCTCCTTCCTCTTCCCCACTTCCTCCAAGAAGGGATGCGTGCCCTCTATGCTCTGTAGCTTTTTGGTCGCCGCCTCCGCCTCTTCCGTCTTGCCCAGTATCGTGTTCAGCACCGCCTGGTTGGCCAATGCATCTGTATTATTCGCATCCAGGCCTATGGCCTGCTGCAAAGCGGTCTCTGCCTCGGGAAAACGGCCAAGATGCAGCTCCGATACCGCCTGCGCGACGAGATTCTGCGGCGCCTGCGTAGAAGGAGCTTGCGCGAGCTCTTCAAAGACGTAGAAAGATTGCTGGTACTTTTCTCCTCCCTGATCAGGTTAGAATGTTCCCTAATCTAGCTCCGTCCCCAACTCTGGAGAGCCAGAAAGTAAAGGGAGAAGAACGACTCACCTCCCTCATCCCAACCCACGCCTCGCCCAGATTCACCAACAAAGCGTCCTGCGCGAAACCTCTCGCGGACTTACACTCCTTGGTGGCGAGATCGGTCCTGTTCTGGAGCAAATACACCTGCACGATGAGCGCCACGGCATCCAGACTCCCCTGGTGCTTCCGCAGCAATGCGAGCGCCTTGTCGTATTCTCCTGCTCGTGCCAGCAGGGTGCCGATGAGGATCTGCACGCCTAGGTTGTCGCCTTTTTCTTCGGCTAGCTTTTCTGCTTCAGAGAGGAGTTTGGGACTGGGGGATTGTAGGTAGGTCGTGAGCAGCTTTGCGGCGCCGAGGTCTGGGGTGGAGGTCGCTTCGGAGGAGGAGATGCTGGACAGGGCTTCAGAGTATTGGCGCAGAGCGAGATGAGAACGCAGCTGGAGGAGGCGGGCTGGGAGGGCGTTGTTGCTGGAGAAGGAGGATGTGTCGAAGTCGATGACGGTTTGGTATTGTGATTGGTGGAAGGCTGTGTGAATGTTGACGAGCTCCGAATCGGAGGAGTAGGGGTCCATGGTTGAGGGGCTCAAGGCAGGGTATTGGAATGACGAAGAGATTCAATGGGTCTGCTCTTCCCCAGAGTCAGCAGGACCAGCGTAGTCGACAATGAGATTGAGTTGTATGGGTGTTTTTGGTGGAATGGTCGTTGCAGTGGTCGATTTGAGTGAGCTTGAGGAAGGTTGTCCACTTCGGCTGAACCCCGGATTTGCTCCAAGTCAGCTCCTTGCGGTTCAGGGGCAGCAACCTGCTAAGAGTGCGTTGGGATAAGGCGATGATGTCTACGCAAATTATCATACATGCTACAGTATCATACAGATAGTCTGGCTAGTCAAACGGCACCCGCCGTAGTCCTTGATCGACGCCTCGTTTCTTCATCTCTTGCATGGCACCCACGCTACTTGGTACTGGTATACCACAGCAGTCGCCCCAACCTGTTTCAGCGTGCTTGTGTACCATTCCATCCTTCATGACCACGCCATCGCCTTCAATAGCCTCTCCTTCATAGTCTTCCTCCTTGCTCATGCCCTCTGCAGCTTGAATGATTCCTCCGAAGAGAAAGTGTTGCATGACTGGCAATTTCCCTAGTACCTCAGCCAGAAACATCCTCCGCATGCCTGCTTCAACTTTCATCCAATTCTTTGCCGAACTAATATCGTCCAACATGGGGCTGTGCCATCGTAATCCTTCAACATTCTTGACGCTGTTGACGAATGCCACTTGGTCCAGGTAGAGGTAGTCTTTCGAGCACTCTTCCAAGATCATGGTTTGATGAATACTCATTGGTCTGATGTGAGGGTGATGTAGAAGCTGACTTGCTCCTATCAGGAAAGGCAGGAATTGGTAGTCGTCGAGTCCCCACACACCGTGTGATCCTGCTGGCTCCAGATAGTAGGTAGTCTGAATGGACCTCATCAAGCTGAAGTACCGCGGAAAGACTGTCAGGGCAAGCTGCTCAAAAACCGAATGTGGAAGTAGTGATACTCGATTCAGGCACAGTAGCCAGACTGCAAAGTTGAGCTCATGTCCAGAGCCATAATCTATCCTTGTCCTGTTCCCGAAAGCGTGGTGGAGATACGTGGATAATTCTTTGACGGCGTCCCCTCGTACTCCGAGCAACGTATGCCATGAGTCGAGTTTTGTCTCGAGTTTGTCAACAAAGTCCTGGAAAGCTTTGTTTCCAAAGCGTGATCCTTCAGAGTCAAGGGGAGGACATTCAGAGATCGTGGCTTCTGCTTCGTCTAGTACTCTCAACAATGCGATGATGATCGGATCCTGTGTTTTGGCTTTGACAGATGATATCGACTTGTCCTGTGCGGACTCGGAAAGTGTAAAGATAAAGGCAGTGACTAAGTCATACGCCGAAGACTTGAGAAATATTTCGTGATCGTGCTTTGACAGAATTCGTCTGGTAGGCTTCGAAAATGTGATGGAGTCTCTCGATGGCGGTGGGGAGAATTGCGGCGTCTCCGGTCTAGGCTTTGCAGGCCCCTCAGTCTGTTTAGACGTGCGTCGGGGGATGAGTTTTGGCAAGCGAGTAGAAAGATCTGGAATTTGAGTCGAAGGATCGAATGGTCTCTGTTCCACTATCGAAGACATGTTGAGATTATTTACACCGAGTCTGATGTGTTGACAGTGTATTGTTTGAGTTGCGGCGAAAGCGGTCGAGTCGTTGGACATGATGCCAAGAGATGTCGAAGATTAGTCAGGATCACGTGGTCTTTCCGCGCTCACTTTCACATCAACCACGTGCGCTGCATGGCGGTCTGTCTTGACACCCTACGAAATGCCATCCGGAACAACTAAATGATGCATGAAAACCTCATCATGATCTTTTCGCGCAGCAACACCGCACGTCGACGTGGCAATACAGCATGTATACAGTTGTATACCTGCATGGCGTGCAGTAGGGATCCTTTATCACACACGACTATCGACTCAAGTGCCAACCAGCGATCGGCGGTGTACCTGTCCATCACTCGGGACGGCTCTGATGGTGGGCACACCACCAATCTACTTCAAGCGAGCGAATCACGAAATGCAGCATGGTGCGCTCAGCAATTTTTCCGAAAGGGTTGTGATTCGTCAGGAGTCCCCACTTCCAAGTTTTGGCGTGTGGGTGTGATGACTCTCGCGCCCTGCCCCCCATTTTATCACTCTCTCTCTCTCCTCGTATTCTTCCTCCTTCTTTCCCAATACTTTTTCCATCTCTTCATACGTAGTGACAGTCCTGTCTGAAAGCTCTTGCTCTTTTTCTGGAACAAACATACATACAAGGACCAATTGCCAGGATTACAAACAGATACAGACAAAACTTTCCCAGGATTTGATTATTCCGGATCTTACCAGGATGACATTTCGCAACCGCGAGGACTCTCTTGATAACAGGTACTATACCCTCATATCCCATGAAGCTCTTGCGAAAGCATGAGCGCCGTCAACATTTCTATGTGTTGGCGCGTGTCTAATGACGTTTTCCTTTGTTTTGTTTTGCAGTATATTGGAGAATCAGGACGGAGCTGGACTGGATCTCATATTATTTCCAGGATCATTTCCCCCGGACCAATATCCAGGATTAGGATTCCCAAGGACCAGGCCATTACATCCCCAGGATACAAAAATATATGGATGCTTCTACCCGTCCGGGCAAGCTTATGATAAGGTAGGTATGAACTCGTGCAACACGACGACTTATGTGATTTGTAGCTCCTGAGGATTCCGGAGATGTTTCCATCAAATAGCACGCTGCTTGATTGCCAATCTGCGATCGCGTGTAATCTCGTTCTTTTTGCTCCCATGCAGCAAGTACATCTTGTCACCAACCAGGAACTCATTCCACTTGAATCCGGAATCAGGCCGCATTTTGGGACAAAGAACGACGACACATTCAAGCACATCTTGGATGAGGATAGTTGACCGGGGCCACTACGCCGGGTATATTTCAAGCCTGTGCTGTATGTTTGCACAATATGATACAACTGGATGGCCGCCATTGAATCAATCTATTTACCTGGACACTTCTACCACGCGTCTACATACATTCCACCATCTACGGCTGTGACGATACCGGTCGACAATTTCTTCGGGGTCGCATCTTTTTGCCGGCGTATCAAGGTCAACGAAGCACGCGGAACTAGGGACACAAAGCTATCAACGATTCTATGTGGTCTGTGAAGACGTTTAATCGTTGCTCAGTGCATCGTACTGACCTTGCGCAGGACCGCTTCGATCCTGCTCTTCTCCAATATGACTTGCTTCCATGCGTTCGATTGCTCTTGTACTAACATTATTCTGTTGCAGCGAGTTCCTTTTCTCCCCAACGCAATCTGACGCCTTGTCTCTTGCTTCCTTTCCCGATCTTTGCGATCTTTGGAGTGAGCCTGCCCAGGACTCATTGGCATCTCTGTCGCCTCCTGACTCGCCAGAGTCGTTCCGTGGATCACAATCAACTGACTGGGATACTTATTGTTCCGAGGACATGTCTTGGGCAATTAATGATACTCCGGAAACGCCATTGGATAACCAAATGCACTCTGGGGCACCAACTTTGCCATCACCACAAGGCGGCGACTCCTGGAATGACGATACTGGTTACACTGCAGCAGTCACGTCCACTGTACCCGCTCACATGTCTGCTGCTCTTGTGTCGGATCCTACTACTTCATGGACCCCATACTCTCAATTGATCTCGGAGACTTCCTACGGATGGCCAAATCCAGGACCAAACTTAATGCCCGGATCATCACAAACGCCCCATGTGGGTGAGCCAGCATATGCTGACAGTGTCCTATATGACACCCAATACCGTAAGTCATCTGCTAGAGGGCTCGAGTTGCGGAAGATGTCTGCAAACTCCAGCTTCTCAATGGCGTCTCAACCAGGACGGATCGCAGAGGATGACGCCCTCGTTGACCCCACTTCCCTCTCTTACGCAGGTCCCGCGTTCGGATATCATTCAGAAAACCTCCCTGTTGTTCCTGGCCCTTTTACGCATGGATCCGAGGTGGACTTCACTGGACCTTTCTGGGGAGCTTCAGCGATTACTACGCCACCCGTTGTACCTGTTCCTGGTCAACAGCAAGCGCACGAGCCTTTCGGACAATCGACATTCACGCCAATTGTGTCCTCGAATCCCTTCGGACAGACTCGAGGCTTCTACCAATTTCCAGTTGAGATCAAGCAGGACCAGTCTCGTCGCGAGGTCGACTCAACAAGACAAAATGGTTGGCCAACTCTGCGTCCAGCAGATGAGCGCAGGCAATCACAGTCTCCTCCACATTCGCCATCTCAGAGCACCGCTGTCACTTCTGGAAAGTCATTGTCGGAGAAGGAGGGACGATTCCGTAACCATCCTCACTACGCGGCAAAGCCCGGGTCGGACGGGCACTACAACTGCCCGTTTCATGACTGCTCCCACAAGCCTACCAAGCTCAAGTGCAACTATGAGTGCGTCTTCACTTCCATGTCGTGCTTTTTCCAACACTGACATCCTATCTAGCAAGTACATCGATTCCCACATCAAGCCTTTCAGGTGCCGCACCGCCCATTGCAGTGAACAACAATTCTCCTCTACCGCCTGCCTGCTCCGTCACGAGCGCGAAGCACACGGGCTACACGGCCACGGCGAGCGGCCGAATCTTTGCCTCTACCCTGACTGCGATCGCGCCCAGCCGGGACATGGCTTCCCCAGGCACTACAACTTGATGGACCACATGCGCAGAGTCCACGCGCATAACGCGGTCGATGAGGCGATAAGCCCGGCCACAAGTGTCAGAGATTCTGGCCGTGTGAGCAAAAGCCGGAAGAAGAAGCCCAGCAGCGTCGCTGAGACGATGAAGAAATCATCAGCGGGCCGGAGCGAAGTAGGTCGCTTGAAGAGCTGGTGATGCAAAGTGCTGACCGAGATAAAGCAGATTGTTCGACCTAGAATCAGCTCTCGGGGCCACGCGCTCGAGCAAGCTATCTCCCGACGGTCCTTGGGCTGAATGAAAATCCTACAAGACGAGGCATCGTGAACTTCAGGCCGCACAGATATATGTTCATCTTCATCGCAATGAAGACGGCGTAGCAGACGCTGCATTGCAGAGCCACACCGACACCGCCACCTCCAGCTCGCTTCACCAATCGGCGCTGTTGGGGTGGGACGAAGATCTGGTCGACGCGCTGGTAGAGGCAGACTACCAGCGCCGAAAGACGAGGAAGAGAGTGTCAGTAGACATGAGGATACCCATATGGGACGAGTCAGACCTGTGTTCCAGCATTTCAGTTTGGTCTAGGTTTTTGAGCGTTGCTTCTCTGGTCGATGAATTAGTCATTTCCGAGTTTGATATCATGAAGCGATCTTTAGCATTTAAATCCTTGCATGCAGAAGCGTTGTTTTCAGACCCTTGAGAAGAAGATCGTTGCGTACCTCCGCTACCAGCGTCCTGTTGTGAAAGACTGCAGTAACCAGTCAAGCATCTGTGTGAAGCTTCAAGCGAATACGCTAGACACAATTCATGCGTCTGAGGACGTGCTCAGCACGTACATGTTGGGTTGCAATGCGAGAGCGGAAGCGTGACTGCTCAAGTGGCTTGCATGGGTGTCGCTGGCATACGCCACCGACACCACGTCACTTCTATTCGTTTGCTCTGCAGTAGCCATCACATGCAGAGAACACAGTATGACGAGTAACACCTTGCCCAAGTGGCGGGCTTCACTGATTGGGCCTCCGTGGAAATCAATCATGCCACAACCTTAACGTCGCATTCACAGCGAGAAGACGTGTTATTGCACAGTCAGGAGCTTAGATTAAAAGCGTTCTGTACATTCATGACACCTGGCATACACAATCTCAGCGCTGTCGTATCTACATCCCCTTCCTCCCATCATCGCCACTCTCCACAATCCAAGCCCGTCTGCACTCTAATGCTGACTCCACTCAATCGTGTTCAAGTCCACACCCTCCTGCACCAACTCCCAAAGTGGGCTCAACTCCCTCAAGAACGTCACTCGCTCCCTGACGGCCTTGAGGACATAGTCGATCTCCTCTTCGCTCGTGAAGCGCCCGATTCCGAACCTGATGGAACTGTGCGCGCTCTCGTCCGAATTACCTAGTGCGCGTAGGACGTAGCTAGGCTCGAGCGAGGCGGATGTGCATGCGCTTCCGGAAGAGAGTGCGATATCCTTGAGTGCCATGAGAAGAGACTCGCCTTCGACATAGGCGAAGGAGACGTTGACGCAGCCTGGGTAGCGATGGGCTGCGGAGCCGTTCAGGGAGGTGTGCTCGAGCGCGAGAAGGCCGGAGGAGAGACGGTCGGCGAGCGCGGTGACGCGCTTGGAGTCGTACTGTGGCGAGTCAGATGAGGTCGTACTTGACATGTGTTTGGGTGCAAGTAGGACGAGAAGGAGGAAAAGTCATAACCCCTGCTGTATTACAGCATATTTTGGTCGACACGTGTCACGGCGTCTGGCTCAGAAAGCCATGCATGTTTGAGCGAATAATCATGTGTACGGTGAGAAAGGGAAAGGAATGAAGGTGGCTTACCTCGAGCTCTTCTTTGGCGATGCGGGCTGCTTCACCGAATCCAATGGCAAGGGGAGCGGGAAGAGTACCACTGCGCAAACCACGCTCTTGTCCGCCGCCGGAGATGAGAGGGTCGATACGGACGCGTGGACGACGGCGTACGTAGCAGGCGCCCACTCCCTTTGGTCCGTAGATCTTGTGTCCCGATAGCGACATGAGGTCGACATTCATCTTATTCACATCGACAGGAATCTTGCCGACTGCCTGTGCGGCGTCGCTGTGGAAGAAGATCTTCTTCTTGCGGCAAAGTTGACCAATCTCGTCCACAGGCTGCACGACACCAATTTCGTTATTGACTGTCATAATACTGACAAGCATGGTGTCCGGTCGCATTGCTGCCTCTAGCTCCTCCATGCTGATGCGGCCATCCTCGCCAACAGTAAGATATGTGACGTCGAAGCCCTCCTCTTGCAAATGTCGACACGAGTCTAGCACGCACTTGTGCTCAGTCTGGCAGGTGATGATGTGGTTCTTCTTTCCGCCTTTCTTGAAAAATCTCGCCACGCCCTTGATCGACATGTTGTTCGACTCGGTCGCGCCAGATGTGAAGATGATTTCTTTAGGATCTGCACCGATCAAGTCCGCAACATGCTTCCTTGCCACCTCGACTGCCTTATCTGTCTCCCATCCGTAGGCGTGTGTCCGGCTATGAGGATTGCCATACTGGCCCGTCATGAATGGCAGCATGGCGTCTAATACGCGTGGGTCGGTAGGCGTTGTCGCTTGCATGTCAAGATAGATCGGTCGTGTCCCTTCATCCATGACTGTGGCTTGCTTGAGGATTCCGGCTGTTGGGGAAAGCATGACATCTGCGTCCATCCCTGTCGTTGGCATCGTCGCATCCTTTGGTCGAACACCGGTCTGTGCAATGAAGTTCTTTTGGTCTTCGCGGATCGTCTGCTCGATGTTGACCGTCGCCTGTTTTGGTCCCGTCTCCGATACATAGGTGCGACGACTTCTTGAAGCTGGAGAGGCGACAGCTCGTGGAGCTTGACGGACGAGCCCATTTGTGGTTGACAGCCGCCTTGAGCACTGGCGAAGCGCCTGTCGGGCTGCTAGTGGTGCTACATTCGACATAATGCGTAGTAGGTCGTAGGGTATGGAAATTTTGGATGGTGTGAATCTCTGTCAGATCTTGGAATCATTAATCCTAGATACTTGACGCTTTGACCACCTCATGTTCGGAGTGAAGATTCCGCAGAGGGTCACTCTTGGCAGTGACGTATCGTTTCCAGGTCTGTACACTCGACCAGCAGCCCACATGTGAGCTACCAGATCCACTTCTTTCTTCACACACGCTACCTGAACAAGCAGAATAGTAATAGTAATTGGTCGCATATCATATCTTCTCAATAGCGATCCGGCACAGCACGCTTAACAAAGACCGGACTGAGCTCCCGCTGCCTGCCGGTGATCAACTCCCTTACGCAGGATTAGGCCAAGCGGGTTGTCTTTGCGCAGCCTCACTACATCTAGCTGCCTGCGCGTACCATCATTTTTCGATATCTTCCTAGTCTTGAGCTCTTACACATACACCCGGAGCAATAGAGTCGCTTCAGGCCAACACACATTTGCCGAACATGTCGTGGAAAGGTTTCTCGAAGGGGTTCAACAGAGCCCCGCAAACATTCAAGCAAAGGTTTAATATGGGAGAAATCACAAAGGATGCAGTCTACATTGATGCTGAGCGTCGCTTCGATGAATTGGAGACCGAGACTAAGAAGCTGCACGAAGAGTCCAAAAAGTAGGCTCACAACACAATTGCGGTCGAAATTCGAACTAACCGATGAAGGTATTTCCAAGCCATCAACGGCATGCTCGACCACCAGATCGAATTCGCAAAAGCTTGTGCCGAGATCTACCAGCCCATCTCTGGTCGCATGTCAGATCCTGACTCCTTTGTGGTGGACGGAAATCCCGAAGGCATCGAGGCATGCGAAGAATACCAGAGGATCGTCAACGAGCTGAAAGTCTCCCTGCAGCCAGAGCTGGAAATGATAGAAACACGGATAGTCAAGCCTGCAGATGAGCTTCTAGAGATCATCAAGCAAGTGCGGAAAGCGGCAGTGAAGCGAGACCACAAGCAGCTTGACTATGATCGACATCGAGCAAACCTCAAGAAGCTACAGGATAAACCGGAGAAAGACCTAAAGACAGAGAAGGCTCTGTACCGCGCAGAGAACGACGTCGAGCTCGCGACACAAGAGTATGAGTACTTCAACACGCTACTCAAGAATGAGTTGCCTCAGCTGTTCCGATTGGAGAGGGAGTTTATCAGACCTCTGTTCCAGTCGTTTTACTACATGCAACTCAACGTATTCTACACGCTACACGAGCGTATGCAGGCCATCGACATTGGCTACTTCAACCTCACTCTCGACATCGAGGCCGCATTCGAGGAGAAGCGAGGCGACATTCAGCAAAAGGCAGAGACACTTGCCATCACACATTTCAAGACCAAGGGTCTCGGCCGTCCACTTAGCAAGTACAGCCAGAACAAATTGCTTGAAGCTGGACCCAGTGCCTCGAAGCCGGCCCAGATTGAGTATAATCCAACCGGTGGTTCGTCGACCGAGCCGCCACCATACAGCCCGAACATGAACGGCGTCGCGTCGCCCACTCTGTCAAATGGCAGTCCATCGCTCGGGAGCACGAGCAAATTCAGTACGATAGGCAAGGCAGCACCTCCGCCACCGAAGCCCAAGCCATCACGACTAAGTGGTGCCCCTGCCACTGAAACAGTGACGGCGTTGTACGATTATGAGGCTCAGGCGGAGGGCGACTTGAGCTTCACCACCGGAGATGTGATCGAGATTGTGCATCGGACACAGAACGATAACGAGTGGTGGACTGGAAAGGTTCGCGGCAAGCAAGGACAATTTCCAGGTACGTTCCGACGGCAGTTGCCTTTTGCAAAGAGTAATGCTAATGTGAAATTCAGGCAACTATGTCCGCTTGAATTAATACCCAAGGAGGAACACAGGGCCGATATCTGATATTAGCGATTCATAGTCCATGTATTCAATGACCAATTCATACACATCGTATGCCTCTGCGCTCAAATCGTGGGAACATGTACCGCGTTGACCTAGAACTACCGGGATATCTAGCTAAAGCAACCTCATCCCCTCACGCTCTGGCAGGAACCCCTACTTCCCGACCTGCGGGCTATCCACCTTCTTCGCCCCCGCCCTCTTCAGTTCCTCCTCAATCGGCGCCTTAAGAGTGTTTGGCTCCGTCGTGCTCGCCCACCTCTGCTTGACCTTCCCATCCTTCCCAATCAAGAACTTTTCAAAGTTCCACTTTATCCTCTTGAGGCCCATAATGCCAGGCTTCTCCGCCTTCATCCACTCCCACACGGGCTCCGCCTTGTCACCGTTGACATCCGTCTTGGCCAAAACAGGGAAGGTGACGCCATAGTTCAGCTGGCAGAAGGACTGGATCTCGCTGTCTGAACCGGGATCTTGCCCCGCGAACTGGTTGCACGGAAAACCGAGGATCTCAAAGTCGTTCGGGTAGGATTTCTTGAGGTCTTTGTAGAGTGTCTCGAGACCGGCGAATTGCGGCGTGAAGCCGCATTTGCTGGCGGTGTTGACGACGAGGACGACTTTGCCTTTGAGGGAGGAGAGGGGGAAGGTTTGGCCTTTTTCTGGTGGAAGTTATCAGTGGGTGTCTATGTATGAAGAACTGGAAAGGTGAGCTGGACGTACTGTCTTTGGTCTGGAAATCGTAGAAGCTGGTGGCCGACGACATAGTGGCTGCTGTGCGGATGGCGGGGCAAAGGGGCCGCTGTTGTGTCTGCAGCAAAAGTTGGGAGAACGCTGGTCGGATGAATGTGGATGAGAGCAGGACTGAATTCAGGCACGTAGTTGTCGGTCGAACCATCTGGTCCTTTTTCTCACAAGGCAGTCACATGTTCACTAAGCAAGTTCTTTAAGCCGGAAGCGCGAAACATGTGCGATCCTCGGGCGGAATGTTTGCAGCAGAGTTCAGGGCTCAGACGTCATTCGCGGATTTGACCGAGATGTGCAGAGCTTGGGGGCGTGATTTGGCATGAATGTGCAAAATTTGTGAAAGTTGGGCCAGGAGACGAGGAAGGTCCTGTCGGTCGGGGCATTCTCAGCCGGACAGACACCGGACAGTTGAACATCGCTTATCCTCCGTCGCGAAACGTCCAACACCAACGCCTCATCTATCGCGAAGTTTGTGCCGCAGAGATTTGGCCTGAGGCATAGGCGGCGAGCGAGGAAGGGTATTGTGGACCACCTGAGCAGTGCCGCGATCGATCACGACATGGCAAGTGAACAACCGCGACCTCGGAGTGCTGAATTTCTGCGTAGCCTTATCTGACACGAGAGTTTTCGGCATCAGTAATCCTGGGGGTCTTTTGAACACTCAGACTTGTGGCTTACTGTGGAGCTCCGAGCGCACCTCATTCCTGTAGTGCAATCTCTGGATGACCTTCCACAAGTGGAGCATTATACAATAATCGTCTTCGAGCAGCGCGCATGAAGCCTTGTGTGGTTGGACTAAAGCAGCCGACTGTACCTGTGATAGCATCCTGGTAGTTGCGAGCTGTTGGACCAAGTGCTGTATGTTGGATTTCTCCGAAACAACACCTGGGTTGCAGCATTCTGGTCACTGCACTTTTGCAGCTCGGAGGCCGTAAGACCCATCGAAGAAACAAGACAAACTGGGAACGCCGAACGTCCTCGTCCTCTATGAGTGTTCGAGCTATACCTGAATATAGTACGCTTGCAGAAAATATGAGAAGATATAATGGCTGCCAGCAGTGCCTATGAAGAGCAGAGTGAACGCTGGCAGGCATCCTACGGCAGAAGGTCCTGGCCACATCTTTATGGTAAGCGGAATGCAAGATTGATGTTCTTGCATCTGGTAGTTTCATTCGTGAGCTACTACACTGTCTCTCGCCTGTGCTACGCCATAGGACAAATCGCCGGCTTCTCGACCATTACCAAGCAGAGATCCAGCAATTTGGACAAGGAGGGATTGTTCGTGACTTGCTGTGGTAGGCTGCGAGCCGCCACACCGCACCTGGCCCACGAGTGTTGCTCCTTCCGCACTTTCCTACCAACTCCAAGTAGGAAATTTTCTCATCTCATACCTTTCTCTGCAACGTGTCTGGTAGTCCTTTAGTCATTTCGATGCCCGTGTGCGAGTTTCTAGCTCATTACCCTCGATTTCTGGTAGAACTCAATACATCCGATTCGAAGGGGGGGGGGTTTCAGTCAATCGATTGGACGATGTCCCATCTCAAGCGATCCGCACAGCTCCCTGAGCGTTCTCCGAAGAGGCTGAAGCAGTCTCTTACCAGTGCACCGGTGGTAGAACAGCCCCCCCAGGCAGAGAATAGCCTGGTGCTTATAGATCAATTCTTGAAGGGTTTGCGGACTGATGAGCTCACCAAAGCTCACATCAAAACATTTGTGGCAGGGATACCGCACGTCGTACTACCCGTCCACAGTTCAGAAGTTTCGAAAGATGACAGCCCCGAGGATCTGTCTGGTAGCATTTATGAGATGGAGCAGGCTCTGGTGTTTGAGCAAGCTCTGGACGGAGAGGACGGTTACCTTGATGACAAGATCGATGGCGAGCTCTTGGATCATGCCTTCAGTAGCACCGGGTCGAACATGCTGCCATCAGAGTGGACGACGTTTCGCCCAATGCTGCCAGAACGTGCAGTGCTGAACGACAACATCTGGAACTTCGCTCTTGCTTGCGTCGACCTTCCTGGCTACAAGCCCACCTTCTTCCAGTGGATGAACTATAACATTCGAGGTCCTGACGCTGCCCGCATCATCGAAGGACCTGCAGAGGACGAGCTTATCAAGTACTCACTGCACATCATCGACCTCGAGCAGTCCGCCAAGAGGATCGTTCCTCTGGAGGTTCGGACGCCCTCCATAATCAATTCGCTAAAGAGCAAGTGTATAGACCTCACCGGTATATCGCAGGACAAGTCTGCTGCGATCCAGCTTGGTATCAAGCTTGTTCGCCACAGGACTGGTGATTATTTCATGTTAGAGCGCATGAGAAGACCGCGACTGGAGGGTTTTGTAGGAGCTGCTCGTGGACGTGCTACGCGGGTAGCCGAAGGATACAAGAGCCTTGACCGTGGAAGAGCCACGCAGGCTACCAACGGGTTTCCGCCTCTGAAGCAGGGTCAGCAGACATGCAAGGAGAGCGGCTATGCGGGCCATATCAAGCGTGGGCAGAAGCGGAAGGAAGCAGCCGTCAAACGGGATGAACAAGACCTCGCCAACGGCAAGGTCACAACGGAGGCCCTTGAAACGAAGATCCATTCTCGCAAAAGTGCCAACGCAAACCAAACCGCTCTGGAAGCCCGCAAAGAAGCGACAGGTATCACTCGCGATCAGCTCATCAAGGCGGAGAAGCGGCTGGCAGACGAGGCTGGACAGGCGATGGTGACCTGGAGGAAGCAGAACCCGGTGTAGAAGATGGCAGAGGGCATGTATGAATAGAGAGCGCTTCGGTAGTTTCGTATTGTACTATACAGCCTTCGACGATGTCGGGCGATGCGGCAATGTCGAACTGGAAGCTAGGTCTCTTGACAGGGACGTCCAATTCGGCGCCATCGCATTGAGCCGATCAGTGCCTTGCGGTGACCCACACTGTCGAATTTTGTGGTCTGCCAGAATAGAGAACCAAATTGGACTGCTTCGAGTTTGTTACCAAGGTCATGAGCAGCGTTGGAGGCTCAGATGAACACTGGTGCGAAACTCGCCATACCGGGGAGCGCCTGCCAGTTACCAGGAGGGGATGGTCAATGGTAACGATGGTAATCGGTCATGCTGTCACATCGCTTCACTCCTGTCTGGTCACCGTTCGCGTGGAGACCTCACAATCGTGCGCGACATTCAACTCAGCTTTTCATTCCCTCTCGAAATTGATCGCAAGCGGAGCATGGTATCTACAAGTGGCTCTCTCTTTCCTCCACCTGACCAATAAGGTACCTCCATGTTCCGATTCTGGTACAATGAAATCCTGCTGTCCGTTATCCCTCCCTGGACGCTTCCCGTGGGCAATTCTGCATCTCCGGGTCCATCCGAGAACACTACCGCGCCTCATGAATATTAGGAAAGGTGTAAATTCAGGTACAAGAGTACATAAAGAAGTGTAATAGGCGCGTGATGTAGCGACTATGCTGTGCCTGCAGACGTCGCTTCTCTTGAGCTCGCATTTTCCGCGCTGATCTGGCTCTCGGCAATTCTGCGTCGATCTTCATCTGACTCAATTACTGTCCTGGCGAGAAGAACATGCCAGTGCCAGCGTCGTCAGGATAGACAAAGAAGCTTAAAGCGACGATACAGTAGAGTCCGATACACATGGCGCCTTCGAGGTAGTTGGATTTGCCGTCTTGAATGAGGTAATTGACCACCAAAACCGAAAGAAAGAACACCACAGTCTCAAACATCTGGAAATGAAGCGTCATGGGTTGACCCATGGCCCATCCAAGCAGAACTAAGAAAGGCGTAACAAAGAGTGCGATCTGCATCGATGAGCCGACCGCCACCCCGATAGCAAGATCCATTTTGTCCTTGTATGCGACGACGACGGCGGTGACGTGCTCAGCTGCGTTACCGACGATGGGGATGAGAATGAGACCGATGAAAGTCTTAGAGATGCCAGTCGACTCAACGATGGAGCCAATGCTGCCGACCAGATAGTCTGCGCAAACGGACACCATGACAGTGACGACAATGAGGACGACGGTTGCGGACCAGGGAGAAAGGATCTGGCCTTCTTCGCTTTGGCCGTCTTCGCCTTCTGCTGCGGCTTCCTCGTCAAACAGGTTGGCGTGCGTCTTGAGCTGGAAGAAAAGATAGAGGACATAGAGGATCAGCAGGATGATGGCGGTGCCGTGAGACAGAATGAGGATGTTGTCGTCGGTCGAGGATTTGGATTGAGCTAGTGCGGCGTAGAGGGTTGCAGGAATGATGAGGGAGGCGGAAGCGACGGCCATGAGAGATGACATGGTGCTCGCCACGGTCGAGTTGAAGGACTGTTCCTGGCGCTTGTAGCCACCAGCGATGAAGCAGCACCCGAGCACAAGCAGGATGTTGGAGAGGATAGATCCAAGCATGCTTGCTTGCACAATACGGATCTCGCCATCCCTAAGCGCAACGATGGAGACCTAGCGAACATGTTAGTGGCTGACAGGGTATGAGATCCGCTAAGGATGTACGTACAATGAGTTCCACAGCGTTACCAAAGGTCGCATTCATAAGCCCGCCCAAAGTCTGACCCAATTTAGCACTAATTTCTTCGGTTGCAAAGCTCAGGAGAGCTGCCAGGGGAATAATAGCGAAGAAGTTGACGACAAAGACGGCTGTCGGGTTTGCGCCAGTTGCGCCGAGGATAATGCCCACTGGTACAAAGACCAGGAGTACATTGACATAGTTGCTTGCGAGCACCTGCCATGCTTTGTGCAGAACATATGCCGGCCACTTGATGTATGGTCTATCATCTTCCCATAACGGTTGTCCGTCTGAATTGTGGAGGATCGAGGTAACACTATTCAACCGCGACGACGAGTGTCCGTTAACGAGCGGCGTCGTCTCGTTCGCGGAGTCGTCCATGATGTTTCCGGATTCTCTTCTGTCGCCAAACTTTCCGTTACCAGGCCGTCCCGCGCTGCGAAACTGCTGTTTGAAATTTGAGTTGATAGCTGGATGGGATTGGCCCATGGTCAGCCTGGCAGATTCCATGAGGCAATTGGAGGGGATGTGTAGAAAAGGCGCTCGTGGAGCTCAGAGCTCTACAGCTAAAAAGGAGTGGAGCAGAGATAGTGTGTGTGCACTGCCATGAAGGATTGGAATGCAGACTCACGCATGGTATTGTGGAGCGCAACTCTGTTGGAAAAGAGTAAGGGAGAGAGATTGCGCTTGGCCTGGAGAAGGGTTTCGGCGACCAAGGGTTGATCCGGACAAATGCAGCGGTGGGAGAGGGTGGAGGCTGGAAGATGTTGCAGTGGATTGGCTATAGCACAAACGGTGACGCCAAGCTGGTTGCTGCGGTCGAGTGCGGTGTGTGGCTGAAGGCAAACTCTAGCGGAGAGTGGATGATCAGAGTTGCACTGAGAAAGATGCCATCATCGACAAGAGAAAGGAGGGGGTTTAATGCAGGAGCAGAAGGTGGAACAGGCTGGTCGCTTGCAAGGTGCAGTGTCAGAGGGCGCTTGTGATGTCAGTGGACTGGGTTTTGCCAGCAAATGGGTGCCTTTGGGGTCTTTGCACAGCCCCAAAGAAGAATGGTCCTGGTCTTGGCTCATCTTCCTGACGCTTTGAAAAAATGCTCGGCATGTCTGATGGACTCCTTGTACTCATCTCCCCCGTAGATCCTATCCTCGCGAATCAGGGGTTGTTTCTCATCCATGTGCCGCATCATTTTTTTTTTACCTCGCGGTTATCATGTTGCATGAAGACGGCAGAATAAGCTTAATACGATTAAGAGCCGTGCCGTGTCGAAAAAGATCCGCGCCATCTACAGACGACACATGATGGGCCTGAAAATCACGGAAACTCTGTCTACGATCAGCCGCGTTTCCGCTGTCCCTGAAAGGATGTTTCGATATCAAGGAAGTAAGACGAAAAGCATGGTGCAAACACTCGTCATGATTATCGCCTCAGTTGTAGCAATGATTTGTATCTTGATTCATGGCCTTAAACACCCTGCCGTGATTTTTCCAACTATAGTTGTGAATAAAAAGAATTCCATCCTCTATGCGACAGTCAATGTCAAGCATCCTGTATGCTTTCGCCATGTACAGCGTCCTGCTAAACTTCATAAAAACCAACCCATCCAAATACCAGAATTCATCACCGATCCTCGATCCCATGCGCTTCATCTCCTCTTGTGATTGTCGTCCGACGTGATCCCATGGCTCCCTCGTGTATCAATTCGTATATTCGTGCCTTTTGGGCTTGTCGTGTTGCACGTAAACTCAGGTAAGTACCTTCAAGGCCCTTGAGCTGCTCTTCTACGCTGAGAGTGCTGGACTCGTTACTCCTGACAAGTGGACTGACAAGCTTCTTCCGCAAGATTTCCAAGTTCGACCGCAGCTGTAAGAGACGTCCATTGTGATCGACCAAGACGTGCTTGTTCTGCACCGTTCGCTCTCTCAAAGATGATAGCAAAGACTTGTTCTTCTCGAACTTCTTCAGCCTCGCTGCATTGGCACCCATGATGCGTGACCAGAGGGACGCCAACACCTCACTCTCCTCCCTCTCTTGTGCATCCGTCTCCCGAATAACTGTCCGTTGCAGATTTAGGAATTGTCTATCGATAGCCTCGAAGTGGGCGAAGAGACTGATCGATGCCGTCAGCTCATTGTTGATGCTTTCTTCCAAGACGCCGAGGAAATCCATGAATGTCCGTTGCAGGGTATTCCTTGTAACCTGAGGCGCTGTTTGCCCGAAGAGATCCTGCACCAGCTTGCCAACTGAAGTTTGTTCCCCTGTCAAAGGATTCTCGAGCACGCCGACTTTACTGAAGACAGTATGCAGATTCGAGAACAAGGTGGATGTTTTCGATTCCGGCAACGAACTGATCTTGGACAGCTCTCGTTGCGCCCATTCCATGACGATCAAGATGCTGTCGATATCGCCATCGATGTTGGCAAAAAATCTCGTCAATTCTAGTGCCAGGCTCTTCAAAGAATCAGACAGATTGTCGAGCTCCTTGACAATGATAGGTCCTGATGTCATGTTTGTCGACCGCACAGATTCTCCGAGATCCCAGACGGCCACCCCGGTTTCACCGAGCTGGACGACTTGCGAATGTCCGTTCTCGCTGTAGAACATTAGAGGCTCGAATGACTTGGCAAGTCCTGCCACTTTGACAAGATCTGGTGCCGGACCATGAATCGGATTTTGGAAAAGTACCCGTGTGGCGGTGATGGCAACAAGCCCAATGACAAGTGAAAGGAAAGCAGAGTACTTTGAACGTGTAATGCGAGTATACGTCTTGTGCACCAGAATCACGGCATCCTCGATCGGCTGTGTCCGATGCTGTACGTCTGCCCTCATCGAGAAGCGAATGTCTTGATTCGCGTCAGTGGTGGGGTAAAAGGCATCCTCCAGCTACTTACAATTGTTCGCGCTGTGATCTGACTTGGCCGGCGAATGACTTCGCTGATCTTCTTGCTCCGGTGGCTTGCCACTTAATAGCTCCGGCGATCGTGTGACCCGCTGTGGACTGAGACTCCTACTAACACTTCGTCCTTTGATTGGACTACCAGGTAACGGTATATCGGCTGCAGCATGCACGTCCTCTTCCTCTTCCAGTGGATCTGATCTCTCTTTCTCTGGTGTGGCTGCTCGACTTCGCATCGGCGAGGCCAGCCCGGTGTGCTGTCGGAACCATCCACTTCCTGCCTTTCTCCACGCCGGCGGCGACCAAGAGTTCTCTAAGCCATCGTCTGTGACATCGCTGTATGTTGATGCGACGGGGCTTCTTTGCGGTCCAAGGCGAATCGTCGACGGCGTGAGTGATGGGTTTGGTGAGTAGGCATTAGACTCGAAGTCCTCCATTGAGGTCGACAGTGATGGCGATTCCTGCCAGGGTCGAAAAAGTTTGGCCGTGCTCATGCCTTGTCGCAAGTCTTGTTCGAGCACTTCTCCTGGCGGCAAATGGTCTTGGCGAGTTTGTGCTATTTGCAGGAATGATGGAGTTGCTGCCGGCGGTTATGTGGCTACAAGATCGTTGTACCGTCAGGGATATAATTATGTGAACTGTAGGGCTGCAGATAAAGGTACAATGTCCAGAAAAGTAAGAAGAATGGGAGATGTTGCCCCAGAAGTCAGGGTGTCAATTGAGTGGGCCGTGTGCCACTACGTGAGTCGGAACGTGACTTGTAGTCAAGCTGGTCGCATGCGCATCAAGCGTTCAGGTGCGCAAAAGAGTACTTGTTGCCTGCAACGATTATTCTCACCGGTCGCATACACTGTTGAATTTCAATTGAGAAAGGAAGGCAGGTTTCAAGATAAAAGAAACGATAGCCAACCCCTCTCTGGCTTCCAATGTACGAGGCAGTTCAAGGAGGAGCAGCAGTGCTTGAGTGGCTGGGAGCCACCAACGGAGGAGCGATCTCCCGCACCAGGGCTGATGTCCCATTGGTCAGATTCGTGTCAAATTGGGTTCGGTCCTGCCTGGTACCCCACTTTTGTAGCACTTCACGCGCATCAAGAGATCCACTTCATGTCGCGTCTCCTGGGAAAAGTAAAGCTCAATATTGGTATCTTGCGGAGTAGAAATGTCAAACTCGCTCGCTCTAAACGTTTGTCCTGCGATGAAGGCGCAAGCACTGACAGCGCGGCCGATCAACGATTGTTAAACGCCCCGGAGCCGCGCGCCGGCGCGTGACGACTGTGGGGCACGCATGACAAGGCACAACCACATCTGATTATAAGCATGGTGCCTCCCATGATTCCCTGAGAATCTTCATCAGATTGCTCTGTTTGTGTGGGAATGTAATTTCTCGCTCTTTGAAGAAACCGACGTCTTCGCAATATCGTCGCAACCTGTTCCCCAGTCAATTTTCGATCATGGTCAGGATAGACACCCACTCACTTCTCATTGTCCACACGCGGTTCCAGCATGACCGCACTTGTCCTCAAATCCGCCAGCAGACAATAGTGCACGAGCGCACTGAGCCAGACTTTAACCCGATGACTTCCCCTAAATTCCTGCTCGCCCACCAGACAGTGGAATCCACGATCCCAGTCACCGATCGAACCACCAAGATGAGCTCCTAGACGATCTTCTTTGACCCAATAGATCTCAAAGTATGCGAACGGCTTGCCATCAAAACAGCCGATCACCGGGAAGGAGTGCTTCAGCTTCAGACCACCCTCGAGGAAAGCCTGCTGATGCTCAATTGGACCATCCTCGCCCCATGAATAGGCCACGCGTGGGTCGTTCATCCACTTGTGCAGTAGCTCGACATCACTCGGCCCATCAGAAATCGTTGACAAGGTAGGTACTCCCGTATCACTGACGCCGGTCATCGTACGCAGACCCGAAGTCCCAGGGAGCGAAGGACTATGTGGCACCGCTTTGGGCGACAAAGATGCGACTCGGAACGACAAGGTCTCGCCTAGACTAGGTACGAATCGCGTGTAGAAGATCTCACCCTGCCGAGGGGCCTTGGGCCGTTTTGGGTGCCGCGTGTTGCCGGTCCAGATGTATGTTGCTGGCGCTGGAGGGAAGTAGGTCGGCAGGTGAGAAGACGAGTGGAAGGGATCCGTTGAGCTCCATGGCGCCTGTTGTAGTCCGAATGGTGGTGTGATGGCGCCAGAGTTATCCGCTTTGAGAATATTGGCCCTGTTCGGCGATGCTGGTCGCGATGGCGCTGGCGATCCTGATGGGAAGGGCGAATTGATCATCGGAGACAGCGTGAAGAGAAAGATTCTTGGATCCATTTGCCAAAAGTGACGTCGTGTGACATACGTCTGCGACCATGCCTCTGCGATGCCCTCTCTCGTCGTATCCGCTCCGACGCTGGAGTCATCGGTCATGATCAAACCCATGCGCTCCAGCTTTTGTAGAAGATGCTTGCCCTTGAAAATGCCTTCTCGGTTGATCGTGACCTTCCAATCTCCTTTTGGTCTGCCAGCGGGTGCAGTCTTTGCGCTCGATGAATTCTCGATCTGAACGCTTGGCTGAGGCTGGTGGAAGTACCACCATAAGGTCGTCCATAGCATCATCGCAATTTGTCGAGTCGGCGATATCGCAGGCTTGAAGTCGCTGCTCGCGGGATTGGAGATACTCGAGATGAAGAGGTGGTCATTGCGAAGAGTGGGCTCTCGGAATCGGTGTGTATGATGCTTCTTTCGAGGTCCCAAGTCCAGGTCTGGGGATGGTAGAGGAGATCCTTGGTCTTCATGGCTTCCATCATCCTCCTCGGAGTGTATGATAATTGTCCATCCTGGCGGAAAAGGCGTGGGATGTCTGCTCAGCTCAGAAGCTTTGAAGTTCAGACCACCGAAGACCGGAGCGACTGTGACATCGTGTCCGTTTGGTAAATGAACAACAGAAGGGGGCATGTCTTCGCTTTGACAGAGACCCTTCGTTTCACTTCTGCCATGCACACCAACCAAGATTTGAGGTCGAATGCCCGTTTTCGGACCCTGTTGCGGCTCTGTTAGGACCTCTCAAACCTGTAGATCCTTCAATTCGGAGGGGATCACTTTTCAGATATATTCGGATCTTCAATGTGAAACAGAGATTGGCAAGTGCTTCAGCGGTGGGTGGAACGACAATCCCTTCTTCAATGACACTGCCTTGGCGAATTCGAGGGAATTGCTCTCGTCAAGGTTTCTCTCGTTCGGCTTGTGGCGTCCTCGCAACCATCCTTTGATCCCGTTCTTCGTTAGCGGCATCTCAAATCAGAACACCGCGGCCCTTGCGAATCTTGTGGATCCACCCTCACGGCCTGTGTTTGCCAAAGAAATCGTTCTCTCAATATACGTGTTGATTGACTCAAGCATCCCTTACCTCGACACCCCGAGTTTCCCCACGCGCGTCCAATCGATAACGACGATCTCTGTCCACTATCAGCAATAGCACTCACGACTACGTTTGGCGCAGTCGCAGCCGAACAATTTCCTGCCATATCCCGA
The DNA here is from genome assembly GCA_029448695.1 of Elsinoe perseae. NCBI lineage: Eukaryota > Fungi > Ascomycota > Dothideomycetes > Myriangiales > Elsinoaceae > Elsinoe > Elsinoe perseae. Next base: position 197,286 of record JARDAA010000159.1, read on the forward strand.
CCTTGCTGATGCGCGCTCACGATTATCTATCAAACCTCGACAGACGACCGCTTGTCCTTCAAGAGGCAGCTTATGATGCGACGATGAAGAGCAGGGACTTGAGGACACTCCCATAACACTTGAGCTATCGGGTAGCTACAATCAATCGAATCAACGAGCCTCGCACAGAACCGAACATGGCTGGTTCTTCAGGAAGCTCGCAATCGGCTTGGACGAGTCCTGCTTCTCCTCTGAGCTTCTCGCCGAATTTCCTGAATCCAAGACCACTCTCCGATTCACAGAGGGACACGCATAAGATGGGCATTTCGGGCGAGAGTAGGGCCAGGGCAGAGCGATCGCACTCATTTGCTTCCCCACTAGCATCACCGCTCACCCCGAGCAGTGCTGGAGGGATGCCATCAGCTTCGAGAATGTCGAGTCGGGAGAGTCAGCAAGACTATTGGTCTCGGAGACATTCAGACAGGGTAGACGAGCTAGTGGATGGTCGCTCAGTATCGCTTGCTGTGCCATACGCGAATACGGCGCCCTCGACTCGACCGACACTGGGAGAGAAGCCACTACAAGCTAGTACGATGGTAAACGGTGTCTTAAAGCACAATCGGACATCCACGCCAGTGATTGAGACGCAGGGGCAAAAGTCGGGGAAACGAACGCTGAATCTTCTAAACCCGGTCAATCTGTTGATGCGGCGACGTTCTCAAGTTCCACAAGCTATTGCGAACGACAATGCCGGTACGAAGAGCTTGAAGGTACCACCCATGACCTTGCCTGAAGATTACGATCCGAGAATCAGAGGCAACGTGGTCCATGATTTCAGTGCTCCTCGACCAAGAAGGGGTTCATCTCATCAGAATGTAAGAAGCTCAACTTACCAGGGCCAATCATCGCCGCCCGAGATTGAACACGGCACAGCTGCAGCTGCGGAAGTCTCTGCGTTTCGACCGCATAGCTCCGGCAATGTCAATCAGAAGAGAGCAAGCGAGCAATCGGTGTTCAGGGAACAATTTGATGACGAACAGTCTGACCAGCATCGATCGTCAGCCGTCCAAGCTGAAGCACTTGCTAATCAGGACTTTTTGAAGCGCTTCTCGCAACAGAGCCAAAGTTATGATCCTTCCGCGTTGCCAGCATTCTCACGAAACAGCCAGCAGCTTGATTTCCAGCAATTCAGGAGGTCCATCGGAGAATGGCAAACAAGGCTTAGCGACCCTTCATCCGCCGCCTCAACGTCAGAGATCAGTGCCGTCAGCAATATCCCGTCGGACCGTAGGGTCAGTCATTTTTCTCAAGTCTCGCCCGAGTCCGAAGCCAAAGATCGGTCATCTCAAGCACTCTCGAATCCGGACTCGATGAGACTATCTCAAGCTTCAGGTGGTCTGAGTAATCAACGATCATCGCATATCACTGTGCCTTCCCGGGATCTTGAAAAGGTGACAGAAGATGAAGTAGTTGGACAGCAGAAGTCATCTCATTCAGCTGCTCCGTCTCAAGACCTTGAAAGGTGCAGCGAAGACGGCTTACCGAAGCACTTCAGGAGCAACGCGTCTCGCTTCAGCTTCCAGTTGGGGGGCAACGATTCTGCGCTGGAGGAACGACTTCTTGAGGAACGGGCCAAAGACCAACGTGGCGCTGATGCAAAACAGGAGCAACCTGAAGAAGACGAAGAGGACTCCTTTGACGAGAATGCCATGTATGACTATGACGAGCTAGAAGAGCGGGACGATGAGTCAAGTTTGTCAGTTCCGATGGGACAGCAAGACATGTCGTCCTTCGCTTCTGCTTTGCCTGTTGGCAACGGCTATACCATGACGATGGGAGCTCTATCGATCATGTCGACGCCTGGCGCCACTTTCACAATGCAGCCGAATAGTAACATACAGCAACATCTGGAATATCAACGAGCACAGGCGGCGCAAGCGGCTCAGCCACCCCAAAATCAAGATATTCAGCAAGCAGCTCCAGACGAGTCAGCACAGCAGGGTTTACCAGCGGATGCTGATGAGTCGCAAAATGAGCTCAGCGAGAAGCGATCCGATTCACACCAAGGACTACCGCAGGACTTCCTTTATGCCCCGCAAAAGACTGCAAATGAGTATCGCCGATCGCGGGCCTCGCACGACTTTGACGATGATTTATATTTCAACGATGGGTCTGTCGACCCGATTATGGACGAGCAGGACTCTTCCTTTGTGGGTGATGAGCAGATTGACGAAGACGTTTTGTTTGGCAGCGACTATGAGGATGAGCTGAACGCAAAGCACGGACACAGGACCAAGCCGAACCTTAGGATCTCGACTGGCACGGACGTAGTGCCTCACCGAATGCCCGAGGAGGATCCTGGGCGCCTTGGCCCTCTGTCGCCCCCTCCAACGAAGACAGCATCGTCGCCGAAGGCAGGTGGCCTGGTAGCTTATCACAGCGCGCTTGCCGATGCTGCTCAAAAAGCGACTACGAATGGCCGCTTTAGTCGCTCTCCAAGTGCCGCCACCTCCGCTTCCAAATACTCACAACGCTCAGGCTCATCTCGCCTCTCCACTCGCAGCAAGCAAGAGAACGTATCCCGTCAACCATCACAGAATGGCACCAATCACCGGCCCCGCGACTCCTACTCCGGCTTCGACTTTGGCTTCAACGACCCTACAACCGCCTCATCGGGCAATACGCCCCTCTCTGGCTCTTTTCCTGTGAACGCCATAACCACTGAGTCGGCCGCTCCAACAGACGCTACCTCCCCCTTCTCCCCATCCCCCTACACGACCAACTTCGACGACGACTGCCTCAGCGACGATGCCATCATCAGCGAGGCCAACGCTGACGCGCTCGCCAGCGACGAAGAAGGCTTCTACGGCCGCGAATTTGGTTTCTACGCACGCCCACGGCCAGGTCCAGACGCAGGAGAAGCCGAGCCGATGATGGGAGGTTTCTTTGGCGCGCCGGGCGGCAGCACCATCGAGCGCAAATACAGCGTCAAGGAACCGAATCTCACACCTATAACGGAACGCAGCGAGTTCTCGACGCGCAACAGCTTCGTCTCGGGCTTTGGACCCGGCGGTCCGGCCTTCTCCCCTGCGATCGCCAGTCCAGCCTTTGCTGCGCAGCTCGCGCGACTGAGTCCGCTCGCACTGGCGCAGTTGCAGGAGGACGACGAGGTGGAGCGCGTGCTGCGGGCGCGGGGCTGGACCGAGGGAACAGGACGGTCGGGGAGCGTGAGCAGTATGAGCTCTGCGGGACAGGTGCCTTGGGCGAATGGGCGGGGCAGCTGGACTGTTTCTGGAACAGGAGGGCAGTTTGCGTTCCCGCCTGGGCAGCACAGGGGTAGTGGGGGACTGGGACCGGGGATGGGTCCGTTGTGGGGTGCGGAGGTGGAGTCGAATAGGTCCAGTGTCAGGATGAGTAGGAGTCAGAGCGAGATGTATGATAGAGAGAGCGCAGGGGATAGTCCTGTTAGCACGCAGAGTGCGAGGGGGTTGGGTTGGGGGATGGGTAGTGGTACGGGCACGAGTGATATGGATGTTACGCCGCGGAAGGGAGACGGGCAGAACAGTCCGCAGATGGCGGTTAAGGAGCGGTCGAAGCAGACTGGATCTTCGCCCGGACATGCAAGGAAGGTGAGTGGAGGGGCGGATAGCGTGACGTACGTTAAAGAGAAGGACGGAGGCGGAAATGAGAGATGGGTGTTGGAGAGGAGGAGGACAAGTGAGGGAGGACTCCCGGAGCTGGTTGGGAGAGAGGTCTTGGAAGGGGGCAGGATCTGATGGCCTGGTGCCCATGTACAGATTGGCATCAGCAGGGATAATCATCAATACAATACTTGGAAGGATGGGAAATAATGGTTGCGTTCAGCGAGGCGTTTTGGGCATTAGGATGCTCAAGTAACGCCAAAGTATATGATGACGGGGAGGACACATAGCCTACCATGATAGCATGAGCATTTAGTTACTCTTACAGGACTGCAGTACAGTATGCCGTGACGGTTTGAAATGATCAGGTGTTCTGCCTATGGATAATTGACGCGGCTATCATAGCAACCAAGGTTCCACGCGAAGAACCTTCGCCAAATCTGTATGCAAATGCAACGGCCACATCCTTGTAATGTGTCCCAACAAGCACTCCTTGCAGGCAAACCAACATCGCGGCTGCATGGCGTTCCTGCTTCCGGAGCGCGTCCGGGATGACGAGGGCGTGGGATACGCAAGGGCAGTTGCAGCTGCAGCGGCAGAAAGTGTCAACGGACTCGCATGGATGACATGTACAGCATCGAAATGAGTTTTCCTGCACATCGCAACCATGTGGTGACACAAGTCAAACAATAGTCGCAGACGATCAATTGCAGAAAAAAATTCAATTGCAGCAGAACCGAATACATGTTTCTAGTCTCGCTCACAAGAATGTCTGAGGCAAGGGAAATGGAGAAACACTGGTCGCACCGGAAGAGACTCCCGACCTCGCGTGAACCAAAAACAGATCTGCAATTTTGGGACAAAAGTAGGTCAAGCAATTCACGGCAATCAGCATCCCTGCCGTTGGCATCTGCTCTCCTCTTCATGCCCGATCCTTGTCCATAACCTGTTTCTGCATTGCAGATGTCGAAGGTTTCAGAGGATTGCGACGCGACACGGCTCGTAGAGTGGTCATTCGTCATTGGAGTGTGGAACGTCTGGAGAGAGATAGAGGGAGGAATACCGAGATACTTTGGTCGGAGCGGTATAGCTTTTGAGGAAATGCACTGTTGTCTCCGATCTGCACGGCCTGTACGCCGTCACCAGCTGTCATGGCGCCAACTGTAAGGTCACCTCAAGGTCACTTAACGCCTCTTTTCCCAGCTTCTTAGAACAAATCAGGGTTTGGAGTCCAAGGACGGACGCTACTCCTCAAGCCTCCGCGTCCGTGTCAACCTTGATCACTTGACCAATCGATTGGACTTCCGTCGCGCAGTCCACGGGCGAGTCTGCGGGTTTGCTCTCGTGTTTCGTTTCGCAGAGAGATACATTTCGGTTTGATATCCCAGCCCTTTTCTTCCAGAGAAATGTGACCTGTCACACCTCGTCGATACCCTCTACACATCCATATGCATCTTTGACGAAGATTACAAGCCCACGTCGGCTACTCCGGGCAAGAGACGGGTCTGACACAGATTTCCTCGACGTGTTTGCCGTGAGACAAAGCCATCTCGAAACTCAACAAACAAATCGCAAGACATGGCCGCAACAACGCCCTGGCCGGTGATGCGCACCGCTTCGACAGAGCACATCGACATCCGACATCCTACTCCAGATCTCACTATCCTCCCCGAAGGTGCTATCTCCCACAACGTTGCCAGGCTTGAACAATCCGCAGAAGAGTTGAGCCAAGGCGGCTCCGACATAGGGGATGAGATAAGAAAACTGCAGGAAGAACAACGGCGCTCCGATTCACGACGCTCGAGCCTAAACTCTCAAGCCAGTCGTCAAAACATACAGCAAAATATTCAGAATAGTACCACGAGAAGTCGAGGTGCCAGTACGAGTTCGTATTCAAACAGCATTGTCGATCTCAACCGGGAAGCCCGCTGGGGTGGTTACAGTCCCGGAGGCTTCATCGGAAGTCCAGCACAATCCATCCATTCTGGTTCATGGTCACAAGTGGTCCTGCAAAGAAGCGCCAGTGAGGCAATGTCCACCTCAACCCGTCCCGAACCCGTCCAAGAAGGTCGACCCCTGGACTCGCCTCTCGCTTCTCCCGTTGCTACTTCTGTAAGGCAGGCATCACATTCATCACTATCCCGCAGCGTTAGCATCCAGAACTCAATACAGCCCAGTCGACGGGGCAGTCGATCATCGAAACGATCCTCCGTCGGGTCTGTTGGGTCTGCCAGCAGTCCCAGAATTTCGAGAAGGTCAGACGAATTCCACAACATTGAAGACAACAAACCTGCAGAAGAAGAAAAGACGAATGCAGAGAGCGTAGAAGAGTCGGAAGACAAGGAAAATATGCCACACTACGCCCACTCTCGCCATGGCAGTGAACGCCAGTCGATACCCGAGCGACCTGGCTCATCCGACACCTACCGCCAGGCAAACATACTGTTTCAGGATTTTGATGGTGTCCACTTCTCGCCGGCCCATGAAGAGTTTGTCGAGCTAGACGAGTATGGCAACGAGATTCGGAGGATTCCCTTGGAGCTGGCGGGTGAGGAGCTGCTGCATCATCCAGACTTGTTGACACCACGGGCACACCAAGCTACCTTTGCACACCCACCGCCGCCCGACCACATGGTCTACTATCCTGCTCCCGTACCTCGTATGCTCAACTTGCCCAAGAAGCTGTCCGCCAAGCCCACGCCGGCGATGGTCGCTCAGAGAAAGTCTCAGGTCATGATGCAGGCACCCAAGAGCGCAAGAAAGAGTACATTGCAGATCGGAGAGTTTGGTTTCGAGCGAGAGCAGCGCCAGTCCATGGTGCAATTGGATGAAGATGCTGAGGGAGAAGAAGGTCAACAACAACAGGGACCCGCTTCGCTCAGGTCAAATTCACCTACACGCCAACCTCACTCACCTCAGCGACCAAATATGCAGCAAAGAGCTAGCATGGCTACACTGTCGAACATGCAGCAAAGAGCAAGCATGGCCACGCTGTCGCATATGCAGCAAAGGGCAAGTATGGCCACACTGTCCAATCTTCCGCCCCAACTCCGAGCTAGTCTGTTCTTTGATGCGCCGGCCGCACCTCAGAACGTCAATATCCAGTCCGAGTCAGCAGTTGCCACGCTTGACGACATTCTCAAGGCATCAGCGACGGCACCCGTCAGCGTCTTCACGGATCATCCCTTCGCCGGTCGTGTTGGAGGTCAAGTCTATGCACGTGAAGATCGCCCTCGCGCCAAGCGAAATACTATGTCGACTCCATTGATCACGGATGCTAAGAATAGCGAGAGGGCTCTTGACAACGCCAACCCCACATCACCTCGAAGGAAGAGTATCACTGGTATTTTCACAGGTCACGACGATGCCGACGACAAGCCGAAGCTCGCTCGCAGGAATAGTGTCATGAGCATGCTGACTGATCTCGGCAATTCTGATGGCAAGAAGTTGCAGAAGCGAAACAGCCGCATGAGTCTCAACTCCGAGAACATGCTAGGCAACGAGTCAGCATCCCGTCCAATTTCACCTGCACCTAGCGCTCCACTTGATCAAGCTGAATACCAGGACTACCACGAAGATCAATTGGAAGGGGAAACCGCCGAAGAAGTGGACGACGAGGAAGTGCAAGACGAAGATATGGGTCCCGTGTATGCTCAGCCGACCACTCTCTTGGCCGAGCTGCAGCTCCGCAAAGCTCAACAAAAGACCAGAAACAGGACTGCAGCGACCGCCTTCCCCAACGGTATGCATTCAACTCTGTTGCAGCTCGACGCTGTGGCTCAGATCGAGGCCAAAAAGCGCAAGAACCACAAGGTTGCGCTCGCGTGGGAAGACCCATCCGTTCACGCCAAGCAGAATGAGGAGGTCGATGAGGACGTGCCGCTTGCTGTCCTTTACCCCACCAAGAATGGTCTCCGTCCCAAGAGACCAGGTGAGAGCGATTGGGATCGTCCGATCGGTCTGCTGGAGAAACGTCAACTCGAAGACAACGAGCCTCTTTCATCAAGGCGTAATCGTATTCTCGGCATAAATCCGAAAGCTGCAAACCGTCTTGCGCCTTCACCTTCTAACCTTTCCTCCCCTCACAACGCCTCAGCCCCGGGCTCTTCACGTGGCGAACCCTCTCCAGCCTATGCACACAGCGTGAACAACCAAGAAAACCAAGTCGACGAAGACGACCTACCCCTTGCCGAACGCCGTCGTCGCATCCAGCAAAAGGCCACACTCGACGGTGCTCTCAAAGACGTCGTGGCAAAGGACAACAAATCGACCTTCGAGACCGACGTTCTCTCCGTCCTCATCCCACAAGACCCCAAAGCCGAGTCCAAAGAGAACTCCGCGCCCGCCCCCTCTGGCAACGCAGAAGTCGAAGAAGAAACGCTCGGCCAACGCCGCGCCCGTCTGCAGCGCGAAGCCCTCGCTAATCCTGCAGCCGACGAACGTCCCCAGCCGCGTCACAGCGTCTCCCTCGCCAACCTCCTCTCCGCCGTCCCGCTCGATCCAAGCAAAGACCGCATGGAGCGCGACCGCCGAAACGCCAGCTCTCCCGCGCCCGGCACGCTGCTGGGCAACCACGACGCCAAGACACGCGAGCAGCGCGAGAAGATGCGCGTCCGCAACGCTCGCATCTCGTCGTACATGGACCGCACCGGAATGCCGCGGCCAGAGAGCCAGATGGACTTGCACGCCGCTGCGAACGGCCAGGGGATGCCAAACGGCGGGCTTGGCTCACGCCGTGCCAGTGCCACGCTACTCTCCCTCCAGCCCTCCGCGAGCATGCCCGCCGGCATGAACGCTGCGTACGTCAACGGCGCCCTCAACGGTGCGGTGGGCGCGCAGAAGCTCGCGAACGGATATCATGCGCAGACGCAGCAGCAGCAGATGATGATGAACCCGCTCGCGTACTCGTCGTTCGTCCCGCCGGCACCGGCCACGGGCATGGGTTTCTCAGGCGGTATGGCTGCCTACGATCCCAATCCCATGATGAGCATGCAGGGTATGCAAGGTATGAACGGCATGGGCATGCAGGGTATGAACGGCGGTATGATGGCTGGGATGAACGGTATGGGCGGCTACGTCCAGAACCCGATGATGATGAACATGGGCATTGGTGGCATGTATAATAATGGCTTGATGGCGTATGGGAATGGTATGGGAATGGGTTATGGCATGCAGGATCCGATGTTGGGTATGGATCCCGCCAGGAGGGAGACGATTGATCGCTGGAGGAGCAGCGTTGCTCAGTAATACATGTGCATGGATGGGTATCATGGGATGGAAAGTTGCATTGGGCGTGGGTATTACAGCTGGGAAACAGGACCACAGGACTACCACGGACGAAGGTCTGGGAGGGATACACACAGTGACTTGCTTGCATAGCAGAGCATCTTGAGCGTAATTGTAATTATTCAATCGAGCACTTCATTTGTCCACCAGTCGAATTCCTCTTGCTGTTTCGTGTGACGTTTGCACAAGCGTAGAGGTGATGCAAAGAGCAGTGTATCATGCATTAACCACAAAACTCGCTGTGCTATACCATTCGCAGCTCTAGCGATAGAGAACAATGTCTACTTAACGCTCGCATCATTTGATTCAGCAGAAGCCGCCTACTTGTCCAGCTTCCTCCTCAACGTCCTCGTCCGCTTCATGAGCTTCTTATACTTGTGCTTCTTCATCTTCAACTTCCTCTGCCTCTTTACGGAGATCGCCTGCATCTCCCCCTTCTCGCCATGTCCCATCTCTCCTTCAGTCGCAGGCAACTCCATCCTCTCCGCCCTGCGTCGCGCCATCCGCACATAAGGCCTCCTCGGCGGCACAGCCATGTACCGCGGCCCCATGCGCGAGGACATGATGGTCATTACTTTTCGCATACGCACGCGCTTGCCGAACGTGAGCATTGCTCTTTTCCGCTCCGAAAGCGATTGTGGCTCGGGACGAGGCGGGTTCATGAGACGCTTGATCGGCTCGAGAGATTCCATTTCGCCTGTCATGTAGGGTTGGCCGTCGACTTGGCGCAGGATCATGGTCGCGCGGTAGTCTTGCTTCTCTTGCGCGCGGGCGGGGGATGCACGGCGTGATTTCCGGTCTTGCGTGGAGGTGACGGGGAGAGGAGGCGCAGGCTTGTGGTAGGGTTTGAGGGAGGAAACAAAATCTTCTACGGAGGCGACGCGGCGGGGACGGCCATCGAGGTGCCGTGGTTCGGAAGAGGAGTGGGAGGTGGATTCCTGGACGATGTTCCATCGAAGCTGATCCGAAGTGGGTTGCGAGGTCTCGAGCGAAGAGATGGTGGATTGGAGGGTTGCGACCACGTCCGAGGGCTCGATCTTAGTCGAGCTGGAAGGCTCGAAGAGTTTGTCAAAGGCAGATTGAGATGTGCTTGGAGGAACTGGAGTGCCCAGAGCGAGAGGTCGATGTAGTGCAAAGAGGGAAGAGAGCTTGAGGTCTGGGGTATGTTAGCTGAGCCTGCTTGTGAACGAGTGGTGGGTGCAATGTACCTGACTCTTTAATCATATCCACATTTGGTACTGACGGTAAGCCGTCGAACAGGCTACCACTTCTCGTCGGGGCGTTCGGTGTGTGTCCACTCCATGCCTCATCTTTCGCTCTTCGTGCTCGTCCTGCTCTTCCACTGCTATTCCGCCCATTCGATGTCCGCGGCGGGGCAGCTTTCGCGGACGAAGACTCTGAAGTGGTAGTCTTCTCTGGCGCAGCTGTCGTCCTTGGGCTATCTGACTGGTCGCCTGGCGGACATGATGCTTTCGAGCTAGACGGCCGTCTCTGGTGTCCAGTCGAAGCGCGGCAGATGGGTATCGAAGGCGCGCAGGCAGTAACTGCACTTGCTCTCGAGCTCGCTGCTCGCTGGCCTGGTGGTAATGCTCGAGCTGCACTGCGGAAGCCCGAGACAATCATACTGCGGACCAGTAAGCAGAAGGCTTGGTCCGGTCGGGTATGATGTGGGAGTTGAAGTTGGTCGCGTTGGCATGTGATGCCGGGTGCAGTCGTATCAGAGAATGGCGGTACGATCGGATGACTAAGCCTCCCTGACTTGAGTTCAGTACTGACAGCTCCGCCAACCAAAATTGGACTTCATCTTTCCCTTGCAGTGACTTGATTTTCATGCGTCAATCTCCTCAGCAAGTGATCGCAATTGCACCTTAATACAATGGTAGGTCTTGGGCAATGCTGGACAATGCTGGACCGAAGCTACATGGCGTTCGGGGTGAAGGCGCTGGCGTCCAATCAATATCAACAGCGACTGAGGATGGTGCGTCTGACTTGCCTACTTTGATATCGCCTTTTGTGCGATCATATGTTCTGCACTCTGCCTAGCTGAGTGTCTTATTCAATTCGAACTCACTCCACGGCCGATGAAGGCTCAACGTCGACATCGAAGAAAATGAAAGCCCCTCAGGCAGAGCAGTACACCATAGGCTGGATATGCGCCTTGGAGGTCGAGTACTCCGCCGCTCGCCTCTTTCTTGATGCCTAGGACGAATTGCCGGAAGTTCGCTCCATTAGTGACAACAAAACATATACAGTTGGCAGTATCGGGAAACACCACGTTGTCATCACAGTGTGTCCTGACAGCGAATATGGCACTACCTCTACCGCCGTTGTTGCGAGGGATATGGTACGTTCGTTCCCAAGTGTTCGCCTTGGACTGATGATAGGCATTGGTGGTGGAGCGCCGAGCAGCATGAATGACATCCGACTGGATGATGTCGTGGTGAGCTCAGTCCATGGTACGACAAGCGGCATAATTCAGTATGACATTGGAAAGCAAATCCAGGATGCTTGGTACTGGCTCTCTGAACCGGCCACCACCTCTCCTACGTACACTTGTGGCAGACTTAGCGAGCAGGATTGACACCGGTGGTCACAATATACCCGATACCGTGCAAAAAGTTTTGGCGGCAAGATCCAAGCGAGTTAGAGCCAAATTCTCCCGACCTGCTCCATGCTCTGATGCACTATATCAGTCCCTTGTTACTTCCAGCGAGCTGGCTATGATCCACCGTGAGAGAGCAATTATCTCTCGTCCATCCCGCAGCCCTGAGGACGGTGATCTGGACCCTGCAAATCACTACGGCCTGATCGTTTCGTCGAACTGGCTCATGAAAGATGCCTTGGCGCGCGATCGTATGGCTAAACGCCATGGCATTCTTTGCTTGGAAATGGGAGTTGCTGGTCTCATGAATCACTATCCCTGCGTAGTCATCCGAGGCATATGCGACTATTCAGACACCCACAATAATGATGTGTGGCCCGGCTATGCTGCCATGACGGCAGCCGCATATGCTTCTATGCTCCTGAATAGAATACGAGTGCGCCGCGTTGAAATCCATGCGGCCGTGAAGGATGTGCCTTCTGGTGAAACTCTGGTCCTTTCTCTGCCTGGGATCGCGTAGTGACTGACGCTGACTAGTGGTTCGTTCTCTCAATGATATGAAGGACTCAATGGATCGGTCGGGTATGGCGCTCGAGCATTAATCGCTCCCAAATCCGTGACCGAGTCAGGAAGTGGCTAAGTCCGCCTGACTACTCCAGCGAGCTCAATCGCTTCCACACTCAGCGTCGGGCTGGCACTTTTGTTCAGCCCTGGCTTATGTCAATGACGGACGAGGAAGCAATCTCGGATTGGACAAACATCTCTGCGGAGGATGGTGCCATCACATCGCCTGGAGAGCATTGCACCAGGCAAACTCGTTCTTCTAGCGACCGAGGAGCGAAACGCATGAGTCGTCCCTAGCTGGTTCGCACTAGAGGCATGAGATTCGCATTGCAAGATCACGCATAACCAGCTGCTTTGAGGCTTCTGCGGGCTTGCAACTACGCGAAGCCTCCATTCGTGTCCATTCTTTTTCAAAAAGCTATCAGTCATGGTGACCTTTTCGCACTGGAATTGTTGCTGGGACAATCGGAATATCTAAGCGCCGACTGTATCAGGCGGGAGTTTCGACGAGTCCACAGAGTCGCAAGAGATCGCGACATTGCCCACGTACCACTCGGCGCCCCAAAACCCCGTACGGTATTCCTTGAACGATATCAGGCTTGGATTGGCGACCAGATAGCGCATAACAATTACAGTGCGGTCGCTACCATGTTTGAGTGCGTCAATTCCCTCGTCGTCGAGATTCCGGTCACTTAGATCGACTGTTTATATGACCCGATCAAGGATTTCCGGGAGTACGATGGTAAGCTTTCAAGCTTGTTTAATGGCTTCCCACACAAATCGGACACAATCAGCCTCTCTGGGTTGACAGTATCTGCGAATGTCTTGGCCAAGCTGCTTGAAGTCACACTCAATCGCAGCACGTCTGTGGTCACAATTAGAACTGTCCCGCATTGGCATCTTCAACGCCGCATCATCGACATCAATGCCACAGCCTCAAATGAAGGAAGTGTAGACCTTTATAACACCTTTGGACTCTTGTTTGCAAGGCAAGTACAAGTGTCTCGCCAGCTGTGATCGAGCAGCTTGTTAAGAGGTATGGATACTCGTCAATAGCGATCCGTGGGTCAGGCAGTGAAGGACTCCACCTCTGCCGTCAAAGCCCAATTTGCACGGCAACATACTGGGATTTTCCTTGGTTTGCTTTCATCAGGCGGTCGGCTATGTCGCGATCAGGGCACAAGTATCATCGACCATTGCGACAGATCCTTGTCCGTTCCATTCACAGCCAGTCCACAGATGAAACTGGGCTCACGGTCCAGCACATGGAGGCTGCGTTGCCAGTTGCGAGGGTGGATAAGCTGAATACGGCAGTGAACGTCGTCAAAGACAGTGGGCGTCGTGACAGACTTGGTGGCATCCCATTACACCTCCTCGCTTTCAGGCACTCTTGCCTCATGGTAATGCCCACTTCGGGCCCAGGTCGCAACAAAGAGGGACGTCCTACTTTCAGACGTCCTGGACTTATCATCAAGAATCTGGGCTCTGCGGTCTCTCTGATCATCAATTCTCAGGATGATCAAGGGTGGACCGTCTCACACTGGGCGGCACATACCAACAATAGTCATGTCTACGAATGGATGCAGCGCTTGAGCGCCGATTCAAAAACCAGCGGGGCCGGAGCACGGCCGATGTTGCCAGATTCGTCACTGAGCACCCACGCTCTGCAGGAGGGCAGGAGTGCGATCTGTGTTATCAGGTGAGTACGTCGCTTATGACTCGGTGTTCAGCTTGCTGAGTGGCAGGTCATCGTTTCCCCGGCGGACTCATGTGTCCATTGTGACAACAATGATTATCATTTCTGTTACAGGTGTTTTGACGATCATGAACTGTTTCATCCAGCCCGGGAAAATACAGCAGCTGAGGGTGGAATCACCTAGAATGGCTTGCAAATGTTAGTTGGCAGGTCAATCGAAGTATTCTTTGGGATCAACGTCGGATTCAGCAAGTACTACCAGCAGATAAGCTTGATCGCCATGGCAATCCGATACCATGGTCTGTTCGCCATTGCATATATTCCAAATGACCACATGTCAATCGTGCCTCCACCATGAAGCCTAGAGCTTGGGAATGAACATCGGCGTGTTCTTCTTCCACTCCTGGTAGTCCTTCCTGTCACCGTAGCGCTTGTCGTACTTCTTCTCGCTCATTGGTACACCAGAGACCTATCGCATATTAGCTCCAGTCCTCGCACCTTTCGCACATCGGAGTCAACTTACAAACAACAGCAGGAATGTCACAAAAGCAGGCGAGACAGCCGCCAGCCCAGTCGCCAGACCAAGTGCTCCCAAACTACCGGAGAGACCCATACCCGCCTGTCCCGTGCTCGTCAACATAACACCCGCTGCAGTGGTAGCAATGCCAGTCCAGAGCGTGCTCTCGCCGAAGTAGTTCGGATGCCTGCTCTTACTCCACAAGCCGCGTGTCAAGAACTCTTCGGAGTGCTTCTTCTCCTTCTTCTCCTCCATCCACTTGTTCTTCTGCCTGTCCGCTGTCGCCTCGAACGTGATGCCTCCTACGTACAGCAAGATGCCCAGGATATCAGTCAGAGTCACGAAAGGCAGCGCAGATAGCGTAGTCGCGGGGATTGAATTGATGCACAGCACCGGCATGAGACAGAGGGAAACCCAGGTAGCTTGCGCGAAGAAGGCGACGCCGAATTTGACTGGGTTGCCGCGGATGTCGTCGAAGCGGGAGTCGCGGCCGTTGTCGGAGGTGATGCGTTGGAATAGAAAGGAGCCGACTGTGGGGGATCAGTGTCAGACTCGCAGGGGCCGCAATTGAGGGCAAGGGGACTCACGTCTAGCTGCCCAGATCGTGACAAAGGTGCTCAGAACCACTTGGCGCCAGTTCCAGGCGTTGATAGCGCCCTTCGAGGTCAGGCTTTGTAGGATGCTGGGCCATGCTGGAATGGCTCCGCCGGCTGCACTGGCGGCGATGCGGGCGCGGAGTGTAGGTAGATACAGGGATAGAGCGGTGCAGGATATGTAGGTCAAGGAGCCGCTGAGGTCGTAGAAACGCTCGGTCTTGAAGAGGATGCTGGGAACAGCGGCCGCGGCTTGAATGCCGAATGCTAGACCTATGCTAGGTATAAGAGTACGCAGGAATGGTGTCTTGAAGTTGGTCAAGTGGAGGAGGGAGGTAAGGAGAGGCATGGTGTCGATGTCGATAGCTGCACACCAGCTCGGTGAATTGGGGAGATGTGGTTACAAAGTGAAGCGGCGACAGTCGCGGTAAGTGGGTAGCCTCAATTGTTATCTGGCTTAATCCTGCTCTCAGCCCTCAGCAATTGGATTCCCACCGCATCATAGACTCGACCAGTTGAGGTTTAGGAATTGGTGAAGCACATGTCAGACAGCCCGCTTTGTTTGGGATCGAGCTCAGAGTGACGACACGACTCGGGAACCGGGGGTTTGGAGTTACCGACCGCCGTAGAGCGGAGCTTTGGAACGGAGCAAAGAGAGGTAGCGGAGTGCGCGATCTATCCACCTCCCGGTTGCATTATTTCAATCTTTCGTCGGTACTATGAGGCAACTATCTAGCTGCAGTGCTGATATAATGAATATAAGCGAAAGTGGACTCTGCTCGCCAAACTACCTTCTCGAGTCATTGGTACCCACTATACCACATTGATGATGAGTCAACTCATTGTTGGCCGAGTCGTCATGCACATTACATTGTGATCGATGCTTGCCAGCTCTGAGCGCAGCTTGTTACAAGGCTTTAAGAACCGCTGGCAGAACGTTGTTTTCTACACGTCGAGTCCGCCAGCAAATATTTTCAGGCAGGCGTAAAGTCACTCACTGCTCGCAAGTTAGCGTCGATTCACCGCCGATACACGAGTGCAAGACACGGGCTGTGCTCACAGGCTGACAAGGGAGCGGCGACGTCGATTGACCACGATTCTCCAGCAAAACCACAGTCCCATCGTCAATGACACTCGGAGGGAATGATAGGCAAGCATCCCTGCGGGTTGGCAGCACCCATACCAGGCTCTGCTTATCATGGGACATCAAAGTACAAGGATGTCCGCTCTTGAGCGGATTCGGTTGTCCCACCGAGGTGTGAGTAGGTCGAAAACTCCGGACCTGGATACCAATCGGGAGCACGCCAGGGATCAATCACTGCTGAAGGTGAGATCGAGTGAGAAGGGTCTTGCCAGAGCTGTCGTCTCCTCCCTGGAGCTGTCCGCTTCAGAGCACTGTCAAACCAAATCAAGAACACGTTGACACTGTACTCGAGTATGTCTTACTAGTAAGGCTGATGGGCACAGACAGACCAAACTCTCAGAGAGCGATGATAGAATAACGTCTGTTGCGGAAGTGTTTGCAGTCCACATAGCGTACCAAAGCATGAGGATAGCAGGGCCGTCGTTCGAGCAGCAGCGAGAGCAGTGCGCGAGGTACGAGAAGCACAGGTGAGTGGGCATCGTCCGGCAGGCTCTTTCCCAGGACAGTGCTCAGTGTCCATCAGGGGCAAAAACATAGCGAGGAAAAGGAATACCGCCAATGATGCTGGGCGGAGTCGTGAATGCCGTCACTGCCGCTGAGTTTCCTGAGACGGACTCCACTGTCGAGCTGTACTGCGAGAGTCAATTCAGCATCGACTCGAGCTTTGGGATGTGTTTGTAAAAAGACCAGACGAGTACAGGGTCTCGACCGTGCATGTCGTTGAACTTACCCCTCTTCTTCCTCATCCCGGCTGGCGAAACAGCATAATTAACCCAGCTGAACGTCATGCTAAATTTCGATTCCGGATCTGCTCGCTGTCCTTGTTAGGAAGTGGAGTGGGGGAAATGAATGCTACCGCACGGAATGCAATGTTACCCGCAGATTCGGGCGTGCTCCTGCGTTAAGTCGTCCAGTAGATCCCAATTTGTAGGGAAGATCAAGCGAGGCGAGACTCCAAATGATGGGTAGAGGTTGGTATTTTCTGTATGCGGGTGATGGTGGCATTGACCTGACTCTTGCCTCAAGTGGACTCCTGTAAGAATAGACATAACTAGTTAGGCAGATTTTCTTCTAATTTGATTGTCCAAAGTAGCCGACGGGTGTCTAACATATCCTTTTATATACATCTGCTTCCATGGTTGAGGTTGAAGCATGTTACACAAAACCCCATGTTCAGGGGTTCCCTATGGCTGGAAGGGCGGGAGCCATCAGAAGATCAGCCTCAGACCTTCTACAACAGACTCGAGCGAAGCCAATCGCAGCCAAGCGGTGGTGCTTAGTGTGGGCGGCTGCGGCTTCCGATAACCCAAGAACTCGGTCGTCTTGGTCCTCATGGGTCCCGTGCGGATACTCTGCAGGAATGAACATTGTCACTTGTGTCATTGTCAC
Organism: Elsinoe perseae; assembly: GCA_029448695.1. Classification (NCBI taxonomy): domain Eukaryota; kingdom Fungi; phylum Ascomycota; class Dothideomycetes; order Myriangiales; family Elsinoaceae; genus Elsinoe; species Elsinoe perseae. The sequence continues at coordinate 214,697 of JARDAA010000159.1, forward strand.
TTGCGCATGACCGTTTATGATATTCCACGAGGAGCGCGCCTCAGCCGTTGACAGTAGAAGCTACCTCGCATGCTCAGCGGTCGGGAATGATATGTGAATGAAAAAAAAGCAAATGCGGAAAATGTTAGAGAAGGAGAGATCGGCTGGATGGTTGTGGTCAACGAACGATCATTCTCTGGGAGGTGGGAGCGGTTGACATCTGTGTCATCATGGGGAATCCTTGGTGAAGAAAGGCTGCACCATGGCGAGGGGCTTCGAATAAGAGATCTTGCCCTTGAACGACACAGCAGCCACTTCGGACCAGCACACGTGGGAGAATCGAGATGCCCGAATGTGCGGGACATGGGTGAATCGCCTCATAATCTCGAAACTCAGCAAGTTGCAGTGGAGCAATTCTCCTGCAGGCCGCCGCCACCATTTCGTTGAAATTATCATAGCTGGCGGGTATCTCGAACGTGGCCGAATTTTAAGGTTATCGGACTGTGCATCCCGGAGGTCCGTTCTCTAGCTGGCGTCGACTCGATTGGCACTCGGTAATGACAGCCGACAGTCTTGTCGAGCCCTCAAATGGCTATGTTGTCAATGTGCTACAGTGTCCGTTTCTCCATTCTTGTCGAAGAATGCCATCCTTTAGGACTCATGGTAACGGAGCTTCTCTGACTGATCCTTGCCCGGATGGGTTGCACTCCTGACGCACAATCAGATCGATGGACCATGCGCGTGAGATCTCACCAGACGGTCCAAGCCGCCATGCATGCATTATTCAAAACGCAATCACCGCGGACGCTTCATTCTCGTATCGTCCTGTACTGCACTTTACCCTCTCATCATTCGTTGCAGGGCAGGGGGGTGTATGATGAAGTGGTGTGCAGTTCAGTGTGTGTATCCGAGGCCGCGGACGAAGCTCACGTGAACCACTTACGTTGACTTTGCGAGCTTGGAGCGGTCGGGTTTGCGCATGCGTTGAGTGACTAACAGCTGCGAACGGCGTCATGTGTGAATGTCTTGCTTCGCTCATGTTGCAGAGTGGGAGCCGTTTTAGGAAGTTGTGTGGTGGGGAAGGGCAGGCCGTGATTGGCGGATCAGTTCCCGAGCCGTACCGCCTATCCCACTGCTTCGGGTCAGGTTTTGGCCTGGTACAATACGTCGCGCCGGATTGACAGACGACAGGGCGAAAGATTTTAAATGAAGTCTCTTCACCGCTTGTTCTGTTTTGAAACTTGTTGTATCAATACATCGAGCATGTACTCAATAGCCCGTTGATAATCAGACAGCGACTGCCCGACGGAGCGGAACATCTTTGTCGACGAAGACAATTCCGCACCCATTTTCCTTGTTTTCAAAGGATTGTTATGTCTAAAATCCTGACGTCTCCAGTGAGGCTTGAGAGCCGAGTTGGCGGGACCGTTTTTGCTGGACTGTGCATGGAAGGAGAGGTCTGTGTCTTCCTACAGTAGTTGGCAGTAGCTGCAGACCCACTCCTCCAGTCTTCGGCCAGAGATCGCCCGTTTCTCCTTCGCTTGCTTTTACATACTTTTGACCTGAGTCGAAATTTGTAATTCCTTGCAGCAAGCGCCTCGCCTGTAAAATCTCATCTCTTCTCCTCACGAGATTTCTTTCGATGAGCCGTCGATCCAGATGCAACAGGGATCCTGACAGGCCTGTCACCATTCTTGGCCCGTTGCATCTTCCGGACGTGTCATATGGTCGTACAAACGTGAACGTGCTGAGCCGTTTGTTCACAGACTTTCCGCGCTCGATGCGTCATGGAGTCACTGCTCCCCGCGTCAAGCAAGGTACCAGAGTTGCTTGGACATGTAGAGCAAGGATGAACCAGTTCTATCGAAGGGATCAGCTCGGATCGCTGGCTAGTCTCTGGTAGTCTGAGCGTCCTTTTGCGCAATCGCGCCGCCGGGGACGGACGGTATATCCCATATGCATGGGCTGTCATGCCTCTAGTGAAGCCACCCGCGAGATCCCCCAAACCTTGTCGCCGTGCTTGGTCCATGGATTTGGTCACTCAGTAATGAATCGCCCTAGCGAATCATGTCCTCAAATCGATCAGATCCTTGCAGGAAACGGGTGACACGAACCTGTATGGCTGCTGTAAGGCCATGAGACGGGATCTCTTCCATCAATCTACAGCCAGCCGTGACCACGACATATCCATGTAAACGTATCGATACACGACATATTCCCAAAGTGCTGTGCCGTGTGATGAACGGGGATGTGGTTGTTTCTCTGCAGCCACGATGGCCATCTTTGGTTCACTACCCGCTTGTCAGATTTCCTGTCAGTTCACGTTCCATGGTTACGGGCACAACCAGATAAAGTAAGTAGGCAGAAATCGAGATACCAATAGAGATGTAACCTCGACCGAAGTAGTCCGCAGAGCCCCTTAAACAGTCGCTGAATATGTCCCAACTGCGAGTCAGTGGGGGCGAGAGATGCCTGTGCTCAGCCCGTGCTCTTCCATGCATCATGATGCCCCACAGGTCCCCCAGTGATCGTGAACTGGCCATGTCGATTTGATAAAAGATGCCCTGCTTCATGGCCCTGAGGCGTGGGAGGTTTTGACAGGGATGGATGTGCAATGTAGCCTAAGCTTCCGAAGTGACAAGATGACAAGCGCCGTGCGCCAAAAGGTCATCGTCCGTCAGTGCACCGGCCGCCACCATAATGCACGGCATGTCTCTTGTGTGTGTCCAGCCCCTCGGGGAAATTGATAGGACTACACCTCGTACTATCCGCCACAAACCATGTTGATCACGACGCCTCTGCAATTAGGATTGACCTTCCGGCGCACCGCGCCATGACCCGCTGTGGATATGGATCGTAGCGTCGCTGTCACTATGGTAATCCATCGTCCACGAATTTCGCAAGTCTCGGCCTTGGAAAGGGATCGTGTCAGATCGCTTTGCGCTATTGATCACCAAGACTTCTTTCTGTCCATGTGGACCGGTCTGCTGGGGTCCTTGTACGTGCACGTCGGCCCGCACCCCTTTGAGCTTGATGGTTGTTTAGGTTGATATGTTCCCAAAGGGAGGATTCAGGGTCGTCGACTAATGGACCATGTGGAAAGTCTGGCGTAACCTTTGTGCTTTTTTCGGTTATGCTCGATTGCTTTTATGTTGGATATTAAAGGACGGCATGCCGTCCGAGTCTTCATGCATTCCGGTATCAAGCTGCATTTGTAACCGCCGTGCACTAGCCTGACAGCTTATGCACATACCATTCGCACAGGCTCACCCATTGTCCTGTCGTATCGTACATCCCTACCCAAGACTGATCAGCATAAAGGCCCAACCCATCGTCACTTATAACGTGCGCCCGCACTTGACGTTGCTCGAACGTTAAATCACGGGCATCTTGTCGAGGCGGTGAACTATATCAGAGCACGAGATCTAGCCACAATTCGACGAACCTTTGGCCACGGTCAATCAATTTTTGACCGCCTTCTTACGGCCAGCTATTCACCGTGAACTGGATTCACGTATCGCTACGAATGGTGACGACAGACTGAACGACCTGCAGCACTTGAAAAGATCGCTATTGCCGAACACAGCTGACTATTGACGACTTGATCAGCTGAACTAGCTATTGGTCAGATTACGGTATTACCTCAGACTCGCCACCTCGTCAAAAGTACAATCGACGACAGAAACGAAACAATTGTAAAGAAAGCAACGACTCTATTACTGGAAAGGCTGGATCTGAAAGAACGAGAACACAGCATCGAAGGAAGAATTCTGGAAATCTTACCTGGTTGGTACCTGACTTGCCTATCTCAATTGAGCAATCAAACCAGACCCAGACATCTACCACATTTACCACATTTACCAGCAAACGCACTAGACGCGAATCCCGCTGGGCTGTGAAGACAAACGCAACGCGACGTGAAAGACGTGAAAGAAGCCATCAAACGGCTGGATCCGAGAAACGACCGCAGCAGCAGGACTCATTTCAATCTCACGCAAGACACGTGAGATTCAAGGCCACGAAACGACAGCTGGAGTCAGCTTCTGTCTGATACAACAACAAGGGAACATTGCTTGCTCCTGCCGGAAGTGAGCCCTGAAATTTCAGTGGGAAAAGGAAAAGGACAGAAACTCGTACAGGACTGGACTAGGACAGGACTCCTCAGGACGCGCTCCCCGAACACTGGTGTCATTTTTAGACGCCCGTTGTTTTAGCTCGACCGATCAGGACTAGTGCGAAGATCGCACTCTCCTTTTCTCAACTGAGCCTTTGACAGAGCGAAAACCACAAAACCTCGCTGCTCTCGCACGGTCCTCCCTCCTCTCACCTTGAGTCCTGACGCGACACATCCACCCTCCGAACGGTGTGACCGGTGACGAGATATACCACAAATTATTGTCGTCCCTTCACGTCTTCGGCCTTCATCCTGTCATTCCTCCTCTCCCTCGACCTTCTTCTTTGTTGTTGTATCGGGTTCTACTGGCGTTGGACACTAGCATCACCACCGTCCTCCACAAGGTACGTCGCAACTGCAAAATTCTTTCCCCCCCCCCCCCCTGTTTTCAGGCCAACGCGTGTCCTCGTTGGCTGTCCGTCCAGTCTGTACCCCTTACAGCTGCATACCACGCGCAGGGGGCATCTGTTCGTCACCGGTCAACTTCTTTTGACACTGCTTCCTCCAACATCATCATCATTGAAGAAAAAACATCTCAAGAAATCATTCAACTGACAGAAGTCGTCCAGTCCTCCGCTTTGACCCTCCGCACCGTCCTATCCGAGCTCACGAACGGACCACCTTCTCCATCATCTTTCCTACGATATTTATCGTCGCCGGCTTCGACGAAAAAGAGATATACATACCCTCCAATAATAATCGTCGGCTGTTGGGCAACCGTCGTCACCGAGGTATAAACGTCACCTCGAGGAAGGAGAATCATTCCGTGAGCCAGGACATCCAGTCAGTAACATCAATCGCCGGGTGTTCATCCCCTGCAAGGCACCACCACACAGACAGACTTCATTACCGGATGTTGCTCCCATCGGTAGAGTCATTATTGTGGCCCAGCAGTAGGCGGGATAGTTGTGCAGTGAAGATGAAGCTTAACAGTATCCTGAATACTAACAGATGGTCGACAGCAGCCTCACCTACTTACAAGACCATGCAATACGAAGTCCCCCACCACCAACTCATTCACCAACACGACATGAATGGCCCCAGCCATTACACACATACCGCCAACCTCTACGTCCCTCAGAGCAATGGTAGGATAAAATCCGAGAATGGCTCCGAGCGAGGAGTTTCGCCCCATGGATCCGACACTGCCTCTCGATATTCATCCGGTGCACCGTCACTGCATCCTGGCTACCAACAAGGTTTGCCGGGAATGCCGAATGGCATTCGATATCCATCACCGGCACCGGGCATGCCTCAACAAGTACCCATGATCCAGCATAGCTATCATCCTGGTCAGGCAGATGGCTACACCCACCAAATCCCTCAAGTGCAACAGCCACAAGAGCAGCACACACCCGAAGGTCGGACATCGACAGGAAGCAGCAGTCTGCCAAAGGCATTCGCGTGCTCGACTTGCAGCAAAGGCTTTGCACGCAGGAGTGATCTCGCCCGTCACGGTTCGTTGGTCAGCGATGATGCCATTGAGTCACACTGATCATTCATAGAGCGTATCCACAGCGGTGTCCGCCCTCATGTGTGTGACCACCCGGGTTGCGGCAAGCAGTTCATTCAGCGTTCTGCCTTGACCGTGCATTCTCGTGTGCACACGGGAGAGAAGCCACACATGTGTGAACGATGCGGCAAGGTAAGCGAATATGACAATACCCACACTTGTCACGACTGACCATTCAGCCCTTTTCCGACTCGAGTTCGCTTGCTCGTCATCGAAGGATTCACTCCGGCAAGCGTCCATACAAATGCCCATACGCCGATTGCCAGAAGACCTTCACTCGTCGAACGACCCTCACCCGCCACCAGAACCACCACACTGGTACCATCGAGGAGTCTGCCGCTGCCACTGCTGCTGCTCTTGCATCTCGTGCATCCATGCATGGTCGTGGTTCGCGCTCCGACGGCGAGGAATACTCGGACAACAAGTCGCCAATGCCGACTCCCTCGACGAATGACCGTCCTTCTTCGCTTTCGCCCGCCGCTCTCAACGGTCCAGTCCCTGGCCTGCAGCGCCCTCACTCGGACTACTACATGAGCCCCATGAACGGTGGCATGACCATGCCTCCTCATATGCGCCCGGAGATGGCCAATCACAGCCCGAGGTCTGCATCACCCGCCAACTCACAGGCATATATCCCGGTTAATGGAAGCCGTCACCCATCCATGACTTCTCACCCCAACGCTTACCCGCTTCCCAACACTCTTGAGCCTCCTCCAGCCAATGGCTCTCAGAATGGCAGCATTGGTGGCAGCCCACATATGCCTGGCAGCGGCTGGCAGTCACCAAGCCACCAGTCTCTTTCTGGTGCCCCTCAGCACGAATATTCTTACCCCGACCCTAACACTCAACAATACGTGCAGAACGCTCAGAACATGTTCTACAACAACTCCAACATGCAGCCTACCCAACGTATGGGTCAGGACATGTGGGCCCACCACCAGCAATAGACTCTGTTGCCCTCTGTGGCAACGGCATAGCCCAAGATCGTCATTTTTCATCTCATTCGCATTTCCAGAGCTCGGCGGGTATCTTGGGGGATTATATCTAGAGGCCAGCACAGGGTCGCTACGGTGGTCACTGTCTATTTTAATGCGATGGCGAAGGGTGGTAACAATGACACCGGTTTGGCTGGCAAAGGAGAGAAAAAATGGCTTTCGGCGCAAAATTAGAAAAGCAAACATCGCATAAGATGTGCATCATAGCCCTAATATGACAGCAGTATTGGCACGGAAGGGTAAGGGGGAGAGTGTATTGGTTCGGTGGTATAAGAGCTCGCTCCGGTCGTCTACTACGGCTGTGACCATTAGTTTCTCGGTCAAGAGGCAGAAAATGCTCATCTTAATGAAGTGTAACGATTCACAGGAATGTAGGACTAGGTTCCTTTCTCAATTAAACTATCAAGATGTATTCCTGACTTTCAACCCAAAGAATTCTGATGCCTCATGTGGCCAAAAGGCGCAGTCGGGATTGCCAAGCACGATGACGAACTGTCCAAGTCCAAGAGAAATGATATTTGATCTTGGATTTCTGGACCCATGAGCAAAAAACATTGATTTTCCGACTCTTCTTGCACTATCAATCAAAAAGTCAAAGCGGTTCGGAAGCGTGGGCGACTCGATTTGAGTGCTGGACTGGACGTCACGGAAAGCTCTCTGTCGTCACAAGCCACCAACTTTAGAGCACCGCATCGATCCACTCTTCCGTTTTGACCGTTGACCTTCAACCTCGTACCTCCGACAATTCACTGAGACTTGCGAAACCAGTGCGCGTCACGATCTAGACCGGAAACAACTCTTTCCAATCACTTTCATTGACAGAAACACGACTGCCTGGAGCAGCGAGTGCAATAGACACGGAAGCAAGAGCCGAGGACATCCCTTTGACAACCAGGCGCATCTGGCGCACTCCCAACCACCGCCATGTCTTCAGTAATCCGCTCGGTGAAGAATGTCACTAAAGGATATTCTTCCGTACAGGTCAAGGTCCGGAATGGTGCGTTCACTTTGCAGGCTGGGCAAAATGAATGGCTTGCTGACAGAAAGCAGCGACCAGCAATGATCCATGGGGTCCAACCGGTGCAGACATGGCAGATATTGCCAGGATCACATACAACAGGTACGCTAGAACTCTGCGACGATATTTACTGATTGTGACTAATGATCTCGCAGCTCCACCGACTTTTACGAGGTAATGGACATGCTGGATAAGCGTCTCAATGACAAGGGCAAGAACTGGCGCCACGTGCTGAAGTCACTCAAAGTTCTCGATTACTGCCTCCACGAAGGATCAGAGCTCTGCGTGACATGGGCAAGGAAGAATATCTACATTATTCGGACCCTGCGCGAGTTTGTGTATGTGGACGAGGAGGGTAGAGATGTGGGACAGAACAGTAGGCCCATCGGCGAATCTGAAGGACGTCACTGACTTGGCCAGTCCGAGTCTCCGCAAAGGAGCTTACTTCCCTAATCATGGACGAAGAGCGACTCCGCGCAGAGCGAGCGAATAGGCACAGCTGGAAGTCCCGTGTTACAGGACTCGAAGACATGCAGGGCATGCCCGACTATGTACCCGAAGGCTCAACGCCAGCACGCCAGAGACAACGACCACAGAGACAGAACTCCGATGATGATCTTGAATACAAACTTGCGCTGGAAGCCAGTATGAACGAGGCAGAGGAAGATGCAAAGAGAAGGGCTGGTACCCAGGTTGTGGATGACGATGATGATCTTGCAAAGGCGATCAAGCTCAGCAGAGAGGAAGATGAGCTCAGAAAGCGGGAATTAGAGAACCAAAACTCGAACTTGTTGTTCGACGATACCCCTGCTCAACAACCGCAGCCAACCGGCTTCAACCAGGGCTACCAGCAGCAAACCGCGGTGGACTGGTTTGGTAATCCTATGGAACAGCAGCAGCAGCAACAGCCCCAAAGCACAGGTTTCCTCAACAATGCATACATGCAGCAACCGCCGACGACTTACCAGAATGGATTTGGATATCAGCAGACGGGTTACGATGCCTTTGGCCAACAGCCAATGATGCAACAGCAACAGCAGCCTATGATGGCGCAGCCAACTGGCTACAACCCGTGGGCATCGCAGATGAACGGGATGAACGGCACAAATGGATTCGACCAGTCGCAGCAGCAGCAACAACAGCAGCAGCCTGTGGCGCAGTCGGGATCAAACAACCCGTGGGCATCAACGCAACAACAAGAGCTCGCACCGCAGCCCACTGGATCGAACAATCCTTTTGCTTCGCGGATTTCACAACAGCAACAGCCTAGTGCGCAACGAGCACCCACGCTATCAACCTTGCAAGAGCAAAAGACAGCACAGCAATTCAACAATTCGTACAATCCGATCACAAGCTACCAAACACCCCAGCAACCCACCTTCACCAACTCTCAGCCTTCTTTCCAGCAGCAGCAGCCTACCTTCTCGACCCCACAGCGTCCTCAGGCGACATCGCCTGCGCCACAGACTTCATCGCCACTGGACCCGCACCGCGCCCAACTCAACGCTATTCTTGCGTCCGGCGAAGGCCAAGACACATTCGGAAACGTTGGAGCCACCCGCATTCCTGCCCAACACACCGCTCCAGGGACGTTCATCAACAGTATGGGTCAGGGAGGAGGGAAGCTGGAGGCTGCAAGGACCGGAACGAACCCGTTCATGCAGCAGTACACGGGTATGCCGCAGCAGCAGTTCCCTGCTCAGACAGGACCTGTGGGTGGTAGCAATCCGTTCGGGAGGCAGCAGCAGGGTGGGAATCAGGGGAGCTTGATTGATCTTTAGGAAAGCTCGGCGGAGGATCCAGTGCAGAGCAAGTAAGGGATAGTGTCGATGTCAACACGCAGGATATTGCAGGATAGCATCTTCGACAGTCCTGTAGTGAGTGGCAGCCGAGGAGGAACGCATGATTTACTTCCCCTTCGCTGTTGAAGGAACATGGCGTTAGCGTAGGAGTCAGATCAAATACCAAATGTGTTGTTCTCGCTATATACATATCTCGTCATTCGTGGTCGTCCACTCGTGTCTCGCCACCTCTACCATCCCTGGTAGCAGGCACTACTCGCCATTCCCAAGATACGGCTCCATCGCCTTACCCAGCCTCGCAGCTTGGATCTGCAGCGCAATGAAGCGGGTCAAGAACCTGCACTGCCGTATATCACCGCCGGTGTAGTACAGTCCGCGATCTGAGTCTGTCAGTACACACCATCTCCGCATCCAAGGAGGAAGAAAGAAGACTCACGACCAGCCCACCGAAAAGCCCCCCTCACCTCCCCCTCCTGATCGATGCCAAAATAATCATCCACCTTGTCCGCCTCCTCCCCGATCAGATCCCTAGCTAACGATCGAAAATCATGCTCGAACCCGGTACAGAAAAGCACCACATCGGCCTCCACCTCCTTCCCATCCCGTAAGCGTATCCCCTTCTCCGTCCAGCTCTCCACGGCACCACTCACCATCTTGATCTCCCCGCGACTGATCTGCGCCGACGTACCAATGTCGACATAATGTCCCCCGAAGCGCCGGTAGAGATTATCGTAAATATCACCTTTTCGCTCGAGCAGGAAGCCCGCGCGCTCGAGGGCATCGAAGCGCTCTGGGTTTGCGTCCACGGCATCGTGTACGGCGTGGTTGGTCATTTCGCGCATGATTTTGTTGGGGTACGTGACCGCCATGCGGTCGGCGAAAGCGACGTCGGTCGAGAGATTGTAGGATTTGTCCTGGGCCGCGTGCAGCCATTCGGCGGGGAACACGAAGGTGGGGCTGCGTTGGAGCATGGTTACGCTGGAACATACGGGGACAAGGTCGGTTGCGATATCGTGTGCGGTGTTGGCTGTGCCGACTACTAGGGCGCGCTTGCCGGTGAAGGGGGCGGGGGAGCGGTATGTGGCGGAGTGCAGGGCGGTGCCGCTATAGAGGTGTGCGTTGGACCAGTCGGGGGAGATGGGTTTGGAGGCATATGCGCCACAGGCTAGGACTAGGGAGGATGTGGTGTGCGTTTGGGTGCCAGAGGGACTGGTGGAGCTGATGGTCCAGGCGGAGGAGGTCTCTGACCATTTAGCAGAGGTGACGATCGTTGAGGTTTCGACTTTGATGGAGAAGCGTTCAACCCAGCGCTTGAAGCCTGAGCCAATTTGCTTGGTAGTGAGCATGTAGTCGTCTTCGGGTAGAAAGGTGCGGTCGAAGGGAAGATTGCCGTATTCCTTGCTCGTGTGCCATCGGAGGGAGTCGTAGCGTGATGTCCAGTTCTGACCTATCTCGGCGTTGCGCTCGAGGACTAGGTAGTCTAGACCAAGAGCTGAACAGCGGCCGGCAAGTGACAAGCCGGATTGACCTGCCCCGATGATTACCACATCCAGTGGTTTAGGTGTGACTTCTTCTCCACCAACAGGGGCTGGTGAGAGACCATCCTGTCGAGACGAGGGTTGCAGCTCGTCGGGGTGTGCATGTCCGGAGAACTGCTCCAGCCATGTCCGCAGCATCCAGATCTTCCAACCGGAGGGACGAGAAGAACAAGGAATGAGCGAGACCACTCCTGCGTTCTCTGCTCGGAGGGGACATGATGTCTTGAAGCTGAAGCCAACGTCGATCCATGCGACGGAATCGTTGAGTCGAGTGACGCCATTATACTTTGACAGCGGCTTGAATTCACCAGCTTGTTTCTTCGAAGAGAGTTGCTTATATACTTTTAAAATCGTGCTTGACGACGAGAAAGACCGAAAATGATCAGTGAAAGAAAGCAAGTCTCGCCATACAGCATCTTCTGTGAAGTCGCCCTCGCCCAGTCCTGATAGTCTTGCCACAGTATCTTCGGCCAAACTCTCCAAATCGACGTCATCTGGCACTTTGCCATGTGGGAGCTGTCCAGGTACATCATCGAAGCGTACTGATCTTGTCCTATACGTGGTCGTCATGTTGAGGTTAAGAACGATAGTGATGGGGTAGGAAAGGAACAGAAGAGCATAGCTAGATACAAGGCATACCAGCTGAATATACTCTGGCTGATCAGGAAATCCCCCACGCCCTGTACCTTATTTACAGAGCCGATTTATGCGGTCTCTCCGCATGTTCACGTCTAGCATTTGGTGGAGTAGCACGAAGACTATTGTCCTCGCTTATCATACTATGTGGACACGAGTCTTCGATCAGCCAGCCGTGCTTGAAGAGGCCCGTAAAGATGCCTGCTTCGTTGCCCAGAGCACGTAGGTTGTCGTGTGCTGTCAAATGCTTCACCATTGCTCGAGACGAGGTTGGAGAACACCCCGCATCGACAGCCGAGCCAATCAGGATGCTTCTGATTTTTTGCTCCAAATATTGTTACAAGAAGGCGATACAGCCCGCAGGTCTCGCAGATGTATAAGGTCGATTTCTTCTTGAAATGTCATCCACCTCGTGCAGAGATATGCCGAAGACACGGAGAATTGTTTGACCTCAGCATCACGAGCCGTCCCGACGGACGTGGAGATTTGGGTGTAGAAGAATGTCCGTTATTTGCTCCCGTCGGGAAGAGTCGGGTCTCGTGGTCTTCGAGGCTGGCTACACGCGGAGAAATGGACCCAAAACGACCCAAAAGTGGCCCCGCACGAGACATTCGCAGCCGTCAACATGGGAGCTCTCACATGAAAAGGTCCCGATATCATCTAACGGTGAGATTGCCTCGGTCACGACGGTACAAGGTCGAGATCTAGTTGGAGTGACTTCCTGCGCTTCCACGCTATCTTCCTTTCCATCCTACATCTTCAATTCCTCTGTTTGTCCACAGCCGTTCCCCTGCCCCGCATCCGACCTCCCCTCCGTATTACATCACAGCGAATAGCTGCCTTTTGACCCTCAAGACTTCCTTGATTATCGAAAAAGCGACAAGATGGCAGCAAACGGCACGAATGGCAATGGCACTGCGCCTGTAGGCCAGGAAAAGATCAACACTGACATTGTGACCCTTACCCGCTTTCTCACAGAGGAGCAACACAAGCACAAGGAGGCCACTGGTGACTTTACGTGAGTACAAAATACACACGTGCCTAGACAGGCTCGGTCTGACAGCTCATGTTAGGCTCCTCTGCCACTCTCTCGCATTCTCCTTCAAGTCGATAGCTTACTACATCCGACGAGCTTCGCTCATCAACCTCGGCGGTCTTGCTGGCTCCTCCAACACTACCGGTGATGACCAGAAGAAGCTGGACGTCATTGGCAACGATCTCTTCGTGGCAGCAATGAGGTCATCTGGCAGAGTTCGAGTTCTGGTCTCCGAGGAAGAGGAGGATGTGATTGTCTTTGACGAGAACCCGAACGCGAGATACGCAGTCGTTTGCGATCCGATTGATGGCTCTTCCAACCTGGACGCTGGTGTGTCAGTCGGTACCATCTTCGGTATTTTCAAGCTCGCCGAAGGTGCCAAGGGCACAAAGGAGGATCTCCTGCGCCCAGGTACCGATCTTGTCGCTGCTGGATTCACCATGTACGGCGCTTCAGCTCAGCTGGTTATTACCATGAAGGGCGGCAACGTCAACGGCTTCACCATGGACAATGCTCTTGGAGAGTTCATTCTCACTCACCCCGACATGCAGATGCCAAAGAAGCGAGCTATCTACTCTTGCAATGAGGGTAATTCGCTCTGGTGGGACGAGCCTACCAAGGAGTGGGTCAATAGCTTGAAGTACCCTGAGAAGGAGGGAGGCAAGCCGTACAGCTCGAGATACATCGGATCAATGGTAGCAGATGCGTACCGGACTCTGCTCTATGGCGGCATCTTCGCTTACCCAGCAGACAAGAAGAGTCCCAAGGGAAAGTTGAGGATCTTGTACGAGTGTGCGCCAATGGCGCTGGTCTTCGAGAACGGTAAGATGATCCACTTGGCAGACACAGAGACAGAAGCTGACGAATCACAGCCGGTGGACAGGCAGTCAACAGCAAGATGGAGCGGATGCTCACAGTCGTGCCAGAATCCATCCACGACCGATCAGGCATCTTCCTTGGCAGCTATGATGAGGTGCAAAAGGTCATTGATATCCACGGTAAACACAAGAAGTGAAGTTGTTCATATTGCATTGTATAGCATAATCAGAATGACAGCGTTTTCTCAAATGCAGAGCTTCCGGCGTCTCTTTGCAAACACCTCCTTGTGACCACAAATTTCTGTCTTTCGTCTTACGTCTCGTCTGGTAGGATCCGTCCTTCGTGCCAATTGTTTGTTTCAACAACATCATATGAGATAATAGAGATCTTGTCGTTCGGCAGCTCCTTATCAAGAATCGGGCGGCTTAGCGCTTCCACGTGATAGCTCAAGTCCATCTCAGACCAAATCGTGGAAGCTGGTTTTGCCGTCGAAATACAGGAATCGTAAAAATTTACAGCAAGCAGTCAGAACAGTGCTACTATATGGCATCAAGTGGCACTGGCTAATGACGGAATAAGATCATTTCTGGGGACCTGTATGAAGCTATCTCACCAGGCGTGTATATTTGCTACCTACTATTAGTGTTCTCAGGAGAACAAAGATTCAGTCTGCATGAAGAGTCATGTTGTGGTAATCATTCTGCACGTATGGATACCAGAGAATTGGTCGACTTGATCATCCGAGCACTTAAACACACGAAGCTGGTCGTTTTATTGGTGCTGGCATGCTTCTGGCACATTTAACTGTCAAAAGCCGATGCCTTTCCTCTCGGCCTCTGACACACCGAGGCCGGAGGTGCGGGGAATCTCTAGCGGATTTCTGTTCGGAGGCTTGATGATCCATCCGGATAACTACCACAACGTAGAGGCCCGCAACACAGTAAGTCTTGTCATTTGATATTTCGTGAGGATATAAGTGCCACACTTCTTACGTGTCTCTGTATCTCCACGATACCATGAAGATCCTCATCACTGGCGCTGGCGGGTTTGTAGGCCAGATCCTAGCAGAGCACCTCCTCAACGCCAACCACAAGGTCGTCCTCGTGGACATCTTCGAACCCCCCGTACCACCTACCAGCAACCCTTCTAACGCCACATGCATCAAAGCCGACCTCTACGAGGACCCCACGTCCGTCTTGTCCCCAGACCTCGACACAGCCTACGTCTTCCACGGGATCATGTCCGCGGGCTCAGAAGCCGACTTCGACCTAGGCTACCGCGTGAACCTGCACAGCACGCTCCGCCTGCTCGAAGCGATCCGCCACACCTGCCCCGGTCTGCGCGTCATCTACGCCTCCAGCACCGCTATCTACGGGCAGCCTCTCCCTGAACTCCCCAGCGAAGAGACCCTGCCTACCCCTGGCTCCTCGTACGGCGCGCAGAAGACTATGATCGAGTATGCGCTCAACGACTACACGCGCAAAGGCCACATCAACGGCTTCGCGTTGCGTTTCCCGACCATCAGTGTAAGGCCAGGCAAGCCGACACAGGCGGCGTCAAGTTGGATGAGCGGAATTATCCGCGAGCCATTGCAAGGCAAGGAGAGCACGTTACCGTGCGCCGACGACTTTCTGGCGTGGCTGTGTAGTCCGAAGACGTTGGTCAGGAATCTGCTGCATGCGTTGACGCTGGAAAGGGACGTATTGCCGTCGCATACGAGGCAGGTGAATCTGCCCGGTATCACGGCGAGTGTGGGGGAGATGATGGCTGCGTTGAAGGAGGTTGGGGGCGAGGAGGCGGTGAAGTTGGTCAAGCGGGAGGAGGCGAGTAAGGAGATCAAGGCGATGTTGGACTCGTGGCCGGTTAGGTTTGACGTGAGCAAAGCGCTGGGTATGGGCTTCGTGCGGGATCAGGACTTCTTGGGAGCTGTGAAGGACTTTAAGGAGTCGCTTGGGAACTAGTAAATGGGGCTGAGGCGGTACCTTCTGGGTTTGAAGTGGTAGTATCTAAATGTTACAGATAAGAATATGTACAGAGTGCCTTAGGCTTTGCCGCTGCAGCCCATGGCGTCCATCCAGCCTTCACATTGTTTTTGAATCAGTGATGTACCTGTTTCGAGGAGCTCGGTCAGGGGTACTTTGCCCGTCTTGGCATTGGTGTACTCGAAGTAATCGGAGAGCACCATCTTGTTGACATTCACTCGGGTGACACCTCGCTCGATGCATTTGTTGAGGATCTCGGGAATGAACTCGTTCGTGCCGTGAAGAGCGATCTGGACTCGGCCGTTCACTCGCTTCTGGATGTCTGCTAATCTACCGAAGGTCAGCAGATCTCATCAGTCAAGAGCACCAGTCCTACCTGTCGTAATCAAGATGAATATTCTCAACACCATGGTAATCGCCGTGGACATTGCCGAATGCTGGCGCAAGGAAGTCAATGCCAGTTGCAATGAAGTCCTCAACCTCCTCAGGCGTTGTCATCATCCCCTCCAGCTCGGCAGTGTCCTTCACTCCATCTTCTCCACCCTCGATGCGACCAGGCTCTGCCTCGGTCGCAATACCTCTAGAATGGCACAGGGCAACCAGCTCTTTCGTCTTGGCCAGGTTCTCCTCCTTCTCGTAGTGGGACATGTCGACCATGATCGAGTCGAATGCTGGCGTACCGTCTTCCGCCTTAATCTGCGACGCGACCTTTATGATTTCCGGATCTTGTGCGTGGTCCATGTGGATCGCGACGGGTACCTTTGCTTTTCGTGCTGCATGCGCGGCAAAGTCGACAAGCAGGGGGCTGTACTTGAGAGCCCAGGGGAAGAGTAGGATCTGGAGGGGAGCCCGTTTAGCCTCTGCAGCTTTGATCGCGCCGATAATTGTCTCCATATTGTATGACACGACTCCTAGCACGCCGTACTTTCCTTCGGCAGCTGCATTGAGCATCTTCACTGCCCGATTGTTGGACAGGCGTTCGAGCGGCATTGTGGCTGAGGGCGACGCGCAGGGTACAACGAATGGTATGGAATCGGAGAGATAGTAGAAATGATAGAATAGCAGTGCAAAGGTAGCCTCTGGACAAGACTTACAGCATGACGGCCAAAAAATCCGAGCAGTCTCTGGTCACTTGGTGTTGACGTTAGAGGCTCAGTGGCCCCGCAGTTGCTTCATCCCACGTTGATCTTTTGGGAAAGCCGGCTTGCTTTTAACCGAAGCCGGGGGTACCAAAGGCCGATATGGTAGGCTCAGTCGCCGTCAACGCTCCCGTCCGATGACGTCGCTCATCATCATGGAGCCTCAAGAAGAGATGGAGGGATGACTAAGACCTCTGTCCGCTGGCCGCAGCTCGAATCTACTTGACATGCTGCATTCTTGAAGTGGTTGCATCCAGTTCGGGCGCATTCGTGTTACGCGCTTCGATTCGTGGCTTATCCAATCAGCGTCCAAGGGTGGGGATAAACCTTGCTGCACGTTTCTATATTTAATGACAGTGGAGCGTGGTCGTCAAGACTGAACGCCACGTGGGAGTCAATTTTCGATGATGAACGAGCATGAACAGTGATCAGGAGAAGTCAATCGCGAGAATATTGAGGCAAGTAGAAACCTCGCAGATAATTCGGAGAGGTCCAAGAAATGCGAGATGAAGGGAAGGCCCCTGAGAGGAGTTCAAGGGACCACAGGAGGCTCACGGTTAAGCGCCGAAGCGACACAAGCATATACGCCCAGGCCACTACTGTATGCCAGACATTGGCTTTTCATTGGCTAGCCAAGGTGATGCATTTTCACTCGACCGGTCGAGCGCCCTTGGATATGCTTGGATGCTTTGTCCACTTTATTCTTAGCGGTGCCGTTTCGCCTTTCCATTGCAAAGTCCATCAGCCACCGTGATCCTTCAACGACCGGCTACACTGTGATACACAGTCACTGTGTGTTTGTGCAACAATAGCAGAACAGATCGAGCAACAATGGCGACGTGAACACAATGCTCCGAATTGCTGTTGGACACAACCTGCAAGGCACAGACGACATCAACTAGTATCTGTGGAGCCAGCGTGATGGAGATCAATTGACTGGGCGGAACTGCTGTTCGTCACACGCCCAACCCGCGACCATCTGCACCTTGACCGCCCAACCACAAGGCCTTCCCCCAATGGCATCGCAACAATCCTTCTTCTCCCATCGGCAGGACGCCCGGCAGCCACCACTCCTCACTACCGCCGTGGCCAACAGCATACAACAATTGGATGTTTCCCAAGATTCACCCTACGATCCCACTGTTCTGAGTGCTCCGTTCAGTCCAGGCCTACCGATCTCTCCTTCGGTGCCCACGCACTCTGGGTCATCGTCGCCAATGGCGGCCAGATCATACCAGCCGCAGCAATGGGCGAACTCGGGCCCTGTCAGTGGCTCTTACATGCCCTTTACTGGCGAAAGCAGAGGTCCTCCACGATTGACTCTCGACGCTACTGGTATGGAATCAAGCTTGCCATCACCGCCACCGCCGTACCACTCTCCCAGCCCAACTACTGCTCGAACATTTCTTCCCAGTCCAGGAACACCATCCGGTCCGCTATCACCAGGTCCAGCTTTGAGTCCGGACTCTGGTCGTGGTTCTACAAATAATTCTCCTCAACTGATCTCGCAACCTCAATTTCCACCGCCACCAGGAACGAGATCGAATCGATCGACAGCGAGGAATCTGCTCAGCCTTTCTCGACTTACGACCCGTAATAATGATAACGCTCTGCAGATACAAACTAGCGTCTCGCCGGATGCGCCCTCTTCACGACGAGCGCATTCTACTGGTGCAATCGGATTAGCGGGCTCATCATCGAACAGAAGCCATGCCGTACATAGTCCCCCACAATCTCACGCAGCATGGCAACCTGGTATGCCTGTCCCTCCGCCGCCACCGGGACCACCGCCGACTGGTGCTAGATCCCAGAGTTCAAGTCGGCTGCCGGATCGACCCGGTGGGATAGCCTCGCACCTGTCTCGAGGTGGCGCTCCCTCTGTCAGAGTTGATGCCGCGCCTCTGAGTCCAGTGCCACCTACACCAGCAGACTTCGTAGAAGATGGTGAGATGCCCTATCACATCGGCACCACTGGAACAAGCCGACCTCTTCCGTCGGTTACCATGGAAGATCGCAGCACTAGCCTCAACAGACGTCCAGCTCATCGTGGAGCCAGCGTTGAAGCTATTCGCGATCGGAGGTCAAGGTCGCGTGCAGCTAGGGAGGGTATCCTCATAGACATAAACAACCAGGATGGGGACTCGGAGAGCAGTGGCAGTGGAAGTGGAAGTGGACATTCAAGGCCCGCGAACCTCGTCATACAGACCTCCAACAACCCACCACCATCACGTCATACACAGCGAACAGCACAGTCGCAGCCTTCCTCTGCCTCCCAAAACACCCCGGATCGTCATGTACCACGACCGCAACAGCCCGGTATGCCGACGCCACCGTACACGCCAGCCACCCATTCTCGGAATACACCGGCTTCTACCGGACATAGAATTGATAGCTCGCAAAGAAGTTTTAGAGATATAGATACATCAGCGGGCCCCATACATGCATCAACGCCTAGCAGGAGTCAGGAAGACGAAGATGCATTCATCAATGCTAGCCTAGAGAGGTTCCTGGAGTTCGGACAGCACGAAGCAGCAGCATCCTCTGACGAAGAACGTTTAGTGCTTTTCGCCAAATTTGTCGTGGACGAGTCGAGAGTCCGACGAGAACGATACTCGGCTTCGTTTGGCAAAGTCGCCTCTGACTTGTACGATATCACGAGAGACATGTGGCGACAAGCTGCAACCGAGCCTCCTTCCACAGCTGCATCGAATACCACGCCATCACGAGATCAATCTGCAGACTCCTCAGGCATTGACAGTCGAGCACAATCATCCGCAGCCATGCACAGTACTGCTCCATCCGAGGCTGAGCTCACTCCCGCCACCGATACAGGGTCTTTTTGTAGCGTCCTTGAACGAGATCAGGGAAACGTAAATCAAAGCCCTTGGAACGACCGCTTCAAGCCGAGCCTGTCGCCCATTCCAAGCATGACTGTCAGTACCTATGCCGGAGACGAGGCAGACTCTAGAGGTAGATCCGCAAGTCGCTGGTGGGAAGCCAGCGACAACGGCTCTTCTGGCACAGGTGGGCGACGATTGGAGAGATCGAGACAAGAGATCAAGTACATGAGCTTGCATCCATCGGTCATGCAACAAGCGCTTGAAGAACAGCATAAGTCTAACAGCTCAACTCCTGTGGACAGCGATTCAACGACGAAGGCGAGCGTTGACGAGTACCCACCAGAGAAAGTCGGCTGGCATGAAGAGTTGGCAATTGCAGGGCCGAGCCGATCATCTTCGTTCGCAAATGGAAAGCGTCCGCTGAGTGGAGGTGCACCTCCCTTACCATCTCAGTCTTCGAGACCGAAACTCCCACCACTTGATGTGTCTAGACTGGTCACTCTACCTTCTCCATATCCACGCCACTACCCTGCTGTCAACAATTGTCATCCTCAACTGGAAGCACCACGAAAGTTGCAGCGGAGTCTAGCAGATCTAGCCGATGTCAAGGAAATCCACGCTAGCTTCTCGGAGTCCGAGAGTGCTTTGACTCGTGAGCAAGACGAGGCTCGTCAGGCTAGAGTGAAAGCCTTTCGTACTGGTGTACAGGGAGACATCGATGCCAGGCGAGTCTCTCATGCCATAGCGATGGAAGCAGACCGACGATTTCGCGCTCACGAAGCAGAAAAAGCAGCCACAGCAGCCAAGGAATCCTTCGAGCGCTTCCAAAAAGACCTGTTCGATCCAGTCAAGACGATCCTAGACGACAAGCTCCAATCCGCCGACGAAAGCATCAACATGATGACTCTCGCCCTCTCCTCCAGCCTCTCCAGCGGCGCCAGCGAACGCGCCCAAGTAGGGGGCGACGAAGAGCCCGAACTTCTCGAACAGCTGACACTCCTCAAATGGCTCTTCGAAGCCCGCGAAACGCTCTTCAAAGAGACTCACGACCTCGCCCTGCTCTCCGCGCGCCAGACCCGCCTCAAAGAGAAATGGTCCCCTACGTACCGCGCTCTGACCCAGCCCCAGCGCGAAGCCGACAACGCGCAGTGGCAGCGCAGCATGCAATCCCTGCAATCGTCCTGGGCAGCACAGTCCTCGGCTCGCTTCCAGGACCTGAAAGCGACGATAGAGCGACACGTCCAGCGCAGCGTCGAAGCTCAGGTCTCTGCTTTCTGGGACGTCGCGCCACAACTCGCTGAAGTGCTCGGCCGGATTCCGTCACTGCCGAGTCGTACCTCGGACCCACCGTCCCCTGGTACGTTGGCGGATCTAGACGATCAGTTGCGCCATCTCCCTATCTTGATCCCGCCGACGGAGCTAAGTGAGAACGAAGATCTGAGAAGGTTTCCGGCGCGGTATTTGTACAGTACGCTCAGCCATGCGAGGAACTCGACGAGGCAGTTCGTGGATGCGCAGATTAATCTTCTCTGTTTGGAACATGAGATTGCGGGTGCGGCTATGGCTGCTGGAGCCAGGGCGCTGGAAGCCGAGCGGGTCATGGCTGGAGAGGCTGTTGAAGAGGTCAGGGGAGAGATGGAGCGGGCGAGGGAGGGAGAGGAAGGGAGGTTGACGGTCGGGTTGAAGGAGAGAGTGGGAGAGGTGGAGAGGGGCTGGGAGGAGGCGTTGGGTGGGGAGATGGAGAAAGCCAGGGAGACCGTAAGGGGCTTCTTGGGACGGTGCGGCGGACTGGACGAGGAAGAAGAAGAGTAGCTCTGGATGATTGAGAAGATCCCAGCTAACTGATGAGGAAAGAATGGGACGATGACACGACTTCACTTCTCCATATGGATATAATTTCTTCAAGACGATTTCAGATGACGACGATAACCAACGAGATAAAGTCCCTTGTTCCCCCCTATATATTCCCACGTCTCGCAACGTGATGTATTCACAGATTTTATTCGTCCACGGCTCTTTCACGGTCATCACTCATCCCAATCGCTCCCTAAAACACCTGGTATCTCCCAACTCGTTTAAGAAAAATTATCAACAACCTCCAACTTCGCCTCGCGTTGTCTCCTCTCCTTGTCCTCCCGATGCCACCAAGCGTGCGTCTCATCCTTGCTCTCCCCCTCCTTCTCATCCCACGGCTTCGGGCTGAGGATATAATGCACGTTCTTGACCTCCTCGTCGCGCCAGATGGCGTCGTGCACGCCCTTCCACCGCAATGTCTTGAGCGCGTTGTAGATATACGGCAATCCGACCCAGCGGCCAGGGAAGAGGTCGCTCAGCATGCTTTGGTCCGCGAAGTCATAGTTCGCGGTCGCTTCGTCGCTCAGCGCCGAGACAATCTTGTTGTACACTGCCGCGCAGGGCACGACGACTTGGAGGCCGCCGTTGGGCATGGCGAGGCCGGCGGTGGGTGGGGCGCCGGTGTGTTGCGCGAGATCGGGGGTCGAGTGCTGCGTTGTGAAGGCGCAGTTGGCGGGGACCCAGTCGCGGGGGTAATGTGCTTTCTTCAAAGGGTTGCAGACGCAGGCGTGGGAGGCGGCGAAGACGCGGGATCCGTTGCCCTCGAGGGAAGGAGGGTCGAGAGGGATGTCGTCGAGAAGCTCGTCCATGTTGCGCAGGACCAGCATGTCGCTGTCCAACTGGCAGATGCGATCATATTCGGTGAGGGAGAAGGGGACGAGTTTGGACCAGCAGTCGTAGAAGCGTGGGTCGTTGCTATAGTCTTTGGAGACGGTAGGGAGGAGGTAGGGGATCTTCTTGACGGGGATGTTGCGTCGGCGAAGGGCGTCAAGGCCGGCTTGAGGGAAGGTGTCGGTATAGAGGGCTACGAGAGGGTATTTGGAGTGATGCTTCTTGAGGGTGTAGTCGAGAGTGAGGAGGCCAGTGAGGTAGTCGAGATTGGTGATGAGACTGGTCCACACTGGGAAGTGTTAGATGTGTGCTTGATTGCTTGTGCAGCGACAACTCGGCGACTGCTGATTGGACTGCTGGTTATACCTTTGTCAGAGTCTACAGCGCGCTCTGGGTGGGGGTTGACTGCATGTGTGGCACCCTCGCCGTTGGCATGACCGTTGGCATGTCCATTCGCGTGGCCATTCGTGCCGTCTACTTTCGGTGCGCCCATGCTATCGGTTTGGTGCTGATCGGTGGTGGAGTCGGACATCTTCGTCGAGCGCGCTGCGACAGAGCAATTATACCTGTCGCTATCTCAATGATCAGCACATTTGCGACCAAGAATACCGAGAGCGGGTCCCGTGATATTGATCTGAGGGTCACAATCACAGAACGTAAGACAATCGCCGTACAAGGTAAGAGTGCTATAGCAGGTCGGGCAGCGGTGGAGGGGCTGTCGGTCAGCGCCAGTCGAATAATTTAAGGTTTCACCATGTCGTCAACGACGCGGTCAAGCATTTTCCAATTTCCGTCGGCACAACTTCATCCTGTCAGATCTTCTCCCTCGATACCTTCTCTGCGCCGGCGAACGTGAATTTGACGGCATGCTGGTGCGCTCCGGGTCAATGAATAATGACATGTGGTTGGATCGCTGGCAGCATTTGCAGGAGCTGGAAACGTGTCAGGGATCTTGCCGATGAGACAGAGATCGACCGAGTCAAAAGAACATGCTTAATTCAGGGAGCCTCAATCTGGCATCTTTCTCCAGATCCACTGCCACGTCTCTCCGCTGTTCGGCCATACCGACGAAGTAACGTCGGTAAGTACAGTCCAATTATTTACCTTCTCCCAACTACCTGGCCACTTTTGCTATGGATCCTCCAAACACATATCTCTATTTCTACTGCATCGACGTCTTCAGTCACAAACCTTCATGTCATGCCCTGGTAGCGAAGACAACGGTTGTCACAGAAGGGTCACATTGGCATCCATATCAGGGGTAGCATGGCAATTCTTCGGGGTAAGGCTGAGCCTGCGGGTGCAAAATCTGCAGGAGGCAGAGAAGCCAAAAGTTAGTCATTATCGAAGCTAAGCTATCATGACGTTGGACCACTTGGAAGTATGCCTTAAGTCGACCGTTGGCATGTACGACCCATGAATTCGCTTCTACGACGGCCTGAAGCTAGTGTCAGCGACTACAGGGTGTCGTGCTTGAGATACTTACTGCTTCAGGCAGGAAATACCTCGCGAAGATTCCGCCACCTTTTTGGAACGACACGGGGCATAGTCCAGCCAGTAGTGGGACGCACTCTGATATCTTCTTTGATGACTGCCTGAAGGTAAGGCAATGCTTGGACTTCTTTCAAGGTGGCGGGGCTCGACATGCTTCCTTCTGCGACAGCTGTATTGATTTCGTCTTGCAACCTCTTGTACGCGGCTGGTGTCTTCGAGATGTAGAACAGAATTGTTGTGAGAGTGATAGTGGTGGTATCGGATCTAGCCAGCATGTTTACATTGGCTGCTCCGCGCATATCCTCTCATGACGAGGCTTCCGATATTGACAACTTTGAGATGACGTCCAGAGGATCAGTTCCTGATTTGGCATCCGCATTCTTCTTGACCTCGGGGATACGTGCGTCGGCATAGTTCGTAATGGATTGCAAGCCTTGTGGCCCACTCAAGCCAAAGACCTTGCCTGGCCCGATAAAGATTGGCCAGAGAATTGAAGGACGCCCATGAACGCAGACATGGGACTGATCTCGTCCAGGGCCTGCATGAAGCCCATCTCGCCTCGTCCGGGATCCAGAAAGCCCAGCCTGTGAGAAGACTACCGAATCAGTTCGAGAGATCGTACTGCCATAGAGTTCTACACCCACGGTAATCATTCCGATAACGTCGAAAGCATAGCACCTGAGCCACGACAACATGTGAGCATTGCGCTCCTCTGAGCTGATTCGTTTCGGTGCTCGCCTAGCTTCTTGATACAGTCATTCATGTACGGCCCATATGCAATACACGATGTCACGCTAGATGCGCCAGCAAGTTTGC
Source organism: Elsinoe perseae (assembly GCA_029448695.1). Classification (NCBI taxonomy): domain Eukaryota; kingdom Fungi; phylum Ascomycota; class Dothideomycetes; order Myriangiales; family Elsinoaceae; genus Elsinoe; species Elsinoe perseae. The sequence goes on from JARDAA010000159.1 coordinate 239,163, forward strand.
ACCGCTTAGCACCATGAATGCTCAGATCAAGCAAGTTGAACATGGTCTCCCGTTTCGGATCGCCCCAAGGCGTATACCATTCTGACTGGGGATGATATTAGATTCAGTGGCCAACCGAGCGAAGATTACCTACTCTCTTGAACTGTGTGCCATGGCTGTAAATTGCGTGAATGAATGCTGGATCATTTATGCTGAATTGCTTTGGAGCGATACGGACGATAGAACCTGAAAGTCTTGTCTTGGCTTTCCAGTGGCATAGTCCCGGAGAAGCCAGAATCAGCTGGACTTTGCCCGATAGGGGCCAGGTACACGGCGTCGTGTATCAACAGCATATTCATAGATCCCGAAGGTGCACACCACGAGCGCTGCAAGAGCATTGAAAGTCAGCAAGGTTCACAACCCTGGTTAGAGATGTCCAACATCGAGCCGTGATTGGAGATGAGTGTCGGGCCTTGGATACTCACAGCCTGAGAGCTAGTAGTGATAGTGTCAATGTTGACTGGTTACATGAATAGGAAGAAGGACGTGTTCAGCAAGTGATGCAGGACGTGTTGCATCGTTGTGATCCCGTACAAAGAGCGTCCCGCATTGCTCTCCGCCTCCGGTCTTCACCACAATGAATACTTCATTCTTGCGAGGTCACCACATCCTGCCGAAGCTTGTTGCTATTCTCATATGTATGGCTGGTTCATGCTCTGTTACAAACGCCCTCGCGGAAAAGTGAAGAAGACACTGTACTTGTATAAAACTTACAAGACCACACCGCCTGCATTTGCTGGTAGTTTCAGCACTTCCACGAATCAAGCGTAGACAGTTATGGCCGGCATCGTACATGCTATATATCGTCTACGTTCGAACAACACTCCATCAAGGGCATTGCCTTGCGATTACTCATCCGCGGAAGATCACGTGACCCATCTACTGGCAATTCTAACCGAATCACGTCCGCGTTCACATGCTGCTCATTTTGACCTTCAGCCTCGGCTCAGGAGAGGCACGAGCATCGCAACGGTCTTCATCGAGAGCTTTGGACCGCGGATGCTGTCGAGACACCAGATGAGGACAATTTGCTCGCATCTCAATCTCTAGCCTCTTCTCATCTTTCCCATCGCAATCCATCTTCAAAAGCTGTCTTACTCCTTTCCTCGTGCTGACACAACATCCTATTCACAGACCATGAGCTCCGGTAAGTTACAGCGTCCCCCTCACAACTAGAAGCCAAACTGATCCCGCTCAAGCAAAATCCCGTCTGTCCCAGGTGACCTCACACCTCCGCTCTTCTGAGGCCGACCTCCCTCCCAACCGCAATGCTATTCTCTCAAAATCCCCTGACGATGTCGTCGTGACGGCCGCTCTACGGACACCTCTCACCAAGGGTGGAAAAGGAGGCTTCAAGGACACAGCGGCGGCTGACCTCCTGCACGGTGCCTTCGTAGCACTCCTCGAGCGCTCCAAGGTTGATCCAGCACTCGTTGAAGATATCGCTGTTGGCTCTGTCCTCCCTCCTGGCGGTGGCGCCACCGAGTTCCGCGCTGCTGCCCTCGCCGCTGGCTTCCCAGACAGCACCGGCGTGCGATCTCTCAACAGACAATGCTCCTCCGGTCTCCAAGCCTGCGTGGACATTGCCAACGCCATCAAGAGCGGCATGATTGACATCGGCGTCGGCGCAGGCGTCGAGTCAATGTCCCAGCAATATGGTCCTGGCGCCGTCACAGAGTTCTCAGAGCTGCTCGAGAACCACAAGGAAGCCGCCAACTGCAAGGTTCCCATGGGTGTTCTTTCCGAGCAAATGGCCAAGGACCGTAAAGTCAGCCGTGCCTCGCAAGACGCGTTCGCCGCCAATTCCTACCACAAGGCTATTGCCGCCCAGAAGGCCGGCCACTTCGATGAGGAAATCGTCCCGCTCAAGGTCAAGTGGACCGACCCCAAGACCGATGAAACCAAGGAGATCACCGTCAGCAAGGACGACGGCGTCCGTGAAGTCACCGCCGAATCGTTGGGCAAGATCCGCCCTGCTTTCGCCAAGGACGGTTCTATCCACGCTGGCAACGCGTCGCAGATCTCAGACGGTGCTGCGGCGGTATTGCTCATGCGTCGCTCTACAGCCGAGAGGCTAGGACAGCAGATCCTCGGCAAGTTCGTCGCTGCTAGCATCGTCGGTGTGCCTCCTCTTCTCATGGGTATCGGCCCATGGAAGGCTATTCCCGTTGCGCTGGAGAAGGCCGGCATCGCGGTCGAGGACGTGGATATTTACGAGATCAACGAGGCGTTTGCCTCCCAGGCTCTGTGGTGTGTCAATGAGCTCAAGATCCCCATCGAGAAAGTCAACCCCAAGGGCGGCGCTATCGCGTTCGGTCACCCATTGGGCTGCACAGGCGCGAGACAGGTCAGCACACTGCTCTTTGAGCTGAGGAGGAAGAAGCAACAGGTCGGTGTGACGAGCATGTGTGTCGGTACTGGTATGGGCATGGCAGCTGTTTGGGTTGCGGAGTAAACAGATCACAGCATGTGTGCCAAGATGTAGATTTGCATTGGTCAAACGAGATTGATTCATGGGTATCCGTTTATTAACGCCCTCGCTTTTGCTCTTGCGTGGACGCTTCCTCCTCTCCCTCGCTGTCGCTGGGCGGGTCCCAGCCTACCTTCTGTCGGAGTAATCTGTTCTCCTCCTTTAGACCAGCGATCTTCTTCATGTACGGTAGTGCCTGCTCCGTCTTGTCCCGGTATGCCGATCGGACTCCTTCTGATACCCGCTGTAATGACGCCTGCCATGCCTGGTGTGTGAGCTGGGCTTGTACTGTTTCGTTGTGTGATGTCGAGAGAAGGTTGAGGTAATGTGCGTGTATAGCTATGACGGTCAGCCTCCAGGACCCCACCCTGAACTCCCAAGCAAGCATACCGTTCGTCTCTGCTTCTCGCTCAGAAGATCTCTGGTGTAGCATCTTCACCATCGCCTGCAAGCCATTCTCGTACTCGGTCACCAACTGTCCCTGGTCCAGATATGCAGCTTTGAGCGCCTCGATTTCTCTCTCCTTCTCCACCAACCGCGTCTGCAGCTCCGAGATCGTTTCTTCTGGATTCTGACCTCCCTTGACTCAGCTATGTCCTCTAGTCGTGTATACACTACTGACCTTGATCGTCTCCGTCTCCCTCTTCGTTCCCGTTACCTTCGCCTCTTGATTTGTCCTTCACCTATTCTCGTCAGCCACGCTTCTCTCCCCATTCGAGTCTCCGGCGCCGCTCCCGTCTCGTCTCTCCGCTTGTATCCGTACAGTGTCATCACTCCCACTCTCGTTCCCATCCTCTTCCCCTTGATTCTCTTTCTGTTTCTCCTTTTCCTCTCCCTTAGTATTGGGCGAACGTACCTTCACCTTCCCCAATCCTCTTTGCAGTTCCTCCCACTTCTCCCGGTTCTCATGAAGTATTCCACTCAGCTGCTCCACAAGCTGCCACACGTGCGCCATGTCCTGGTGGTGGCCCGCTGACGGCATGATAGCGCTGCCGAGAGGATAAGGCGCACCGCCGCCCGGCTGCATGCCGTTGGGGGCGGCCATCATTGCTGCTGGATCCGTCGGTGGACTGCAGCCTGTAGCCTCCGCGGGAGGAAGACGGGGTGTCGATGCAGAAGAACTCAAATCATCTTCGTCTTGCTCCTCGGGGGAGGTGCCTAGGAATACTTCGTGGGGATCGAGTTGCTCCTCGTGTAGCAATCCAAGCCAGTTGTATATTCGATTTGTAGGCGACACACGAGCTGGGGTACTAGCAGTCGGGGGATATTGAGAAGTGGAGCCTAGAGAGGTTGTGAATGGGTCTGTAATGCCCTGTTGTTCAAGCAGCTCAGTCTTGCCCTGCAGCTCGAGTCGTGCTTGCTTGAGTTGCTCTGACACACGAGTCAGTTAGGCTATTCCGAAAAGGCAAGCCGGAACAGGGACAAAACTCACCTTCACGTGCAGTTCGCTCTCTTCCTCTGTTCAACAGCTCTCGACCTAACATCTGGCCCTCATTTGTGACGATAACAGAACTACCATAGCCGCCTTCAATGATGTAGCTTCCTGAGAGAGCGGCTCGCGATCGTCGACTGGCAATATTTGCACGTAATGACGGACATTCCGTGCCTTTTTTGCTGCGCACGCTAGTGCTATCATACAGCTGCTGGTGCTGTACCAGGGTCCCGCTCTGCGATCTTTCAGACTTCTGTCTTGTCTTCTCAAAGAGTGATGACTGTACGTGACGCTTCTAGCTCGTATTTCGAGGGTCGTCGGTCATGGCATCATCCTCACAGTCGTCTCCGCCTCGATTTTTCCTGCGGACGGGCCGCTCGCTTGGGGTCACAATTTGATAGGGCCTTCTGATGATCTCAGCTTGGGCACTGGCAGGATTTGCTCCGAGGACTGCATTCGAATGAGCGATATTCTATCAATGTATGTAGATGCAAGTTCATCTACCTCTTCGGCGCACGCTTCCTGTCTCTCTCCGTAGCTTCGACACTCTGAGTTTATTGAGCACTCGATTCGTGCTTTTGCTGAACGAAGACTCTGCCCGATACTCACGGCCGTCTGAAGAATGATTTGACGACTCACTATCGCTCGACGTTGAATCCCATTGATCCGACGGTGGCGGCGGTGGGGAGTGCAATCGAGCTTGTGATGATTCTGCCTCATTCGGTCGCTCTGGTGTAGCATCGCCGCCGTGTGAATCTGACTCAGCCTCTGATGGTGTTGTAGGCGATTGCACTTGGCCGCTTGTGATTCGAGACTCGAGAGATTCTTCGTCATGGCGTCCACGAAACTTCCATATTCGAGGTGGCGCAGCGAAGCTGATCGCTTTCAGTCTGTCCACCGAAGACGATTGGGGTAGACCATGCAAACGATCATCATGTGCGCCACCGTTGCCACTGAGATACGAGGATAGAGGTACAGATGAGAATCGGCCTACCGTAGCAGTAGCAGTTGAAGTCTCCACAGTTGGTTGAGCCGGAGCCTTGCCTTTGCCGCTTCTGGCTGGAGGTGCATTCTCATCCTGCTTCGCTATATTCTCTATATGTTTGATAGCCCAGGGAACGGCTTTGCTACCAGTGGGACTCGACAGCATTTCCTTCTCATCTTTGAGCACATCGGTCGTGGTGGAGACCTGAGCTTTAGTAGCTTGTGAAGGCCGCATGGGCGACGATCGTGCAGTCAGCGGGCGTAAGGGCGACTCGGCAGCAGTGTCCTGAGGCAATCCTGCGGCTACAAGGTCTCTCGACACAGCGCCTATGTTTTCGTGAGACCGCACTGTCCCCAAGCCACTATCATCGCGAGCACCTCGTGTGCCCACCTCAGACATGGTCCGCGCCCTGAGTGAGCCAGGGACCTTCGAGAAACCTCTTGATAGAATCATCTCCGCGCCTTTCATCATGCTTGCAGCTTGCTCCTGTTTCCTCTTGCGTTCTCGTGCGTCAATGAGAGACTTGGCTTCCAAATAGTTCAAGCCTTTGACCAGTGCAAGCATGTCCTTGCTACCATGGTGGACTTCGTCCTCAGCAATTGCTATCTGGCGCAGTAATCTAGATTGAGCTGCCTTGGTCAGGATCACCTGATCAGATGGTTTCCAATGTGCCAGCGTTATAGTATGAGCCTGCTGCTTCGGATCCAGTGCATCTTCGGCCGGTAGTCCATAAAGACGGTTCAATTCTCTTGCCTCCAACGTCATAGAGAATCTTTCCCGAATTTCACGAACTTCGTGATCTGACATAAGCGCAGTCTCTGATAGGAGTCTGTCACGTTCTTCTCTGGTCTCCTGCCGAATGACACCATAATGAGTACTCTCTGGCGGTATCTCGATGACCTTGTGCTCGCCTCTCTTCGGTGTGCGAACCCGGATATTCTTGCGTGGTGTTTCCGGAGAGCGCAAACTGCTCTTCCTGCCTGAAGGTGGCAATATCGGAATACGGTGAGGCTCCGATTGGTCGGGGCTGCCGGTACGGCCCTCAGTCCTTGCTTCAGATGCCGAAGGGGCGGAGACAGCTCTTCTTAGATCTTGACTTGGCCGCAGGCTGTATAGCTCCTCATCTGGGCAGTACTCGGGCCTCTGCCCCAGCTCCTGTCCGCCTCCTGGGCCCGAGTCAACACGTTTGCTCTCGTCTGACTCGACTTCCTCGACATGCTCGTTCCGAACATTCTCCGCCCGCGACCACTGAACTTGTTCCTGGTCAACCGTTTTGGGTGAGACGGGTGATGATCGCCAAATGAAACTCTGGAAGGGATTGCGCAGGAAAGAGAATCGGCGATCTTGCTGGGCACCGGACACCTCCTGGTAGTGATGCTCCCTGGGAAGTGTGGTTTGTGGCGAGACTTCTTCATCTGATCGAGACCGAAACTAGCCACTCAGATTCGTGATGATTGAGGGCCTCGGCGGCCGGTCTGAAGCTTGTGCTCGCTGGGTTGTGACAACATCGCTACCAGGCTGACTTTGACTTGATGTTTGCTGACGTGCGTCCGCAGTTAGAGACTCTATTCTCTGCCTAGCCTTTCGCAGAAAATCGCTTTCCATGGTGCCTCTCCTTGCCTTTTGGTTGGCAGTAGCCGTGTCTTCCCTATAGACAGAGACATTACTTGTACCTACTATTTCTGCCGCTGATGACTTCGAACGAAGGTCTTCCCCATTTCGCCGCACGACGTCTTTCTTCCTAGATAGGTCCCGCATCTGTGTTGCACCAAGATCGAGTGACAGAGGGCGTTTATGGGCTCGACCCATCGAAGCAACAAGAGACCCCAATAACGGTCGTCGAGTTGGTGCGTCGTCGAAAGCGAAAGCATCTAATTCCCCGACCGGCAGCAAAGGCTTGCCTTCCTTGACAACACTGATATTGGTTTTGTAAATCTCTTCGACAGATCGCTTCTTACCTGCTTGGATTATAGGGGAGTCGACCTCGATTGAAACAGACCCAACATTCCTATCACAAATGGGCAGCTGGCTTCCATGTGGTGATGGTTGGAGCCTGGTAGATGCAGGACTGTCCGTACGAGTGGCACTTTTTGGAGAAAAAGAGCGCGAGACAGCCATCTGGTCGCCAAATTTGACCATGTCTCTGCTAGGCTGATCTGGTGCTTCGCCGAGTCTCCTTGGGGAGGCAGTCGGCCGCATATGACTCTCAGTACCAGCATTACATTGATCTAACAAGGGTTGTGAATTAGCAGACTGATTTCCATGGACTGAACCCCGGCTGTCCGTCGAAGAAGATAAAACTGGAGGCTCGTATGCGGTCGGCGCCAGGGGTATCTGTGAGCCTGTGGGCATGTTTGTGGGACTTTTAGCCGCTTCTGAAGGTCCGGTACAAGTTGGCCAAGTAAATGGCTCCGGAGCGGCTGATGGCGAAGGTGGATTATCCTCGATTGCGCAGTCCTCCGGCTCCTTTTCCCAGTCCACCGAACCAAATCTTGGACTAGGCACTGGCTCAGCTTTGGATTGACCATCGCACGTGGTAGTCAACGTCTTCGGTGCAAAATCCCGTGTCTCGATTCCGTGAGCAGGGAATCCCCGATCGGCTGCTTCTGGACTCTTCTCGAGTAGTTGCTGCTGATGAGGTCGAAGTGATTCCGCAGACAAGCACCGGCCAGAAGCTGAACTCGACGAGCTCGTGTTTGCTGAAGGTGTCTTGCCCGTGACAGGACTTGCGGTCATGTTCGTCTCCGTGATCTGCCTCGCAAGTAGTCCAGGCTGGTTGGTATTCGCCGGCATACTAGTTGGAACATACCGCGCAGGATCATCTGGCGAGACATTCGGAGGATACAGCAGATTCTGAGCTCCAGCTTCTGCGAAGACTCTCTCAGATCGTCTGCCACAAGCATGATGGTGAGCTCCTTCCCTTCTTTCTGACGCTGGTACCTTCGATGGTGATCGTTTAGTTGGGCTGGCGGGACTGGCTGCAAGAATGTCCACAATTTCCTCATTCGACAAGTTGATGGGCGGTTTGCGATCAGCGACCTGAGGTATTGCTATAGGAGGCGAGAGGGCGTGTTTGGGGCGCTTTGCGCCTTGGGGGCTCGGAGCACGCATATTGCGTTTTACTTGCTTGCCGTGACGTGGTGATGCTGGCTTTTGGGCCTTCAGTGAGCGGCTGCGGCGTCGGGATAGTGGTGACGTGCGCGCTATATCTTTGTTCCCGCCTTCCGTAGGGTTGAAAATGCGTCTCTTTGTGGGCGATGGACTGGTCGACTCCTAGTCATACTCTTCACTTTCCGCGGAAGCGCTGATAGTATTTCGCTGATTGCCGTGTTGTCTCCGAGTCAGCTCAACAGATACCGTACGAGCTCCCGTCTTTGGTCGACGTGCCCTTATACGCGAAGCACCTCTGCTTGGGACTCTTGCGGTTGCAGGGCGGTGTATGTTCTCAGGGCACGATCCTTTTCGCTGCGCTTCAATTTCATCTTGATAGCAATCAGACGAATCGATTCCTGCTTCAGTAGTGACGTCCGTGGCATTTGCGTCCCGATTCTGCAATGTCGACATCGACTTTGACTCATGGACGGGGTCGCTGTTAGACCCGAGGCCGGTAGTCGCTTTTGAAGTGGGAACAGTGTCGATGTTAGCGCTCAAGGAGGCATCATCAAGTAACATAGCGTCAAGAAGAGCCTCATTCTCAAATCCAGAGCTTGCGATGTCCGAATCCTCCATTGCTGAGTGGTATGTGCGCAGGTATCATCAAGGAAGACTAATCGAGGTAGTGAATGAATAGAAAGACTGCCTTTTCAAAAGTGTGTACGAAGTATGCTGGAGTGTGTCTGCTGAATATGGCAATGCGCTGAAGATGATGCTTTGCTCTGTGAAGGGTTGTCAGTCTCGGATCAACCAATATTCGCTTTGCACTACGATCTTCTGCGAGAAGACGAGGAAGCCGCGACCCGAATAAGAACTGCTGCAGTCCATCTGCAGGTCTTCCAGGTTCACGCCTCTTTTAAGGATCGCCAATATAGCACATATGCGAACAAGAGGGCAGTTTCGCTCGTCTGTCAGCTACCCACCACCCATGTAGATCACAGAATCTTCAGGCAGGTGTGGCTTGATACGCCATACCTGGGAGCCAAGTTTGACGATGGCAATTTCGCCACAGAATTTGATTGGGATGACATTCTGTGGTGCTGCCATGACTATCAATCCTCTCGTCCTGTCTTTGCACGACCCCAAACTTCATCTGCCGTAGATTTGTCCTTTGATTCTGGGAGGAACAGCGAAATGAAGATGCCAGCCAGTAAGGCAATTACAGCGAATATGAAGTATGTTTTGCCACCTCCTAATGCCTGATTGACGATGGGAAAGAACTGGGCAACAACGAACGTTGAGATCCAATTCGCCGCCAAAGCCCAAGATTGAGTCGACCCTACCGCCTCCGCACTGACGAGCTCCGAGGACAAGATGAACGGTATGGGACCGAGACCTAGAGCAAATCCAGCAACGAAAGTGACGACCGAGACTGCTGACAAAACCGGTATGTGCCGTTGAATGGCAATGCCCAGGAGCAAAGAGGATATGCCCATCACAGACAGGCTCAGGATCAAACAACTCTTCCTGCCGAAGCGATCTGTCAGTGGAGCAGAGCCTGCAGTGACAATGACATTCAAGGCCGCGACCCCAACATTCAGCAGGGCAGAGTTTGCAGCGAGCAGATCGGCAAGAACATCGACACCATACATCACAACACTGTTGATGCCAGTAAGTTGTTGTGAAAGCATGACGACCATGACCACAAGCACCGCTCTTCTAGAATCTGGGTGTCGAAGGACCTGGAGTGGTCCAAGGATCTCGCGAGCGACAGCCTTTGACGTTGATGGATTGCGATCTACACGCTCCTCGTCGGGCACAGTGACGCTTGAGGGTCCCGTCTCCGTGCTGTGTAAAAGCGTCTCTTCCTCGGCATCTTGTGTGTCGGAGCTCGAGATGCCCCAGCCCTTAACTTCAGCGTCCACATCTGCAGCATGACCTCTAAGCTTTCGCAGGATTCGTCGCGCGGGTGTTGGCTTTCCGTGATCGGCCAGCCATTTGGGACTCTCTTGTCCCCCAAGAGCAAGTCCGACAGCTTGTGCAACTCCGAAAATACCACCAGCTGCCAATATGATGCGCCAGTACTGACCCTTGCTCAAGAAGAGTCCAAGCAATTGTGTTGTGAGGATGCCGACGTTGGTCATGACCTGGGTAAATGCCCCAAAGAATCCCTTCTCTTTTGGTGGCGAGAGCTCTGAAATGTATATTGGCACGACCACAAGAGCTGCTCCGGCTCCCAAGCCACTAATGAAGCGTCCCACAGCGAGGGTGCCAATGTTGATCGTGAGGGCCTCGAAGACTGGTCCGAGAATGTGAAAGATGCAGGTGCCCAACATAGTCTTGTACCGGCCGTAATTGGCAGATAGAGGACCAGCACCAAGAGCGCCGCACAGTCCGCCTAGGGTGAATATCGAAGATACAAGGCCCACTTCGGCCGGAGACATAGGTATGCATTGAGGTAAGCTAGCGGCCGCTACGACCGAGGCTCGCTTTCGACATGTGATGACTGCAATGGGTGCATTCAATTCAGACTAGCCAGATTAGCACGAGAGGTCATGGTCGAATCTTGTACTTACCAGATGGTAGCCAAAGAGGAATGGGCCAAGAGTTGCTACCAGCAGCACGAGGAGGAAATAGGGCGTCACGTCTTTCAGCGCCATGTTGGCAAATTCTTGGTTTCTGCCTTATACTCTGTACGTCACCTGTGCTGTTCAGGCGCAAGCTGTACTGGCCATGATAAGGCGAAAAAGGACGAGGACCAAAAGATGCCTCTGGGTGAGCAACCAATATCTGGGACCGTTGCACGAGGGGTCAAGCGGGAGCTGCATCCTAATGGGGAAGTCACCGCATCCGAAAGACATCGGTACATCCGTACCATGACTTCGAGGTCAATTTGCAACTACTAACCTATTCTTTCTTACTGACTAGCAGCTTTTTAACGCTGCATCGCGATGTTCTGTCGAGCCGGTCTTCATATTTGACCAAAATGGTTGTTCAACTCGTCCTCGGGCGATAGCAGAGCCCCATCACCATGCTCTCCACTCAATCCAATCCCTCTTCAGCTCCTGGTAGTGCTTCTGTTGCAGGGGTGAATCCACCTTCTGCAGCATTCCCTCCTCGGCAGCATGGATCAAATCTATCGACAAGCACTAGCGCCGCAGACGGATCCAAATCAATCCAATCTGCTTTTCAAGGTATTCAGGCATGGCGCCACTGCATGAGAGAGTCAGACGACGTGATGACTGACACTATCCTCAGCCGAATTGAAAGAAGCCAGCATGTCTTCTCCATACCCAAATCAGCGCCACATCGGGGACCACTACGATGTTGTCGGTTTCATTAGCAGCGGCACATATGGGAGAGTCTATAAAGCCAAGGCTCGTGGCTCTTCAGGCAAAAATATACCGACAAGCAATCCTGACCGCAAAGAGATCAAAACAGAAGTCTATGCGATCAAAAAGTCAGTGATCTCAGCGGACGTGGTGCCGGCCGCTGACTTTGGAACAGATTCAAGCCAGACAAGGAAGGCGAGCTTCAATACACCGGCATATCACAATCAGCCATCCGCGAGATGGCGCTTTGCACCGAACTTTCCCATGAGAATGTCATTCATCTTGTCGAGATCATCCTGGAGGCCAAATGCATCTTCATGATATTCGAATATGCAGAACACGATCTCCTCCAGATTGTTCACTGGCACACTCAGCATCCTCGGACTCCCATTGCTGCGTCGGCTCTTCGCTCAATCATGTATCAGCTTCTGGACGGCCTCTTATATCTCCACAGAAATTGGGTCATGCACCGGGACCTGAAGCCTGCGAATATCATGGTGACCTGGTCTGGTCGAATCAAAATCGGTGATCTTGGTCTGGCTCGATTGTTTCAGAAGCCCCTGCAGCCGCTGTTCAGCGGTGACAAGGTCGTCGTTACGATCTGGTATCGTGCTCCTGAGCTTCTCCTCGGTACACGCCATTACACTCCAGCTATTGATTTATGGGCCGTGGGTTGTATATTTGCAGAGCTTATGAGTCTTCGACCAATTTTTAAAGGTGAGGAGGCGAAGCAAGATAGCAAGAAGACCGTTCCTTTTCAGCGAAATCAGATGTGTAAGATTGCTGAAATCCTTGGTCTACCACGAAAAGAGAGCTGGCCGCTCTTGACTTCTCTTCCAGAGTACGGGCAGCTCAGCTCATTAGCCGCAGCAAATGCCAATGTTGCACGGCCTACCGGCATTGACAGATGGTGGGAGAACATAACGAAAAGCAACAACTACTCCAATTCTTCAGCAGCTGTGGTGAACACCGGACCGCCTCCAAATAAAAACGGCCTCGCGCTTCTCAAAATTCTACTCGAATACGACCCACTTAAGCGCATCACTGCAGAGCAAGCTCTTGAGCATGCCTTCTTTCAGATGGACGAAGAAGGAAATCCTGCCCGTCCGAACAGTAACTGCTTTGATGGAATAGAGTGCAAGTATCCAGCACGCAAGGTTAGCAATGAGGACAATGATATCCGGACAAGTAGTCTGCCGGGTACAAAGCGTAGTGGTATGCCTGACGACAGTCTGATGAGGACGACGAAGCGGCTGAAAGAGGGTTGACTGGAATACTGAAGAACAACTTTGACGCTCGTTGGCCAACCAAATGGTCATTCCCAGACGCCGAATGCTCTGAAAGTACGCACGGTCAAATACGTGGAAACTGAAATGAGACATGTCATGGCTTATCTCAAGCTGGTTGTACTTTGCCTCGGCATTTATGTCCACTGCGACGGTGATCGCTCTCTGATGTACAGTAAATATGCAAAAGCTCCATCGAGTCACGTAAGTCGACTCCAAACCGAGAGAAACGAAAGCCGGACACCATCACTAGCTACCTGTCGGATGTCCCCAAATGCATGTACCGCTAAAAGAGGGTGCCTTGAGCATCTTGTGGTTGTACAGCGATCCAGAACACCGCCTTGGCGAGATCAATATGGGGAGACCCGTCGCGCTGCCGCGCCTGACGCATCGTTACGGCATAGCAATATTTAATGTGACGATGTCTGTAGCAACATATGCAACATGAACCATCAAGGAGAGCAACGTCAATCTGCTGTTACGAATCAGCAAGTTGAATGGATCAAGATTGATGTGAGGAGAGATCCGCCGTGATTCAGCTACCATCTTACCAGGATCGTTCGGAGATGCGTCCAACTCGGCCTTCCTGTTGGTCTTGACCGATGATTGGTCCACGAGCGTTTCGAACTCGTATGGAGTTTTCATGTGTCAGGTAGAACGCCCACCAGATCGACGAAAGCAATCTCAAGCGAGAAGCTAGGACAGAAGATTTCATCATTCATCAGACTCATGAGTAAGTTTGCCAATGCTCGCGATGGAAAGGATTGAGAAGCAGTTCCACCAGTGGACGGGCTCTCCCTCAACTTACAACCGTGGTAGTATGTGGCGGCCCGCCTGCCGAACAGTAAGGTTCCTCTGTCGAACGCACACGACAGCGGAGCCCTGAATTGAAGGGCATGAACGCTGATCATTGACAAGGGAGCCCGTCTGGACATCCGCTCACAGAAGGTCGCCGGCTGCACATTGTCGATAGTAATCGCTAGTTGTAAGGACATGGTCGAGCAATGTGAGCACCATATGGACGTACTGCGATGGCGTTTCCAGCCGGAATGTATCATTTGGCGAAAGAAATGCAGTTGGGAACAAGCCACAATAATCTACGGCACGAGGGAGCCGCGTGTAGACTGCGGTACTGCCAGTCCGTGGCACGATAGCACGTGGAAATCAGCAAGGGCGTTGATGTTCAGTACTCCACTGAACAAAGAACGGACAGGCATTCTCTCTGCACGAGGCCTGGGGAGGTAGTAAGATCCTGTCGATCTGCATGCCGAATGGCTGTTGATCTTGCTAATGGGAGACGCACGCATGGCTCTGACCCGCCCTTGACGTGTGTGGAAACTACCAGCGAGTCAGATGCTTCTTTGCGGCATGCAAGACGGACGGAGAATTGCTGCATCCTGATGCAAGTCCCCGCCGTAGCTACTGCCTTTGCCTGTCCTGCCTAGATCTCTTCTGTACTCTGGCACGGTAGCTTGCTAGCGTCAAAACGCCTCGTCAGGACCCAACGGCGCCTCTCTTCCACCGTCCAAGATCAAATCATCCCTGCTCAAGCCAACGGCAGTCGTGTTCGAGTGTAAAGACGTTGACCGCCTCAAGGATCGACCTGGTCTCCTCACGTTGACATGCACAGGAGCAGTCCGATCCTGATTGAGCCAATGTTACCTGGATCGCCTAGAATTTGATTAATCACAGCAGGCAAAATTGCATGGGCAACAGAAAGCCGGCGACGAACACATTGTAGTTCCAAAGCTAAAAGGCTGGTCCAATCCAATGCCGCGGGCTGCTGGGAAGCAGAGGCGCACGCCCCACGGTCTCTGACGAGCTCGACTGTCCTTGGCTTGGATGATCTACCTATTAATGCCCTGCTCGTTTATTGCACTGCGTGGGAGTACAGACAAAGAAGGGTCCCGTCCGCGTCTCCAGCTACCACTTCATGCCCGCCCTTGCATTTGATTTGTACCAAGTATTGCCGCTCAGACCCAGGAGTTAGACGGACCTGCCACCGTCGCTTGCACCAATTGGACCCCATCCGCACTTCTACATCTCAACCTCCTCCACCTTGTCATTACCTCTGCCTCACTGTGACTGTTTGATTTCAAGCACGCTGAGACGCAAGCGACATTGCTATTCTCGACCAGTCAAGTCGTTGACGGTTGTGCATATCCTGGCTTGCTTTGTCTACTAGCTCTAGGTTATCCGTTGGCCCATCCTGCCTGAACGTCTCTACCAGTCGACTGGTCGAGCTCCTGAACTCCCGAACCCATCGACCCGACGCCGTTGAAGCTACATCTATTCATCTGCGCGGTCTTCCCCGCCTGAGGATTTCTACTTCGCGTCTGGCTTTCTCTCCTCTCTATCCGGTCTGGCGACTGGATGGCCCTGCGCAACATCATGTGTTTCGGCAGCTCCAAGGGAGACGCAGACCCGGATAACAAGCGAAATGCTGATATAGAGAAGCAAATACGGACTGATCAACGACGAAATGCGCAAGAAGTCAAGATCCTGCTGCTTGGTACTATTCTCAAAAGTGAATGTTCTATGTGAGTGCTAATATATGCTCTAGGCGCTGGAGAGTCTGGCAAGAGTACCATTCTCAAGCAGATGCGCCTGATCCACAATGCGGGCTTCACTCCGACAGAGCGAAAACAATGGAAGGTCACCATCTTCAGCAATCTCATGCATGCATACCAGTGTATAAATGGTTGCATGGAAGAACACGAAGTTGACTTTGAGCACTCCGAGAACCTGGTATGTGTATAGGGTAGTAATATATGTTCTGACTAATCCACCCGCTCAGAAATATATGGAATTTGTATGCAAGGATGTCGAGATCGGCCCGGACGACACGATGCCAGCAGACTACCAGAAGGCTTTTCAAAGTCTTTGGGAGGACGACGGCGTACAGACTGCGATAACCAAAGGCCACGAGTATGCTCTGCACGACAACCTCGACTAGTAGGTTCCCACGAGCAGGTCCTTGCGCATCCCACTAATCGCAAGCAGCTACCTCAAGCATATTGATCGTCTTTTCGGGAAGGACTACCTGCCAGACAACCAGGATATCCTGCGAGCACGGCTACGGACAACAGGCATCTCCGAGACGCTTTTCGAAACAGGCAGGCTGACCTACCGAATGTTTGACGTTGGTGGGCAGCGATCGGAGCGGAAGAAGTGGATACACGTCTTCGACAACGTGCAGGTGGTCCTCTTTCTAGTCGCTGTCAGTGGCTTCGACCATGTATTAGTGGAGGATAGGAATGGAGTAAGCAAGAGCCACGGAAGATATACATAATTGGCATACTAACAGGTGTAGAATCAAATGCAGGAGGCACTCATGCTCTTCGAGTCCATCTCCAACAGCAAGTACTTTGATCGAGCAGGTCTGGTGCTCTTCTTGAACAAGATGGATCTCTTCACGGATAAGGTCTTCAACGGTAAGGCCAACATAGCAGACTTCTTCCCAGACTACCGCGGTGGCGCACGAGATGTCGAGGCTGGAGCACGTTTCTTTGCGGACAAGTTCAAGAATCTGGTCCGGAGCGCAACCAAGGAGGTGTATGTCCACTACACCAACGCCACAGACACCAATCTACTCGACAAAACGATGAAGAGCGTCCAGGACATGATCGTCCAACGAAATCTCCATTCTCTGATGCTATAGTTGCGCGCACAAAATCACGATACCCCTTGACGACTCCACGAAATCGAGATCCACGGCCCGCCCGTTTGTCTCACTTTCTCATCCTTCCCGGTCCTAACGCAGCCCGAAAGCTACCAGCTCCACTCGATAGTCTCAAAATACCCTTATGTGATCTTCAAGCTGTATAGATCTGGACCCCACAATTTGTCATGGAAATCTTCTACTGCGCCTTGTACCGATACCAGATAGGCAAAGACCCCACATGCACCTACAACGTTGGTGCAGCACACCTAGCACATCGTCGGGCCCGTCTCAGGGATCTTTCGATACGATGGAGCAAATGTATCATGGTCACGGCAGACCACGGCGCTATTACGTTATGCTGACTGGACTACTAGGCCCTTAGCCAAAACAGCATGAGGTTCAGCGCGATCGCTGACTATGTACTGCCCAGATGAAAATGGTCTTATTACAGGCATAGTGGCACTAAAATCTACCTGTTTCATAGCTATGGCGCTGGGATTTGGATAGATGATCGATGGGTGGTAGGCTATGCTTAGCAAACCCAGTAATGAAAACAATGTCAAATGCAGAGCTCTCTCCCTTACAGCAGGTACAACCACAACTGAGCAAGACCCGGAAAATCGTTGATATAGATCTCCGAGTTTGGTCCTGTCGTCAGGAATAAACACGTGCTGCCATGGTTCACGTGCGGAGCGGCCCAGTGCGGCTCAACCATGGACGTCACAGCATAGCTGGCTTTACGAGCTTCTATCTTCCACAGTTCACTCTATGCATGTTCGCTAAGTTCACTCTCACAACATGCGGTAGCGCTCATTGTCGAGAGGCATCCGATCTCTCCTTACGCGATCCAGCATACAGACTCGTCCAATTCTCTGCCTTTTCGCCGTCATCATGCTAGCGTCAGGCTTCAGCAATGCGCCTATTTCACGAACTCTTCTTGTCTTGGTGGTTGTCTCTTCGATCCTCGCCAGTCTGACGGACACCAAGTACTACTTCTGGATCGCCGTAAAGCCTCATCTGCGCGATTACCACCAATGGTGGCGCCTCCTCACCTGGCAGTTGTGCTACACCAACTCTACGGAGGTGCTGTTCGCGGCCATGACCCTCTATCAATTGCGAATCATAGAGCGGCTCTGGGGCACGCGTAAATTCGGGGTATCTCGTCTTTTCAATCTGCACCATCAAGCAGCTCTAACATTGACAGTCCTTCCTCCTTTCCACGCTTCCCTACACGACTCTCCTCCCACCACTCTTACTTGCCCTTATTATCCGTCCCCTCTCCTTCTCTCGCATCAACTACCTTCCGGCAGGCCCAACGCCTATTGTCTTCGCTCTGCTCGCGCAATACCATGCAGCCATTCCTTACCTCTACAAATACCAAGTCTCTGCGTCCGAATCCCCTTCATCCTCAACGTCAATAATGCTCACATCGAAATCCACATCATACCTCTTACCTGCGCAACTAGCACTGAGCCAGTTTCCTGGTTCGGCGATTGCGGCAGCAGTAGGCTGGTGCGTGGGGCATGCATACAGAAGAGAGCTTTTGCCAGGTGCGGCGACGTGGAGACTGCCAGACTGGGAAGGAAAGAGAGCGGAAAGGGAGAGGTTCGAGGGCTTGAGAAGGCGAATGGAGGGGGATGCGGCCAGCGCAAGTGGCGTAGATGCTGGAACCGGAGGGGGCAGGAGGAGAGGAGTCGCAAGGGCGATCTTGGACCAGTTCAGGGGCGCATTTTGAGTGGAGAAGGAGCTGTAGAATTAGCAAACACAACGATAACCACGATGGCCTTAGCTAAGCCTCACACGCTCTCAACTTGCTCTGCCATGACGATGCTTCCGGATAGGGGAGCTTCCAAGTGGTTGCCTGCTACCAAGATACCGGATCAAGGCGACAGCTTGATCCATGATATTTATACCACTAGACAAGGATGCCAGGTGGCGTGTAGGACCCAATCTTAATCTCTATGTCTAGCGCATGAGGAGCCAATCTTGCCTTCACTAACCTAGCACACCGCTATGCCACAACCACGTCCACCAGCGAAACGAGCTCAAACGCAATGCATCTCACTGTTGCGGATGCTGCTCGCCTTAATTCAAGGTCTTACGAACCCATAAGCCAGCCACTTTGTCCTGGCGACGATCTAGTAGGGCGCGCAGGACTGCATTGATCGAGGGCTATCTATGACGAGCAGAGTCCAACCTCGACAACAGACGCCACCGCGCGGCAGCCTCAAGGTTTTAATGGGACACAGACATGTATGTGGTGTAATGGAAGTACTTGGGAGCGGGATCCTATCCTGGAGCATGAAAACGGGAGAACTACTCTCGTTGGGCGGTCCTGGGAGATGTGAGCTTGAAAGTTTTCAGAGGGGGCATAGGGACGTGCAGCTAGAATGGATGATACTGCTGTCCCAGTGCGCGCACGCCTATAATTACGGCAACGATCAATCTGGGAAGCCCATATCAGATGAAGGTCGCCGTTTCTGCGTATCTAGCGTCACTCCAATGTCGGCACTCAACCCCACATGCATTTGTGATGTCCACGCAAACGATCGACTTACCATGCGAAGGTAACTTGCAAGGATGGAGTACGCAAGCATAAGCTGCCACAGAAGCTACCGCACGCATGCCTCTCGCAACCGAACACAGGTTTGCTTGTATACCAATCAGCCATTGATAGAGACAGCCAGCTCCTCGACTAATCGCTTCTCTCAGTCGACCGACGGCGGCCGTAGTCTTGAGCTCGACCTCCTGCCAATCGCTAATCCGAAGTTTTCATGAGCTTACCAGCCAAAGAACTACAGCCAGGGTACTATCAGTTAGAGTAGTGTCAGTACTAGCACCATCGGGTACATAGGCAAAATGGGGAGATATGTGACTCATGGTATGGTCGGAATATGGGGGCCTGAGGCGGTGAAGTTGAACACCTGGCATGATGCCAATTTTGAAGCTCATAGTATACGCGTTGACTCTGACTAAATCTTGATGGCACCGGACTAGATCGCTTTACTCGTGTCTCGTACTGTGTGTCTCTAAGACGACCATCTGGGAGCAAGATCGACTATCAATCCACCATGTTCTCTACCAGCAAGTCTGTCCGTCACAAAATAGCTCTACTGCTTGCGTTCTTTTTATGTGTTGGTTGCACAGTAGCCGCGACGATCGATCAAGAGACTATCCGGAATCACTTACCTGCTATCGACTTCGATCTTACTGGGGAGTACCACCAGCAGTGGAATCCGCTCGCGATATCACCTTCACCCACGAGATCAAGTGACATGGTGGCAGTGAATGGTGTGATGGACAGAACGGCGCAAATGTCGCAGATGTCGCAGGGCCTGCAGCAAAATGTCGCTTTTGCGCTGCATTTCTCGATATCCTGGACGTCGTTGAAGTAAGGCAGACTAGCGGCTGAGTCGTGTAGAAGACATTTTGCCAGGTGTACAAGTTAAATCTGATAGTTTGGAGGAACCAGCCAGAGTACATTCTGGCTTTCTCAAGCAAGAAGTCGGCCGAGAAAGGTGGACAGGGGCGTGAGATGTGGCGTTGTCAAGGAAATGATTGGGCACTGTCCAAGCGCCGCTAGTGAAGCTGGGGGGTGCGGAGTGTGATGAAGAGCCGGATGGTTTTCTTTTCGCACACTGGTAGTATTCATATTTTGCTTCTTCCGCGTACCTGTAGAATTAGCAGGACTTCCATCCGATATGCAAACTCACCGACATGCTTCGATCGTATATGTGCATGTGAAAGTGGAAGCGCTTTTCACCGCGAGTCATTGATTGGCCATCACCCAGCCATTTTTGTATTCACTTGCAAACAGAATTTCCCCAGATTCCATTCCAGAGCTTCCGTCCTGTCAGCTGGTGAATGCGTCGTTCTTCACAACCAACGGCCTCTCAATCTCATATTACTGAATCGTCATGGAGTGGTAGTCTTCTTTAGACAGCAAGATCATTACCTTCTGCCGAATTTCCGGACCATCGTCTCCCACCATCAGTTCTCAGCAAGCCACCGCTGCGATGGCGATGCCTCACTCACCAGCTACCTCTCAGATCCTGACTGAGCGACTGCAGGCTCGCCGGATGGACTCGAAAAGGGCAAGGCGACAAACAGATTTTGGTCCAATGCGACCCAATGCAGACGACGACGACGACATCTTCATGGCGGAAGCCGAAGCATCAAACGAGGATGAGTTAACTCGCAGCAAAAGAACACAACCCACCACGAAACCCACCAGCACAACTACCAGAGCGCCAGGTCTCAAGGAGATGGACGATAAGCTACAGAAACTGGAGAAGCAGAATTTTGACCTCAAGATGGAGGTCTATCACCGACGAGAAAGAGAGGAGAAGTTACACGATCAACTGCGGAAAATGCACTACCAGGTCACTCTCGCACAAAGGATTCAGAAAGAGCATGCTTCAGTAATTCAACTCAACGGCAATCTCGTGCAAGAGCTTGACAAGGCAAATGAAGCGGTCGATCAAGCTGTGCAGATGATCTGTGATCTGGAGAACAAGGTTGAAATGCTGCAGGCAAAGTCGAGATTACCTTCGTCGCATTCGGACTCAGGTTATGGTGAATCGGCTGCTGGTACTACCACCATTACTCCGCCGACACCAACGCCAATGTCGAAGCAATATCTCAGCTCCGAGGGCTACCATCCGACAAGGGCACCACGAGGCCGCGTGCCAAGTTTCCTGAGCGATACTGGGTCAAACACATTGGCTCTTAGGGAGGCCTATGCTGGTTCTAGCAAAAACTTGCGTCAAGCTATGAGCTTCATCTCAATCTTGTCCGAGAGCACTGCAAAGGACAGCGACAAGTTCAACGAGCTTGAATCTCCGAGGTTGAGTGTCTTAAGCGAAAGCAGCTTTCCGAGCATCTACGATCTTGGTCGGCCCAAGTCTGATGTCGTTGAAGATGAGCAGTCCTCGATGGGTATCGTCGATGAGGGTCATGGAGAACGGACGCCTAGGAGGAACTACCATGGGGATAGCGTGAAGAAGGTCAACAATTGGGTACAACAGAGACATGACCACGGGACTGATCAGTCCAAGTATGCAACGAACTCACCCGATGAACAAAGCACTGATGATAGCCGCCGTACTTCTACTGCTTCGAGTGATTTCGAGCCAGGCTTTCCAGGCTATCCGGATGGCGGATCGATAATCAGAGGTACGCCGTCAAGGTTTCGAGACCAGAGTGAGCAGTGCCAGATCGTCGCTCAAGCTCTAGCAACCAACAATCAGGACTACCACAGACGCAAGTCAAGTGCCGAGGTTTATCTGCATAATCAAAGTCAACAGGAACGTCCGTACTATCACCGAGCAGAGACCAGTCCACTTGTTGAGGAGAGCCAAGATATGATAAGGCAGGACTGGCCTTTACTCGACGAATCCCGCCAGGATTCTGTGCAACTTGAGCGTCCCCCGACTCCAACAAAAACCAATGTATCCCGCCGGAACAGCACACGTGCATCACTAGCTGCCAAAACACAGCGACTTTGGGGAAGATTGAGCACCGGCGCGAGAGAGTCCGATTCCCCGCCACCGAAGCCGAAAATCGAGAACAGAAGGCCTCTCACGAAGAGCGTCACGGCTGCAAACATTTCGCAGCCATTGGACAGGGCTGATCAGATCAATAGCCAGATGTCGCCAGGTTTCGTGGGTATGCACTACGCCAACCCCACGAACGCGTCGTCGAGGAGACGGTCGGCTGATGCTGAAGTGCAGCGGCAGCGTGTCCCGGCAATGAGTAAAAACGGAGCGCAGGCTGCGTGGGAGAACAAGTTTGGTAGGCATCAGGTGCAAGACAGATGGGACAGCACCTGGAAGGCATAGAAGTATCACAGGGCAAGGAATGCGCATTTCTTGCTGGGTTGAGCGCATCACCCATGCAAGTTCTGCTTGAGCTGAAGTCGTGCTTTGCTCCGAGACATGCCCACTTGTCCACTCCGCTGTGGAGTGGGCGGCATTTGCAGATTGCAGGACGGGTGGGATATATTCTGTGATAGCTAGGGCAGGGATGCATTGCAGCGATGGCATGGATCACTCATCTGTGTTGCCCTCCGAGAAGACAGAGCTCACCACATCCTCCTGAAATTTTGTGGCGACCCCTGTCATCAGAAATTAGTTTCATCGATTCAATTATTCTCAATTCTCGTGAAATGATAGGCCGTGTAGTGCCGCCGTAATTGGGAAAAATGTTCTAGTAATTTCCGGAGCTGTCACCTCTATCACATGTCGTACAATTGCGTTGACCAGGATAGTACATGACGACGTCGAGGTAAAAGCATGTTTGGGGATGCTTGTGCATGGGTTGTAGTGAAGAAATAGATTAATCGTTGACGGCGCCAGGCCTGGTTAGTGCGCTCAGTGGGACCCCGAAGCTGCTGACGCACATCATGCCAAGCATACCCTGTTTCTCTTTACCTCTGACGTTTCTCTCTCTTTCACTGTCGGAGATGACATTGCAGGAATCATTGAGGAATGCCGGTCACGACGCTGACATTGATGGATACTAACAGCCCGGAAGGCGACATGCAGGATGACCGAGGATGCGTAGGAGCCGTCAACTGCCTGGATCAACTACAGGGCTTTGAACAAGGTAGTCGGCCCGTATGTCGATCATGATCAACCAAGCACAATACACGTCCCAAAGTAGCAGCGTGGGACAGGAACAGGACAGATTTTCACATCCACATGTACACGGCTCCCGGTCCACTCGGCCGAGCTCATCATTCTCTAGCGGCCACGCACCTTTCCGGCGCGCTGTTCCTGGTAGTTCAACCAGTCGCCATGTTTCCCTGTCACACCTTCAACGCCACACCACACATGACGCCTCTCCAAATCTTCACATTGACCGCGAATGCCAGGTACTTGTCATTTCCGTTGACTGCCGTCGTTGCACAGTGGAGAATTGCCCTGCGATAGACTCTGCATGGTCAGTGATTTGACGGTCTACAGCCGTCTAAATCACCAGTCCCTGCGTCATGCTGTCCACCGGATCTTTCTAGTGGGTCAACGCTGGACTTCAAGCTATCTCGACCATCTCAGGTCTGGTCAGTCTTGATGATTTGGGGGGCTTCCAACGTCACCTCATATCCATATCTGGCTATGTTGACATGGATGGGACAGTAAAGTTTCTACCATGTCATGTCTTGGTACAGGGACAGCGCGGCAAATGCCTTTGTATCGATATCAAAATTCTTCAATCGCTCCATCTCGGCCAGTCAGCGGTCCACGCTTCTGAATCGAGTACCCACGTCGTTCTCCCTACGTACGAGCAAACACGGGCCACGTCGATGATCAGGTGGCGGGCTGCTCAGATATTGACAGCTGCTACTGCAAGACAGCTCGCAGTCCCTGGCCCCAAAGCAATTTGATTCGCTCTCGGCAAACCATCACCATCTAACTCCACCAGAAGTCGATTCACTCTACAATCATGCTTTGTCCTAATAGACATTGTATGCTTGTAGACTGCCGATGGTTCCTCCCAACCCTCTACAGCATGACTCTCTCAATCATGTTGAATCTAGAGGGTTGAGATTTTATGCCCCGCGCTGCATGGCACATGTGTTCCCTGTCCATAACCCTGTCAGAACGATAAGTATACCTCCCTGCACCTGTCATTCTCGGTTTTGTTTCTAGATCGTACCAATCCACTGTCTTTGCCCTCCTTACCACTTGCCTTACTATCTCTCGTCGCGAGGGGACGGCATTGTTGCCTCGAGGACTGTCATTTACTTGATTAGTCCCAATCTTTGCTAGCTACTCTTTACAGCCCTATTTTCGTTTTCGAGATGCGTTTTTCCAGCGTCGTTTCATTGGCTGCCTGCCTTAGCGCAGGGGGTGCCCTTGAATACGACCCTCGCTACACGAATTGGAATCTCAATATGAACCCGAATACAAAGGATCCTTTACAGTACTACACCCTCTACGAGAACCACACCTATCAGCCAAGCCCCGAAAACTGGCGCTTCCCCTTCTATAGCTTCTTTGTGGACAGATTTGCCAATGGTGACCCGACCAATGACAATATGTGAGCATAGCAAGACATGAGTCCGGGATGGGTAACTGACAGACGACCAGAAATCAGACTAGCTGGGAACAAGATCCATTGCAGACACAGCTGCGTCACGGTGGAGATGCTCGCGGTGTTCTGGAGTCACTCGACTATATCCAAGGTATGGGCATCAAGGGTCTTTACCTGGTTGGTAGTATATTCCACAACATGCCATGGGGTAAGTGCATCGCTGCAAATCTATGTATGTCTTTCTGCTGACGTTTATCCAGCATCTGACGCTTTCTCGCCGCTTGACCACACATTTCTCGACCGCCACTTTGGCACAATCCAAGAATGGCGCGAGGTGATCGATGAGATCCACAGGCGAGGCATGTATGTCCTTCTCGACAACACCATGTCAACCATGGGTAATCTCATGGCTTTCGAGGGGTATCTCAACAGCAGTGCTCCCTGGTCAGTACAGGAGCACAACGCTCTCTGGAAGTCGCCGATCCATTATTCTGATTGGGAGTTCGGCAACGACTACCATGAAATCTGTCCTTGGACCTATCCTCGATTTTATCAGCAATCCGGTGAGCTCTACCAGGACGAGAACATCACCGCTATGGTCGGCTGCAAGGACTCTGAATTCGACCAGTACGGTGATGCAGGTGCTTTCGGGCAGTACCCCGAATGGCTTAAGCAGACCTCCAAATTCGACGGCGTTCAGGATCGACTGCGGGAGTGGCGCCCGTCAGTACAGCAGAAGCTACAGCATTTCTACTGCATGCTGGTAGTTGGTTTAGACATTGATGGATTCCGTATCGACAAAGCCCTACAAGTCACTGTCGATGGTCAAGCCGAGTTCAACAAGGGCTTACGCGAATGTGCTCGCCGCGTCGGCAAGAACAATTTCTTCATTCCTGGAGAAATGGTCAATGGCAATTCAAACGTCGGCGTGTACATGGGTCGTGGTAAGACACCAGATCAATGGGTGGACAACATCACTGAGGCCATCACGACGAATACTACCTATATACGTGATGACGAGCACTTTGGACTCGATGGCAACGCCTTCCACTACACTACTTACCGAGGACTCATGCGATATTTGGGCCTCGATGGCAATCTGCTAGCAGCGTACGATGCACCAGTCAACTTCGCCGACGCATGGAGAGTTATGCAGATGACCAACGACTTTGTTAACGCCAACACTGGTATTTACGACCCTCGACATCTTCACGGTGCTTCCAATCAAGATGTACTGCGTTGGCCAGGTCTGATCAACGGCACTGAGCGTCAATTAGCAGCCAGCTTTGTGGTCACGTTGCTCATGCCCGGCATCAACATGATCTCATGGGGTGAAGAGCAAGCCATGTACACACTTGACAATACCGCTGGCAATTATCTTTATGGGCGTCAATCCATGACATCCTCTCCGGCTTGGAAGATGCATGGTTGCTACAAAGTCGGCACTATCAACCTCAGCGAATGGCCTGTTAACAGCTCCTCCGTAGCCTGTCAGGACGAATCGGTCGCTCTTGACCACCGCGATACCACCAGTCCAATGCACAACGTATTCAAAATGATGAACGAGATGAGGACCAGATACCCTGTCCTCAACGATGGCTTTGTTATGCGCCAGCTCTCCAACCAGACGTATAACTACACTCTGCCTGGCAGTTTCGGGACGCCAACGGAGACCGGTCTGTTCAGCTCCTACCGGGGCGCCAACTCTTTGCTTCAAGATCTGTCTGGTCAGGGCGTCACCGGCAATGGTGAGGTTTGGCTGGTCTATACGAATATTAACGACACGAAGACCTATGAGTCGGAGTGTAGCAGCACTGATGGCCAAGCTCTGCTTGCGCCATATGCTAGTGGTACGACCGTTAAAAATCTTTTTCCACCCTACGATCAGTGGACGCTACAGGATTCGAATATGTCTCTTGGTATCAACGGATCGACCGAGCCCAACGGATGTCTGCCAACCATAAATATGACACGGTACGGCTACAAGGCATTCGTACCTGCGGATTCGTGGCGGGCGCCTTCACCGATGATCAGCAAGTTTATTCTGAATGAGACATACATTGGACACGATCAGAGGGTCATGTCGGTTGCACCGGCTGGTGCTCAAGACAGCTTGACCATGGAGCTGCGCTTCACTGAGCAGATGGATTGCGACTCTGTCCGTAGATCTCTGAACATCTCCTCCTCCACCGAAGATGGCACGACTGCCAGGATTGATACGTCCAGTACCGATTGTTTGACCACAGAGCCGCTCGACACGCCCTTCTTCTACTCTGGCTTGCCCAGTATCTGGCGGTATCGAGCCAACATCACCGGGATTTCCAATGGCGTCCATATCGTCACCGTCAATAATGCTACCTCTCAGGCCGGAACCACATTCACGAACTCCAGGGACAATATCATGTTCCGTATCGGCAAGCCTAATAATCCAATGGTATTCCCTGCAACATCGAATTACACTACCGATCTCCTATATCCAGATAGTACAGGACTCGCCAAGCGGGAGTCTCAGACCGAATCAGGCCTGCACGTCCGTCACGTCGCTCCTGGCGCCGATATGTGGCGCTACAGCCTTACCTGGGGTGCCATCTGGTCTGACTGGTTGCCGTACAACGGTGGTAATAGCTCTCTATCTGCACAAACCTGGACCGGCTCCAAGAAGCAGAACTGGGAAGGCGACCACGTCAAGCTCCAATATTGGTCCCGTATGACTGGTAGTAGCAGTCACATCCAAGAAGGCGACGTCGTCGGCTCAGAATTCTCCACTCGCCGGTTTCCTCACTTGTTCCTTCATGGTTCGTGGAACGAGTACGGATATGATTCCGGCATTCCAAACGACATGGAGCACGCCGACAACTCGACTTGGACATATGACTTCTTGACCGAATGGCCATCGCAGTTTCAGGTCAACGTCTGGGGCATGACTGAGGATGGATTACCAGATGTCTCTGCTGCATACGGAGATGTCGACAACGATACCATCTTGGATCGTATTTCGCCAGTTTCACTGCAGCCTGCTGTTGTGAACGTCACTGATTTACCTCCTTCTCCATACCTGTCGTGGAAGATCATCATCAATGATGGTGATTTGAGATTCTTCCTCGAGCCGTCTGGTAGTCGATGGCGACAGCTGGCGCTGTTTGTTCTACTGGCTACCATCCCATTAGCGCTGGGTCTGCTTGGTATCTGGGGCTATCAACGCATGTTTTATCAGGTCAAGTTCAACCTGACTGGCCTAGTCAACGAGAAAGATTCACTACCGGTGACTATCAGGAAACACATGTCTATGATTTCGGTCAAAGAGAAGCCGGAAGTCACAGAGATCACACCCGATCAGTCGCCGATCGACAACTCTTCGATCATGACCCCAAGACATAGCATCGAGCCGACTATGGCGACTGGTGGTCTTCTTTCCTCCAAGAGACGAACTGTCCTCATCGCTACCATGGAATACGATATCTCGGACTGGAACATCAAAATCAAGATCGGCGGTCTTGGTGTCATGGCTCAGCTCATGGGCAAGCATCTCGCGCACGAAGACATAGTTTGGGTCGTACCGTGCTGTGGAGGAATCGACTACCCTCGCGACACCCCTGGTGAGCCCGTTGTGGTTACCATCCTCGGCAGGAAATACGAGGTACAGGTACAATATCACAAGCTCGACAACATCACCTACATGCTCCTTGATGCACCGGTCTTCCGGCAGCAGACTCAGAAAGAGCCATATCCCGCCCGCATGGATGATCACGAGTCAGCTATCTACTATTCCGCCTGGAATCAGTGTATCGCTGAAGCCACTCGTCGCTTCAACGTGGATCTTTATCACATCAATGACTACCACGGAGCGATTGCTCCTCTTTACCTCCTACCTCAGACAATCCCTTGCTGCCTATCTCTTCACAACGCAGAGTTCCAAGGTCTCTGGCCAATGCGCAACTCGGAAGAGACCGCCGAGCTATGCAGTCTCTTCAATCTACCAGAGAAGGTCGTTGCTCGGTACGTCCAATTCGGCGAGATCTTCAACCTCCTGCACGCTGGCGCTTCTATCCTTCGTCTACACCAGAAGGGCTATGGTGCTGTCGGTGTAAGTAAGAAGTACGGCAAGCGCTCATGGGCCCGCTACCCTATCTTCTGGGGTCTGAAGAACATCGGCGCTCTACCCAATCCCGATCCTTCTGATCTAGCCGAATGGCATGAACGCTACGCCGACCCGAAGACTATCGAGATCAACCAGGAATACGAAGACTCCCGTCGTGAAATGACACGGCAAGCACAAGAGTGGGCTGGTCTTGAACAACGCGAGGACGCAGATCTGTTTGTCTTTGTTGGCAGGTGGAGCATGCAGAAGGGTATCGACCTCATTGCTGATGTGTTCCCTGCTGTACTGGAGAAACATCCTCACGTGCAGCTCATCGCTATTGGTCCCACGATCGACCTCTACGGCAAATTTGCTGCGTTGAAGTTGGATGCCATGATGAAGAAGTATCCAGGCCGGGTCTACAGCAAGCCTGAATTCACGCAGCTCCCGCCTTTCATCTTCTCCGGCGCTGAGTTTGCCTTGATCCCTAGTCGTGATGAGCCATTTGGTCTCGTCGCTGTCGAGTTCGGTCGCAAGGGTGCACTGGGCGTAGGATCAAGAGTGGGTGGTCTGGGCCAGATGCCAGGCTGGTGGTACACCATCGAGTCGCAGACGACGAAGCATCAGATGGCGCAATTCAAGACTGCCATTAGCAGCGCGATCAAGTCCGATTACAAGACCAGAGCATTAATGAGAGCGAGGTCGGCACTTCAACGCTTCCCTGTTGCTCAATGGACAGAGGATCTGGAGATTCTGCAGGCTACTAGTATCAAGGCGCATGACAGATCCATTGGGAAGAGGAAGTCCAACCGCTTCAGCAGCGGATCCGGGACAGCGACGCCGGGTGGCAGCTCGACTAGTTGGTCAACGCCGCATTTGCCTGGTTGGATGTCACCACGCAGCGGAAGTAGCACACCTTGGGGTTTCCAATCGCCTACAATTCGCAGTGCCGCTCAGTCGAGACCCAACTCGAGACCTCCTTCGCCTACTAGGAACGGTGCTGGTGGTTCCTCAGTGGCGCCGTCGGTGGACGGCTCGCCGGTAGTGTCTCGCAGGAATTCGTTTTCGCTCGGCACTCGATCTGGTCCTGGACACGTCTCATACAGGTTGCTGCATTCTGCGCTGTCCAATTCTAAGCTCTCAAAGCGAGCGTCCACAGAAGATGGTTTGCAAAGACAGCTGACCAGAATCGACGACGAGGTCACTATCTCTCCGTCCGAAGCCCGAGAAGCAGAACAAAGATCTCGGCTTGAGCAGATGAGACCTCTCAGCGGGACTTCGTCTGGTAGTGATGAGCATGAGTCTGCACAGGCTTCGACTGGAATGGCATATATCAACAAAGATTTACCGCCAATTCCTGCCATTCCTTCCGAATACCGGGCTAGCCTTCCACAAAGCGCATCATCGCTGAGCCTTCAGCAGGTCATTGACGAGAAAGAGAACAAGGAACCACAAGACTTGATGCCTTCTTTCAATGATCCAACTGGACTATACTTCAAGAGCTTTGCGCAGAAGTTGGAGTCGTTAAACGGTAAGAACTCTGAGACGACGCTCTGCACGGAGGAGTTCTTGGAGCGGTCCGAGAAGCAGTGGTTCAATCGACTTCATGACGCTAGGATGTCCAAGACGACAACCCCAGCTGCTAGTATCCGCGAAGTCACCTCTGACACAAGCTCAAATCGCTCCGATTCCGACCACGACTCGCTCGGTCAATTCCTACTGCCCAGCAACTACAGAGCCCCCTCAGGTCTCCGACGCATCCTCTCCACAAAAACAGGAGACTGGCCCCTCTACGCCTGGCTACTCGCCTTCGGCCAAATCCTCGCGGCGAACTCGTACCAGATCGTCCTCCTCACCGGTACTGTCGGTCAAACAGCGAACGAGCTGTACGCCATCGCAACCGTCTACTTCCTGTTCTCCTGCATCTGGTGGTTCGTTTTCCGCCGTCTGCCCTGCCTGTACGTCATCTCCCTCCCCTGGCTCTTCTACGCCCTCGCCTTCCTTATGCTCGGCATTGCTCCATGGTCCCCCAACACCGCGCGCTACTGGATCCAGCACGTCGCGACAGGCAGCTACGCCGCGGCTTCGGCTTCCGGGAGTTTCTTCTTCGCGCAGAACTTCGGCTCCACGGGCTCCGTGCCGGTACGCACATGGGGTTTCCGCGCGTGCATGATACAAGGCACGCAGCAGATCTGGATCGTCATACTTTGGTTCTGGGGACGCACGCTCACGGCCTCGTCGACTGCTGGTCGGCCATCCACAAGCCTGATCACATACGGCTGGACATTGAGTGCGATCGCCCTGCCACTATCCGTTTTGCTGTGCGCTATCGGCGTGGTGCTCTACCTCGGCCTACCAGCTTACTACCGCCAGCAACCAGGCAGTATACCGAGTTTCTACCGCTCCACGCTACGCAGAAAGATCATCCTCTGGTTCTTCGTCGTAGTGCTCGTGCAGAACTACTTCCTCTCCACCACCTACGGCCGCAACTGGACGTTCCTATGGAGCTCGAAACACGCCCCGGCATGGTCCATCGTGCTGCTGGTCTTCTTCTTCTTCGTGATAGTATGGGCAGGCGTGCTTTGGTTCTTCGCGCACCTGTCCGCCACGCATAGCTGGGTCATACCTATCTTTGCGCTTGCACTAGGGTCGCCGAGGTGGGCGCAGATGCTGTGGTCTACGTCCGGCGTGGCGGGTTATCTTCCCTGGACTGGCGGACCCGTGGCTTCGGCGCTCGTTGCTAGAGGATTGTGGCTCTGGCTGGGGCTGCTGGATAGTGTGCAGGGTGTTGGGCTGGGCATGATTCTCCTGCAGACGCTTGCGAGGACGCATGTTACCTTCACCCTGGTCGCGGCGCAGTCGTTGGGAAGTATTGCGACGATTGTGGCGAGAGCGACGGCGCCGAATAAGGAGGGCCCGGGGAATGTGTTTCCTGACTTCGCGGGCAAGGAGAGGTGGAGAGATGGTTTCGCGCATTATGAATTCTGGTTGGGTTTGGGGAGTCAGGTTGCGGTTATTTGGATCGGATTTTGGTGGTTTAGGAGAGAGCAGTTGAGCAAGCCTTGAGATTGT
Source organism: Elsinoe perseae (assembly GCA_029448695.1). Classification (NCBI taxonomy): domain Eukaryota; kingdom Fungi; phylum Ascomycota; class Dothideomycetes; order Myriangiales; family Elsinoaceae; genus Elsinoe; species Elsinoe perseae. The sequence goes on from JARDAA010000159.1 coordinate 270,648, forward strand.
GTTACTTAATGTAATTATCTTATTATGAATTTCAGACTTCACTTGGTCAATGTTCTGGTCTTTTCGGTAAGCTAAGTGAGGCTGTATTTCCAAGTCTTCGCAATTATTCAGTTATGAACAAGCATAACGCTCCGACAGTTCCGGTCGTTCTGGTATCGAATACTGTCCAATAAAGGACCCGGTGTCTAATGTCAACTCCCATCTTGCTCGGGGCGACGATCTGGTAGAAGACAGTGCTGATGGGATACACAGGTTTAGGGCATGGTGTCCATTTCGACCGCTGTATCCGGTCGCAGGAGAGGGCGATGGGTTGATATGGCTTTAGGATTCTGCGATGCTTTTGAAGCAGTAGCTTTTGTAGGTGCCATTTACGACCAATGGCGTCAATCGTTGTGGACAATGTGGGATGATGGCTGGTGTGTTGAAGAAGAGGGCATCAGGTATAGATAGACATTGACTGTGTAAGAACCAGGAGTTTACCAGAAGGCGGCGCGGCGATAGGAACGAGGATGGGCAGGAAGTTGAAATGTGTAGATCTGGAGCGCCAAGGAGACTGTATAGATAGTTGTGCGACCAAACGAGTACTCACAGTGACGTATCGCGTCGTTTTGGCACCTCTGCGTGTGATGGGCGATGCCAGAATTCACATGAATAGCGGTCCTCACTTTGAACACATGATTGGGAGAATTCGACAGTATGTTAGCATGTGTCTTGTCACGAGTATGGCCCAAGCATGGGCGTCGTTTGGAGTCAGGGATACCAAGACCAACTTCTCGACCCACTTGTCTGCGATACACAGCTGGCAGATTGTGCTTCGAGTTCGCGGCGTAGACTGGCCCGGACGCTTGAGTACGGTTTAACTAAGGGACAGGAGTACGATGTTGAAGAGTAGTGTGTTATGCAACATACGCACCCCATTCGGTTGCGGCCGACGTCCAGATGGTGGCTGATATCGCTTTGACGTGCAGTCAGCTCAAAGCTATGTCTCATCTCAACACAAAACAGTCGCCCTCCTCTGCGGCCGATGTTCATTGCGTCGTCTCTGTTTCTAAGTTGGTGGTCACTCTTCTTTACTGCAACATGCTAAAGGACGCTCGCTAGCATAGGGCCTTGTAATTTTGCTGACCTGTTGAAGTCTTCACATCTTTCTAGACAGATCGTCGCTGATGAGTCAATATCGTGTCACAATTTTTCAAGACATGGGGCTGATAACCAATAATCGAGCGGTCAATGAAAGCTGCATACCTACAACAAAATTGGCAGAAGACCGTGGCAGAAGTCCCGTTGTGATACAATACGGCTGATGCTGTATGGTCTCGGGAGGCCATAACGGCCTTTGCGAATCCTCATCATCATCGCCATCAAGCACCGATCGTTTGCATGTCGCCCTGGGAAGACGGTGGGGGTCAATGATGTGGAGCGACTCGCAGCGGCGGCGTTCCCGGGGAAAGCTGACTCAGCAGATTTCGTTGTGCCTGGAAATTTTCCTGCGATTGCTTTACCACTCTCATCTACACACAGAAATTGCCAATACAGCAACGTTCTCTGCCTTTACTCTCGTTGCATGGTCTTGGTAAGTTCAGCCCCATTTGATCTCATCTTTTGGAGATGAATCCGCAAACCGCATACAAACTAGAGTCTTTGACCTTTCGGGGAATGAAACTGTACTTGCTTGCACGTCAGTCTGATATTTCAGCTTTCACATCAATCGATGGAACATGTTCTCTCGACGCATTGCTGACAATGGACAGGTGTCCCACTGCTGTTTGGTCAAACAAGATAGCCTGTTCCGATGCCGACAGATTCACTATCGACTGTGGTGACAGGCCACTAGTAAGGTGCGACACCTCCATGTACTCCCTCCGTATCAAATGATGAACGCAATTCGTTTATATACGCTGGAAATTACCGGCCGAGGCACTTGTGCCGATGTCGATAACTCAATGGCTATTTCTGACTATTCAAAATCTCACACTCCTCAGCACACGTTGACATGCAAGGATGAAGCTGACTTGGACAGGTACGAGCCGTCTTGACTCCTTCATGCCCTCATTTGATGAATCGGCACTGGGCTCCGATATAAGAATGAGCCGATATGCCATTTTGCGACAGGCCTAGAAAACCTCGTCCACTGATGCGACAACTCACCATTACATGCACGACCAAGATCTGCTGCTGGACGAAGCTGATCAGATGTACAGTATGGTGTCTTCGTGACATTCTCGATCTGTTCGCGCCCTTGTCCCTACGTAAGCCCAACCCCTTCTCTTCGCCCTCGCCTCCATTCAATGATGAATACCTAGATGACGAGTCTTATTCGCGTCAGCGCTGCAGACACCCTTTTTTATAACCATTCATGCATTTTCTGAAAGTTAATGTACCGTCACATCTTCTCAAAATGAGACCGCTGCTTAGCACAAAGACTGACCGTACCAACAGATTGCGTGTAAGCATTCATTTCCACTCTGTCGTTATCGAAAGATGAAACAACAAAACAAAAGACAAGCATATGTCCAAGTCACTCATCAGGGTGGCGCAGACGAGACTTTTCGTGTCTGACCACTGATGGCTCTTCTCGCTTCTTCGTCGACCTCAGTCGGGACTCTGGCTGACTGACCTGCTCAGATTCATCGTTCCCCCGATTGATCCATGCACCTCTCACAGGTATGTCAAAATTCCGTCTTCTCACGCACCTCCTTCGATCTTGCATGATGATTCTACTTTTTATCTCACGACGGTCAACATAGTCAATACATTGATGAGAATGCCTATGACAAGGCAAGAGTCTGACAAGATCTTCCACCTACCTGAATTTGTGCAGCGATAAATTTTGATCATCGCTGACTTGTCGTAGTTCTTTGTCGTTCACGCATGATTATCGTTGTCCACCGTCCACTCGGGCGATCATTCAGCTTGCGCATCTTCAGAGACTTGCTCCCCGAATCTATTCCTCCTCGGCGTTCCATGCTGGTCGCAGTCGAGCCCACACGCGCTTAGCACAGCCCATTGAACCGCACTGATTCCAATCTTCCCTCTCCGTTGTCCATACTCTTCCAGATCCTTCTCCGCACTGCAGCTCAGTATATCCTCCACCGCCTTGGGCATCTTCCCATCAAATCTCAACACATCCTGTATCTCTTCCAACCTGCCACTCAATCTCTTCAACCCCTCGCTCATCATCCTCGGACTCGTCCTCGCCTTTGGCAAGACCAATTTATCCACCTTGCTCAACACTACCTGATGCCCTATTCCCCTCTCGGCCAGCTCTTTCAAAAGAGATTTGTCACTCTCCTTGATCCCATGTTCCGCGTCTACCAGGACAAATGTCCTCCGTAATTGCCTCCTTTGAGACAAATACTTCATGATCTCTACACCCCACTCCTCTCTACTCGCAGCCCCATAGCCCGGCATATCTACCACAACTACTACGCCCTCCTCTCCACCATGACTTGCCGTCACCCTGCCGCCTTCTTTTCCCTCTCCCACCCGATTCACCATCAACTCCTTCCCAACCGCGAAAGCATTCATCGTCCTCGTCCGCCCCGGGCTTTTAGACACATTCGCAGGCGCTTGCCGCGGTCGACCGAAGAGCGCGTTGAGTAGCGAGGACTTGCCGACGTTGGAGCGGCCGAGGAAACATACTTCCGGGTAGGGAGAGGAGGGGAAGGCGCGGAAGTGTGGCGTCGTCCAGAGCACGCGGGGCGAGGGAGAGCGAGCGAAGAAGCGAGAGGCGTAGGAGAGTTGTTGCGTATTGGGAGGAGAAGTGGTGAAATAGGAATGGAGTGTGGGCTGCTGTGGGGTGAGGAGGGTTTCGGATGCTGTGTCATGTGGTGGAGAGGGGGAGGTGGTTGTGGTGGTTAGATGACGCTGGACAGGCCGTGTAGGCGTGAGGCGGACGCGCTTGCGGGCGTGACGACAAAGGAGACGGAGATCCATAACCTGACTACACACTGTGAAAGTCTGTGATGGATGGATCTGAGGGATCTCCACTACCCAAGACATCTTTTTGGAAAGCTTACATGAACGCATGGTCTGTGCTCCGTCTGAAGATCTGCTCGATGTCTTCACATGTCAAATCTCTTTGCCTCGCCTATTTGAGTGAAGTGTGAGATGGCCATGGAGCACGCACCTAGACTACGCTCGCTATACAGGCAGATACTGCGCGAGTTGCCTCTACGACCGCATCCAACAAACAAGCTGTCAAATCCGTCCCCACTCCAGAAACACATCCGGCATTCGATCAACTCACCGGAAGTCGCTACGAAGCCTTTGCAGACGCATATCGCGGAGATGGAGCAATTTGTCACATATGCAAAAGCACAAAGAATGTATACCACATTGATCGAGAGGTATAACCCGGGAATGAACATGAACGAGGAGGACAGAGTGAGGTTGACGGCGAGGAGAGTAGGCATGGACACGACATCACTGGAAGGGTTTGGGAACACGAAGAAGGATAACTGAAGGTGGAAACAATGCCCAATGATCCGAGCAACCCTCTCCCAAGGAGCATCCTGCGCCACGTTTTCCAGACCATCTGAACGGCGCCGCATACTGCTCCAAGACGAAGACTCCCTGAAATGGTTACCACCCGCTGCAGTAATACTCATGCAGCGGTTGCTGGAAGCGAGTTTGTCGACGTGCAGACTTGCTTGAAGAAGGGGTCTAGTGTGAGGGGCTACAAGAGACGCGCCGGCAGAGATGGAGATGAGATGTTGCACGTGACCGTCAGCGGGACTCTTGCAGTCATGTACGACTTCATCAGCCACTGGGAACGTCATTATGGAGGACAGTATGGTGGTCACACTGTCAGTGACGAGTGAATCGCCAGAACCAGGGATTAAGAGCGATGGTATAGACCTCTACTAGAACTATTTGGTCATTCATGCGTTCTCGGTTCGCTCTTATGCTCAACTTCCTGCATCATCAAGATCAACTTCGATAATGTATTGCAATACGTGATTATGCTCAACACCATCCTTGCCGTCTTCACTGGCGTATTTCTGTACTTTTATGATGCGTTCGAATATCTTCTCAACCTCAAGTTTCCCCACCGCCTCCAGCTCTTCGAATGGTGTGACCTCTGGATGTGAGCTCCTCTTCAACTCTTCCCTGGCACGTCTAATCCCATACAGCGTTCCAACAGCGATCAAACACCATCTGCAGCTCACCTTGACCGCCCAATGGCACAATCGCCTACCGTTTCTCCAATCCCATGCTCCAGACCACTACGCCACACAACTCCTCACCCAAATCCTCTCCAACATAAACGATAGCACTACCACGCCCTACACGATCATAGACTTCTGCTCCGGTGCAGGCGGCCCCCTCCCATCAATCGAACAGAAAATCAACACCGCCCGCCAGGCGGCGTCTCTCCCACCTATCACCTTCCGCCTCTCCGACCTCGTCCCGAACCTCGAAGCATGGATCGACGTCGCCTCAGTATCCGACCACCTATTCTTCATACCTCAGCCCGTAAATGCCCTGACCCCTCCCGCCAGCACCATCAGCGTCTCCGCCTGATCACGCTTCCACCTCCCTGATGCGCCAGAAGGCAAGTACAGCGCCGACGAGACCGCGCTGAACGGCACCGTCACGCCTGATCCTCGACGACGCAAGCAGCGCGAGCTAGATCGAGAGAGCGTAATGGAGACGCTGATGGCGGACACGAAAATCATGCATCTTTATTGTCTTGCCTTTCACCACTTTAGCGACGACCAGGCACAGGTGGTGGTCAGGAACGCGCTGAGTAACAGCGATGCGTTCTGCTTTTTGGAGCTGCAGGAGCGCTCGCTTGGGTGCATGGCGATGATGCTGCTCGAGCCTTTCTTGTTGCTGGCCGTGGGATGGTGGTGGTTCTGGGGGAATTGGATGCATTTGTTCCTGATCTATGTAGTGCCTGTGTTGCCTGTCATGCATGCTTGGGATGGGGTGGTGAGCTGTTTGCGGACGAGAACATTCGTGGAGGTCAGAGAGATGGTGGATGGGGTTATTGTACGGGAGAGAAGGAAGCGCGAAGAGGAGTTGGTGCTGAATGGGCAAGGGGAGGGTGGAGGTATCGGGGAGGGCGAGTGGACTATCAGTGAGGCGAGAGTGAGGCATACATGGCCAGCTGGGTATTTGAATGCTGTGGTAGGGATCAGGAAGGATGTGAGGAAGGGCATGTGCTAGATACTGGTCCAGCCGGTAAAAACACGCCCTTTTTGATCCATCGATGCTTGGATGCTCTCCAGGCGTGTAGCGATGGATGTATGCATATGATTGCTCTTGACTACCCACCTTCGATCAATGCGTGCAAGACTGCACTGTGCACCATAACGGGGATCTGGAAGCTGTTACTGCAATTTGAGTGACTTTATATCCGCTATGATGTACACTTTGCCTGCGCCTGCCCCCTGCCTCAATCTTGTCTGACCAATTCTCCTTGACACTCCATTCGACTAGTGGTCTGATGATTGCACATACTTCTGTCCTTGTCGAGTCAATCGTAGGGTACCATCGGTGTAGAGCTTGCGAATCATCGAGTAGCCGGCGGCGAAGAGAGCAACGCTGTTTGTGTTAGCGAATAAAATATTCCTCATCGAGCGCAGGTCTTCTCACCCAAGTACAACACCTTTGGAATGCGTCAGCACAGCTTCTTACACGCTCATGAACCGTGACTTACCGAGAGGAATCAACTCTGGAGGGATCTTCTTGAGCGTTCGCAAGCGCTGGGAGATGGTGTGGGCTAGAGCCTTGTCAATGGCTGATTTCGTCTTGGCTCCTTTCGTACTGACCGCTATGCTCCTCACGCTACACGATCATCAGCACATGCATTCTCAGACTGTCATATTTGACTCACCGGCACTGGCCTCATCATGCGAGGGGTTCCTTGGAACTTGATGCCGCGGGTTTGTTGTGCGATTCTGCTCGCCGGACCTGCGCGGAAGGCTTGCATGACTGGCTGCATACGCAGTGTCTGTGCCAAAGGCATCATGGCTTTTGTGGACAGCATCTTGCGAAAGGTGTTGTGTTTTCAATTCGTGTTGCTGTGCAGCTACAAGCAATCAGTGAAGTTGCAGTCGGAGCAACCCGCGAAGAAAGGCGCACGGACCTGTTTCTTGGCGATCAAGTTCGACGTCAAGCACTCTTCTACAACCCTCCTTCAGGTTGCCATCGCGCTAATACGACGACTACGACTATACAAATCTCAAATCGACTATATAAAACTCGAGAACAATACCGCAATCATGTCTGACGATGAGGAGCGCGTTACTATGCCCTTCAAGTTTGTGACGGGTGCGTTGCCGCGCAGAGTAATTATCAAGGAGATGATTTGCTAACGAATCGCAGCTGGTATGTTTACCCCCCTGGGATATGGAGCTCTGCCAGACACTGCAGACAACACGATAACTTGCATGAGCGATACTAACAACCACGACCATAGGCTTCGACGCTCGCTTTCCGAACCAGAACCAGACCAAGCACTGCTGGCAGAACTACGTCGACTACCACAAGTGCATCCTTGCCAAGGGAGAGGACTTCAAGCCTTGCCGTCAGGTACGAGAAGAGCACCGAAACACAGAAATGATGAAGTGGGAAGGCTGACACCGGAATTAGTTCTTCCTGGCATACAGGTCGCTTTGCCCCAGTTCGTGGGCACAGAGGTGGGATGATCAGAGAGGTAAGGTATACGCGCATGATCGGCAAGCCGAAATACTGATTGTCGTCAGAGGCTGGCACATTCCCGGTGAGACTGGATCAGTAGTTGGACGTGGATTCAGTGGCCAATGTATAGGGAATAGAGGAAGTGCATACAGCTTGAGCAAATCTCATAGTATCAAACCGTCACGGCTTTGACTCCTTCCTCGCCACGACTTCCAGTACAAACACCAACGCAGAGGGTACATTGCTCTTGATTCAGACCGCTTTGGTGGCTGTGAGTCGTTGATGCTGTTGATCATTTTATTTCGCGAGGGTATAAAGCTATCAAGTCTTGTACAAACAGTCCAAAAAGCCAGCTGCCAGCTCTCTCACGATTGTCTTATCTGGCAGACTACCTGCGACTCCATAAAGCGCAGCCGCGTCACCTTTCTTTGCGCCCTTTGCGCCTTTACCATCGAGTATCCGTCGCCTCTCTTTCTCTTTCTCGTCCGCTACGACGGCTTCGAGATCGTGGATCAAGTCATCCACAGCTGCCACAATCGGCAATGTGACTGCCACGTGAATCGCCGGAGGATCTTGCAGAGCGTTCAAATGCCAGCCTTTTGCACTGAGCGCGTCCGCAATGTCATAGATATCAAGCGTCTCGCTCCTGAACGCTACCACACTCACGAGTGGCTTGCCCATGACGATCAAATCTCTCAAGGTCTCCCTCTCCTTGATAGCCTCTGCGATCTGCTTAGCCGCTCCCACAATCTTGTGACAGGCGTCGATGTAGCCGTTCTCTCCGACGCTCATGAGACTAGCCCAGCATCCAGCAATCAGAGCGCCGGGTCTCGATCCGGCCATGTTCGGGCTCGCATAAACTCCTCCCGACCAGTCCGGCGAGATGAAGTACTGATACTTCCTCAATTCGGCGTTGCGGTATAGCACGACACTGTTCCCCTTTGGCGCGAAGCCATACTTGTGCGTGTCAACAGAAATGCTCGTGACACCTGGCAGACGGAAGTCGAATGCCTCTGTCTCGTATCCCGCCTTCTCGAGATATGGTACTAGGAAACTCCCCAGACAGCAGTCCACATGCAGCGGAATTTTGTGCCTGACCGCCAGCCTCGACAGACTCGAGATATCGTCAATGATGCCATGTGGAAAGTTCGGCGCACTGCCCACAAGCAGAACCGTATTGGAGTTCACCAATCTCCCTACCATCCTCAAATCAACTCTATACGCAGGCGCAGGACACGGCACCATTCTGATCGTAATTCCAAAGTACTCCGCCGCCTTACGGAACGCCGTATGCGCCGTCTCAGGAAGGATGATCTCCGGCCTCGTCACGCCGCGCTCTTTCCTCGCCTTCTCTCTCGCGCTCAGGACCGCCATGATGATACTCTCGCTCCCACCACTCGTTGTCACGCCCGCCGCACCATCAGGCGCACTGAAGATCCCCAACACCATCGCCACGATCTCCGCCTCCATCTTGCGCACGCCGGGAAAGACATCGGGATGAATCGGATTCGCCACGCCAAACCTCCCAAAGGCTTCAGTCTGCAGCTCACACAGCTCCTTCCCACCGTGGTACACCGCCCCGCTCACACGTCCGTCTTCCCATCGCGTATGCTTCATGTCCCCCAGCTTCTGCAGCTCCGCGCGAACTTGCTCAGGCGTCCATCCCTCCACAGGCAGGGACGTGAAGCGCGAGGTGCCGGGCTCGGACGGGAGGAGTTTGGCTTCGAGACCGTAGATGGCGGAGCGGATCTGGGCGTCGACGCGGGTGCGGATGCCGGGGAGGGAGATGAAGGTTCGGTATGCGCGGGCGCGGAGGGAGCGGTAGAGGATTTGGAGGGAGAGAAGGGGGCCGTAGCCGTGGAGATAGAGGAGGGCGAGGCGTAGGTGTCGAGTTATGAAGAGGAGGAAGAGCAGGTTGCGGAAGAGGGAGATGGTGGTGAGGAGGGTTTGGCGGCGTTGCGAGGAGGAGAGGGAGGTGAGGGTGAGCTTCATTGTGGAAGTTGATGAAGTGGGCTTGGGCAGATGGAGCGTAGGCAGGTGGTGTTGGGCGTCTAGCGCATCGTTGATGGCAAGGGAGCGGTTGATATCAGATGCTGGTGCCTACAGTGGATGCAATCGTCGGCAATTCTCAGGGTCGCAATACGCTGTAAAGGTGCACAGAACCAAGGCATGCTCGTGGTTGTCAGAGGTGGAGCCACGTGAAAGCTTGCATCAAGCGAATTTTCCGAAGATTTCCGGCGGGACGAGCACAGATCATTGAGGCTGAACTCATCGAGCAGACGTCGAGACCAACGACACACAGCACAAATAAAAATAAGTCATACGTATGGTAGTTTCATTCCATCAAGACATTAATGAGCGTCGCGAGATATTCTCAATTCTATGGCATAATCATAAAGCCGTAACCTGGGTATCCCGTCTACTTTTTCGGTCGTCGCAAAATGGCAGATCAGCAGTGAACGTAGCCATCAGAGTGCGTGTGGCAGGACTGTCATGTCAGGTAAATCCAAGTATTAAAGATGGAATGACTTACATCTGAGGCCGAAGAGGTACCGGATGCAGCCTGAGCGGTGGTTGCAGATGCAGAAACAGAGGCGGCGGCGGACTGGCACATCACCATTCCGTTAGCTTGGGTCTGACATGCCTTGATGCCATCAGTCGATGGACTCAGGGGAAGGATAGAGATACTTACGGTGCCGGAAACAGTAGCGCTGGCAGCGCTGCTTGTCGCGCTAGCGGCAGCGGACGATGATGAGGAGACGGCGCGGAGGACGCCGGCGCAACCTTCGCCAGGGTAGGACACATCGAATCCGTACACGTCAAGAGCGAACATCTGAAGGGTCTCGCTGTTGCGAGTGGTCTCGTTGGGGCGAGCCTGAGCCAGCTCAGTGACATTCTGGTAGCCATCGGCGTAGTGGTCGACAACACCGCCAACAATGTTTGGCAGATGCAGCATACGGTGGAGCAAGTCGGAAGCCCAGTACACGTTGAGCTCGCCATTTGCGACATCATAGCCATAACCACACATGCCTTCAATGGGCATACGGGCGAGGAAAGAAAGCGGACAAATGTTAGTTTCCTCGGTCGCGTTGGCACCACGGTAGTAACCGCCCCAGCCGGTCTGCTCGCACTTGTCGTCGGGATCGTCGCAGCGGAACCAATTCGGGGTCTTGTCGCCATTGATGATACGGTCATACCAGCCAACAGCCTCAGCAGTCGATGCGTTGCCAAAGTACTTCTGGACGTGGGCATCATCGGGGCCGCGGAGCAAGATGTGGTCCTTGGCCTGCTGGGCCATGGCGCGAGCGTCATTCAAGCCCTTAGTGAGGAGAGCGCGCTCGGTTGCGTTGCAGGATGAATGGATGGGGAAGTCGGTGCGAGTGCCCATATTCCACTGATAGCCGGTTGAAGATGCAGCGGGTGCAGATGCCGTGACGGTGACATACTGGACCGCCTGAGGAAGAGCCGCGGCCAGCTGGGTGAGGGCCAAAGATGTGAGGATAAAGGACTTCATGATGGGTGATATGACTGGGATGGAAGAGATTCACGACTGCCAGGTAAGGTTTGATGTAACAAAGTGCCTCGATTCGGGAGGTGACAGGGCGAGCCTCTCTTTATACCTATGTTCATCTCTCTTTCTACCACCTTCCCATGCTATCGCCGTCATCACAGAGTCTGCATGACTACCTTGATGGAGCTGCATAGACCTCGACCACACGGTGGGACTGCAAGTGATGCTCAACAAAGTCACCTCTTTGGTCAGAGAAGCGAAAAGAACGCAGCGGAGTCACCTTGGCTTCCAATAGCAGCACCGAAAGCGGGAGGTGGAGTTGGTTCCTGGTAGATCATGAACCTGGTATGCCTGCCCGAGGACCGTTTGCCTGCAAAGCATGACCATCAAAGTCGCTTGGCTTGCAGTATCTGGCAGTTCTCGTGGCCGAAATTTTCGCCCCGGGATCCGCATCTACGCCGCTGATGAACATGCCAAGGAAGAATAAGTGCGGCGAAGCATACAGCACGTGTCTATGGTAGTATCGGAGTGGAGAAATAGAAAAACGTTGGCTGGGAGCACGCGGTGGCCACAGAACGCAGGGACTTCAGCGTGACCAATGGCAAGGATGAAAGCAGGGCCTACATACCGAAAACACGCCATTCGGTATGCAATGCAGCGAGCCCAACAGGTTGGATCTGCTTTTCAATGGACAAAAAGAGGCGTTGCTCGCATGCAGAAAGAGCAGAGCGTGCGTTGCCGTATGTCTTTCTCCGGTGGATTTGGCTTTCTGGCGCTGTCCATCAGGGTTCATGTCAAGACACCAGAATCCACCTTCGGCTTACCCGACCATACCTGCAACCCAATTGGCCATTCGAAGACTGTTCTAATTGGCCAAGGAATCTCCTCACGGCCCATCCTTGCAAAGATCTTCACAGCTCGCCGTCGCTCGCATGGACATCAATGGTCTTGGCCAGAGCTTGGCATCCCACCGCTCCGCGACACCAGAATGGGCAGGCAAGCAGACCCGGAACCCTTTCAAAAGTTTCTCATTCTCCCATTCAATGCTTTGAGGGTCGAGATCGTCGCGAGAGACGTAGACTTCGCTGTGTTCACCTCTTCATTCGTTCCTCTTTCCCACTTTCACCCAACGACAACAACATGTCCTACAAACTTCCCTTGCTTCTAGCTGGCAGCTATGCTGCTGGCGTACTCGGTCAGACGTTCATAGTCTCGGCTTGTAGCACTGTTTCCGGTCAACAGTATGTGTAACCTCACGTGGTTGTCGCGTGGCAAACGGCCCAAGCAGAATAGACACTGACAAGACACAGAGTATGTCAGGGACCCAGCGGTACTCCTGTGACATTCACTGGCTCTTCTACTGGAGCTTCCGCGTCTCCTACTCTTTCTATCACGTCGGCTCCCGCAACGACTTCCGCCACCGCGACGTCCTCGAGCGCCAGTGTGTCGGTAACAGCCATTTCAGAATGTCACTACCACGGTTCCGCCCCTTTCTGCTTCTTTGGAACTGCCGAGTATGAGATCTTGGATGCACCGACACGTACTGAAGAGCTCGCGGCTCAGTACACGGGCTGTCACAGCCACGGATCGGAAATGTAAGTCTTTTATTTAGATGATGCATCATAAGCTGACTAGTCGTAGGTTCTGCGTTGGCCCCAATGGTCAGGATGTTGCAGTGCGCGCTGAAGGCGCTTCTGCTGGTGCTGAGGAGGATCATGATCACAGTGGTGAGGATGGACATAACCATACCACCACGGCTTCAGTGGGCTCACAGACAGCGACAGGAGAATCAGCCTCCTCTACAGGAGGCGCTTCTGGCGAGATGGACTGCCACTTTCACGTTGGTTCCGGTCTTCTCGCTGTTCTCGCAGCGTTCTTCTTCATGTAGATAGTTGACCGAGTGCAGGGCGGTGTCGAACATTGCGTCCCGATCGGCGGTTCCGAGTCCGAAGGCGAACGAAGCTGTGAACGTCAGACACGCGAATACAACGTACCCCTCCGAGTCGGCATGCTGTTTGTGGTGCTCGTCACCAGCACGATCGGTGAGTCTTCATCGTCGACACGTTTGCCAGATGCGGAAGTCGGAGCCCTTCTTCCGAGTACAAATAGAGTGAAAGACGACCACCCGATGCACCACATCCCTGTGAATATCATTGATGGTTGCTAACGACATGTCATAGCCGTATTCACGCCAATATTGATATCGTCGGTCCTCAAAAACCGAGTTGTGTCCTTCACCCTCCTGCAACTGAAGCAATTCGGAACAGGTGTCTTGGTATCAACAGCATTCGTACACGTGCGCTCCACATCCCTCTGCTCAGCTCTTGCATGTACTGACCAAGCATGTTAGCTCTACACTCACGCTGAGCTAATGCTCACAAACTCCTGCATCACCTGGCCAGAGCGCTATGAAGGCACGACCGCTGCCATCGTGATGGCCGGCATCTTCATTTCTTTTTTGGTCGAGTACATAGGCTCGCGCCTCATCATTCGCATGTTCTCCAAAGACAATGCGTCCGGCGAGACTGGGAGTATGCGCGACAGTGGCGCCGACAGCGGGGAGGAAAACAGCAAAAGCACCGCCGAAGCCTCCCTTACGCACATGGGCCACGGCATGAATGACCATGCTGGGACCTTTTTTGCGCATCCACAGCAGCAGAAATTGAGCGTCATGGTCGTCGAGGCGGGGATCGTTTTCCACTCTATCCGTACGTCACCTTCCTCAATCTCCTCCCCCGAATCCGCGTGTGCTAATCAAGCGCAGTAATCGGCCTCACCCTCATCGTGGCAGGCGACAGCGTCTTCGGCTCTCTCGTCGTCGTCATCATCTTCCACCAAATGTTCGAGGGTCTAGCACTCGGCTCCCGTATCGCTGAGCTGCCCGGTACTTCGACCAATAGCATTGCGCCCGTCAGCATGCTGACAAAATACCTCTACGCTGGCGTCTTTGCCTTGATCACGCCGATCGGTATGGCGATCGGCCTAGGCGTGCTGGATAACTTCAATGGCAATAGCCCTGGTACGTTGATCACCATCGGCGTGCTGGATGCGCTCTCGGCCGGTATCCTGGCGTGGGTGAGTCTGGTCGAGATGTGGGCGGGTGACTGGCTGCACGGTCCGCTCGCGAGAGCGAGCGCGAAGGTTGTCGGCCCGAGTATCTTCTCTTTGATGACGGGAATGTTGTTGATGAGTGTGCTTGGGAAGTGGGCATAAAGCCCGGGCGGACGAGGGTTGAAGGGGTCGAAGAGATAGGGGCGGTAATGACCTTATGCTATTGCATGGGAGGGAGCATTCGTTTTTGCGAAGCGAAATGACAAAAGGACATGGCATAGATAGGTTACGATCACTCTTTACGAAATGACTGGCAAAGCCGCACATACTACTCAAGTTTCACAATGTGCTGGTAGTACCCATCTCTCGGATAGTAGTGCGATGCGATCGCAAGCAAGGCTCCAGTTTCTCAACGTGCTGATAGTACTCGTTCTCGCGGAGTGAGGCCAGCGATGAGGGCGTATACGCAGTTTCTGCATCACGGCATGCTGGTAGTACTCTCTCTTTGAGGGATGACTCGCGACGAAGACCATGCACTCTACTGTGGTCATTTGCCAGCGCGGCACATGTCCAATGAACTTGATGAGAATGTGTGGTGTAGGGATACATTATATTCCACGACTTTTCAGGCTAGACATTATCCAGTATCATATGCTCGCTCTTTTTTTTGACCTTGATTCTTGAGCGATTACCTACTCCTTATATGGAATAGGCAGCGCACGACCTAGCCTTCTCAAGATCCTCGGCACAACTGGCACCGCCGAGCCAGTAGCCGTGACCGTCTCGGAAGCAGTGCCGCTTGTTGGCGTCGGCAATGGCACATAAGGCTCGGTATGCGTGGCCTTGGCCTCACCATCCGTGCTCAAGTCCTCGGTGACAGCGATCTCACCGGTAGCGATATCGTAGTGGTAGAGCGTCCTGTTGAAGATTTCCAGTGTCGCGAGAGGCTGGTAGTACGGCGCCTCGTGGCCTGATTCGTACAGACGGGTGAAGGAAAAGTTGCCGAACTGCCTGACCTCGCCGTATTCTGAACCATCAACGATGACTGGTTCGTACCCTGCAGCGCGGAATTGATCGGAATGAGTGTAGTTGACGGCGAGAGACACGGCTTCGCCTCCGAACCAGTTGCAGATATAGTCTGCGTCGCCGTAGACTAGAGAGACGCGGACGGATTGGTTGAGAAGGTATTCGAGGTCCTCAATGAAGTTGTCGAAGACGAAGTCGCCGGTCTGCTGGAAGGCGTAGTAGATATCGGTGTTGCTGGTTGTGTAATTGAGGTCGACACCGATAGCCTGCTGGACAGATGCTTGCTGGAGATAGTCGGCGAAGTATTCTGGTGGAGTGGGGTCATTGTATGGGTGACGAATATCGTAGACGCCACGCCCGCCGAATGAGTAGTATGGACCTTCGACGTTGTCTCGGCACATAGCTTGAGCTTCGGAGCAGATAGCGTCAGTTGCCTGGTCTAGCGGCGGTGTTGCGCGAGCTTCACGGCAGTATTGAATCTGCTCGAGACAACCGTTGGGCATGTGTGCCGCAAACTTCATGTAGTTGTAGACGGTATCGTTGATTGCCTTGATGCCATAAGTGTTGTTGACCGCAAACTCGGGATAATATGGCGCCTGGGTGTACTCGTCGATAATTCCATTAATTATACCAAGAGCATTAAAGTTGAGAGGAATACCTTGAACGCTACCGTTGTTGATAGCCTTGTTTTGCTCGTTGAAGTAGTTGTAAAATGCTGGACCGTAGTGTCCACCGTAAGACTCGGTCCAAAGGTTGAACTCCTTGGACTGAACCTCGGGGTCAAGCTGTGGCAGGCCGCTGTAGAAGCCCTGCAGCACATGCCATGCTGCGACCGCCGCCAGGTCAGTTGTGTCAACCTCGGTGGCATTGATGACCGGCCAGCGACCGTAGTCGCTGCCAGTGGTATCATTCTGGAAGGAGCCAGTAGCGTTGTTGAATGACCCTAGACCCTTCTCGCCATAGCTGAAGCCAACGCCCACAGGCTGACTGAGGAACAGCATGTTCGATACCTCATTCCAGGCATAGGGTTGATCTGCGATTTGAGATCTTCGGTGATGTTGCAGGGTCCGAGCTCTGCAAGAGAGTCAGCGTCTATAGTCGTCATGTGCTGATCATAATATGTACCTTGGAACAGTCCGATCAGAGAATCACTGCCTGGCCCGCCATTGAGCCAAAGAGTAATTGGGTCGCCTGCGGGGTCACGACGGGATTCGAAGAACCTATGTATGTCAGTTCCATATTTCTGAATATCACAAAGGTCAATGGTCTACCAAAAGAAGACGTGAACGTCTGGGGCAAGATCGACATATCCGGAGTAAGAGTTGACTCCGGGTGTAGTCTCGCAAACTCCCTCTGTGCCAGGCTCTTTATACGAGATGGTCACATTGGTAGGGGTCTATATGAAGCTAGCACGTTCTTGTGGTATTGCTGACATGCTTGCTTACGGTGATGGTCTTGACGCCGCTGGGCTCACCAGGTAGATATTGCCTCTTGACAAACGGCCTTCCAAGTTTAGCACCCACAAAAGCTGAGGTCGTAGAGACCTGCAGCGACAGCGCAAAAGCTGTGGAGATGATACTGCTGTACAACATCCTTGTCTCACTTGATTGGTAACAGCAAAAAGCTCGCAAAAGGGAACCATTATGTGGGCATCGTGAGAATATATAGCTTCCAGCTCAGATCTCCTCACCTAGAGCTACCTACCTTTTCGAGACAAACAATCGAAAGGATGCCCGCCCTACAAGCAGCTCATCGGGGTGGGAGTCAAAACGCAATGACCACCATCGCCGTCAGTCCTATCAAGCTTCTCCAAGCTTGATTAAGCACGCTGCCGAGCAAGATCAAGCTCTGCGGCGCATTGACAAGCATGGAGCGGGGTCGATCTGGGCTGTTTCTGTGCAATTTACTGATATTGCTCTATTGCACAGTCGATCGCGTGAGGTTGAGTTGGTAGCATGAACGCTATAGCCGTTTGCGGCAGCTGGGACGTCAAGTCGCAATGGGCCCCATGGTCGAAGGAACCGAGAGTACATGGCAGAGGTCTGCAAGTTGATGTCACGCAAGATAGGCGGTGTCAGGGCAAAGTCAAATGGCCTGCTTCTTTTGGCAAGATGGAGATGATCGTTCAAAGTTTCCAGAAGGCCTGAGGAGATTGCCCGCTGCCAAGCGATACCCCTCGGATCACCGGACTAGGGGGGGTCAAACCTCGTGATATGACGACAAAATACTCGCTGTAAGTAGGCGAGAATGGTATAGAACACCCTACAGCTATAGCTCCACTACGCGTGGTCGAAATATTGGTCTTCCAAGGGTATCTACTAGTACAAGACGCTCATGCCTGCTCAAAGCCATAAATAATTTCACGTGCTTTCATCTACCATCGTCCCATTTACACCATTTGTCTCCGGCTCCGGTACCATAGATACTATGGCCATCTTGGATAGTCAGCAAAGACTTCTACAAGAGCATGCAGACGGCAGACTTACCTTTCGTCCTACTGCAAAAGCCAGTCTCTCTCCCTTTACGTCCCAGCTCAAACTTGGCTCCGTGGCATCATCATCATCAGGTAGATGATTATCGTCTCCCTGATACCAATTTGCAGGTGCTGCTTTCCAAGATAGGAACTCTTTGATCGATCCATCGGAGACATCCCAAACCCTGATGGCTTCATCGCTCGCTGCTGCCAGTCGTGGCCGGACGGTGTTCTCCAAATCCGAGGATGGAGTCCATGAAAGTGCCAGAGGCGGTTCTTGCTGTTCCAGCTCCAGGGTGTTGAACAAGTCAATCGAGTCAGAGGTAGCATTGAATAGACAAACCTTGCCGGAATGGTCATTGACCAATCCGATGGCAAGTCGCGAGGGTGGCTGGGTGCCCTCATCAATCTGTGGATGCTCTGAGAGCTCGGACTTGAATGGTAGAGACGGCTCGAAGCACATTGCGGTAACCCGACTGCCTGCATCTGGAGATAATGCCAGAATCGGACCATGCGTCCAACTTTTACCATCCTTCCTCAGCGTGCAAGTATGGCCGCTCGTCGTCGAAACAGATATAAGCAACTCATGTCGCCAGTCGTAACGAACTTTGTCGAAGTTGATGTCTATTGGCACTGTATGCACGTAGTCTTGTAGGAGCCGAGGACCATCCGACTCGTCGTTGCCCTCAGTATCGCCAATTGACCACACGGACACCAGACCCTTTCCACAGACGGCGAACGAGGTCTCAGATATCGGCGCGATATCGACAACAACATTATCCTCGACCTCACCGAACGCGGTCGGCCATCCGTGGTGTTGTGGCGAGGTCACATCTCGAGCTTCTAGCACGCTTCGCTGCCCATCAGTGGATGCCGTGAACAGTGTGTTGCCAGATCTTGTGTATCGCAAGACTATTGTGATCATGTTGAAGACATCGTCATAAGGTCTCTTGTCGCCCAAAGGACTCACGTCGATGAGATGAGCCTTGTAGTCTTGCACTCCATCTACCCTAGGCGGAGCTTGAACAGCACACGTGAAGTACTGCCCGCTTGGATGCCATGTGACCGCGGTGACCGTGTGCTCATGCGACATTGGAATTGGATCCATGTTGTCTATGCTTTGAATGGGAGCGTCTGAGGCGGAGACTTCGTAGACCCGACATAAGGACTCACCAGCTGCCAGTAAGAACGGGCTGAGGACATTTGAGGGACTCCACGCGGTATGCAGTATCGACACCGGTAGGCTTTTGTCGATCGACCAGTACATGGTCTTTGTCTTGATCTTCTTCTTCTTCTTCTCTTCTGTTTGTGTGCCCATTGCTTTTGTCTCAATGATGATCTGTTCGAGCGGCTCAGACTCGGACTGCGCACGATCCTGCTCCGACGGATTTGAAGTCCGGTCGTCCTCGTCCCCTCGATCGTCGACCTCCATAGCATCTCCATTCGTCATGACGTCTGAGGCATTGCTCTGTCGCACGCGCTTCAACGACGGAATAGCAAATTCATCTCGATCGTTGGATGTGTACACACTCTGCCTTCGCGATAATGACTTTGTCCGCTGCGCTTGGAAGTCGACGTCGGCGGAGGTAAGGTTGAATCGACGGGTGCCATTTGCGACGGTCGCTTGCAATTGGTCGTGGAAGAGTCCATCTTGAATGATATGAACAAGCTCATGTTGCTTTACAGCTGGCGCGAAAGGTAAGTCTTCGGGATCTCGGAATTCATCGTTGCGATACCATTCGCGGTAAAGAGATTTGGCTGCGGTCTCAAAGCCGGATTCTTGCAGGTAACGAAGCACGAGATAGTTTACATGGTCGCTACCGAGTGCGCCATCGCCCATAGTTGGCTATTGAGAAGTCTGCCTGTGCCCGACCGCGTAGAGATGATTGATACAGTTGTAGAGAATGTCGCATTGACGTGATACCAAAAGAGCAGGGGAGCAAAGAGATGGGATTCATGAGCAAACCAAGATTACGGATCTCACATTGGACATGTGGATTCGATGGTTGATCCTGCAAGGGTAGCCGCCAGATTGACGCTAGAGGTGCGGCCCGGAGTTTGGCGATCTGCAGTATCTGGGGATTGCGAACGTGAGCTCTCTCCAAGGGATTCCCAAACGTCTTCAACTTCTTCGAAACATTTCAGACACTGCAGCACAGCAATGCCGATCAGCTTACGATAGCGACCCCAAGTCACTTTGGTCATCGCCAGCTATTCATCGAGCGCCAAATCTTGTCATCACAGCTTTCAATGCCTCGAATAAATATCCCTCCATTGACAAGGGGTCTGATCGTTGGTCTTCTGACCCTGTCTGTCCTCAACACGGCACTTCGCTTTCGATACACGGCTCCACTACTACAGCGCAATCCTGTTGGAGTGCCATTCCTGACCATAGTCCCGAATGAATCTCTCACCTCACCTTGGGTCATTGCGACAGCTGCCCTGATCGAGCAAAATCTCGTGAGCCTTACAGCCTCTGGCTTGACCCTTTTCTATGGAGGAAGGTACCTGGAAAGAGCATGGGGAAGTTCTGAATATGCAAAGTTCATGGCGTTTGCCATCTTAATACCCAATCTGTTGTCCTTTACCACGTACTGGATCTGGTACATTCTGAGCGGTAATGAGATTCGAGCGTGGGTATTTGCCGGTTCCGTGGAGGCATATATGCTAATAAGTTGGTAGCAAGACGACGATCCATGGCGCTATCGGTCTGGAGGCAGCTTTCCTTGTAGCGTTCAAGCAACTTGTCCCGGAGCACACCGTATCACTCTTCAAGTCTTTCATTCGCATCCGCGTCAAGCACTTTCCAGCGATTTTTGTTCTTCTCAACACCATTTCTGGACCATTACTAGGCACTGACACGGCACTATTTCTTGGATGGTATGGATTTCTAACGTCCTGGATCTATCTTCGATTCTACCGCGTCGCACCATCGGTCATCTCTACATCCACAGGAGAAGGGTCCACGGTAAAAGGCGACGCGAGCGACACCTTCGCCTTCAGTCAATTCTTTCCTGAGCCCATTCAAGTCGTTCTTGCGCCTATCTGTGACCAGATTTACAACGCGCTCGTCGCCGCCCGAATATGTACTCCCTTCTCGAATGAAGCAATCGAAGCGGGTAATGAGCAAGCTTCTGCGCGGGCGGAAGGTGGTTTACCGAGTTTGATGAATACTAGAGGTGGTCGTCTTGGTGGGAGACGGGAGGAGGCGGAAAGAAGGCGGGCGTTGGCCTTGAAAGCGCTGGATCAGCGATTGAATGCTGCAGCCGCGACTCGTGGTGCTCAGTCCGAAGAGCGTCCTGCGCCCTCGGCGGCAGCGCCTGCAGCAACCTCAGACCCTCCGCCAGCTCCAAAGCCTGAAGAAGATGCGGCTCAGGCGTGATCAAATCAAAAGTTGCCTGCCTGATATCCAGCTTCCGTGCCTCCATCGAGTGCCGTGCTGCCGTGAGCGTTCATCGTCGACACCTAGTCGTTCAGAAGGATGTCGAGTTGTCTTCCAGCCTCTCGTATATGCGTTGCTCATGTAGAGTGAGCATGTTGTATCCAGTGTAGCCCCAGCGACGTTGGCAGTGTAGGGCTCTCGGAGCATCGCAGCTTCGAGATCATGCGACGTGCCACATGAATGTGTGCTTCTGCAAGATGTTTATCTTCATCCCCAGCTTGGCTTGACCTGGTCTGCCTTGTGCTCGATGAAGAAACCTGGCTCTGGCTTTCGGAGCTCCTTCAAGGTTTTGTTGGTGATCTTGTTCTCAACCTCTTGAACATCGACAAGTTCCTTGACATTGAATATTTGACCTGCGATCTCGTGATTTACCGGAAGGTAGACGGTCTTCATTCGCTTCGTGAGGCCCAATGCTCGAAGTGTACCGGCGTACTTCTTTGGCAGGCCGATCGCAGAGCGGAGGAGGGTAATGCGGAAGTACGGCATTGCTGAAGCTTCTGCTGAGACTGTAATCCAGATCGTGAACGTGATGTCAGCCGAGAATTATCGCGACTCTTACTATTGAGGAAAAGTTGATAATGGAGCTCGAGGTCGAATATTTCCAGCAGGGCGGAGGACGGGCCGGCGTCCCCGCCGGCCATCAACATCTCCACCTTGACCTTACATTCACACTCCCGACCTCGACAATGCCCTGATCGCGCGTGCGGTCAATTCACCATGGCAGACACAGAGGATGTCGCCAACAAGCTCGCGGAGCTGCTCCGGAATCCGGACGACCTGGATAAAATCCCCTCGCTACGCGCCGAGTTTACCAGGAAGAAAGCAGCTGTGGACGACCAGCTCCGACTCGGTCTCAAGGATCAATTGGAAGTGACGCAAGCCGGAATGACGAGCATCAATGATGGTCAAAGAACAGTCAATTTGATCAAGGAAGAGATGATGAAAATCGACAAGCTATGTGCTGAAGCCCAGAACATGATCAAGGACTTTCCCTTCGTGGACAAGATAGCACAGACACACCGCAACTTTGCGCAGGTAGAACAAATGAAGGCGCACATAGATTCCTTTGGAGAGCAATTGGATGAGCTGGAAGGTTTATTAAGGGAGGACGACCAGGATATGGAGAACCAGCCGAACCTTCTGGCCATCCACTATGGGTTGACGAAGCTTCGAGATGTGCGGGATCAGGCCATGGATCAGATCAAGCTTGAGGAATCAGGACTGGAGCTCATACAGAATCTGCAACTCCCCAGTGGCGCCACATTACAGGACTATTTCAATCGTCTGGACGAGGTTGTGGACTGGTTTGACGATCACGTTGGACAGGCGTGTATGAACCTGATACCGTTGGTGCAGTCTGGTAACAATGGTATGATTGTGCGGCTGGCTATCATCGTAGAAGAGGAAGAGAAGAAGGATAAAGCTGTCAAGGCGCTCCAGGATGCTCAGCGAGACTTCAAGGATCTCGCATCACGATTCAAATCTATGAACTCTGGTCAAAAGGAGCTGCGTGGATACAAGGAGAAATTCTTGAAGGCGATTGAGCTGAATGCAGAGAATCAATTCGACGGCTCTTCACAAGTCTTCCTGGAGGATCCTGACAAGCTGGAGAAATCTGTCCGATGGTACTTCAATGATCTCAACACTGTCAAGCTGGGTATGGCCAATCTCATGCCCAAGAAGTGGAAGATCTTCAAGACTTTCACCTCAATCTACCACAACCAGATGCACGACTTCCTGATCGCCCATATCGAGAACCCTCAACTCAATCCGCCGCACATGCTTGCCATCATTCACTGGGTGAGCAAATATTACACAAAAATGGAGAAGCTCGGTGTAGCGACAGACGACCTTCGACCTCATGTGATCGACAACCGAGAATCCGATCTGGTTCGCGAGTACCGCCAGCTGATCATTAAGGCGGTAGAAGAGTGGATGGATCGCATGACTTTAACAGACCGCTCGGCTCTACTCGAGCGGAAAGAAGGCGCCCTCGATACCGACGAGAACGACTGTCTCCGGACAAAGACGCTCGGCGACATGTGGCGCATGCTCCGCGAGCAGCTCTCTGTAGCCGCCTCATCCGACCGCCCAGATGTTGCCGAAGGTGTCGTGGACGCTATGATGCGCTCTCTCAAGTCCAAACAATCCATGTGGGAGAAGCTCGTTGACAGTGAGACGAGCGGGTACAAGAGCAAAGAGCTCACTCAGGCGCAGCAAGACAACATGAACTCGCTCTTGGACTGGCTCGTCGCCATTGCCAACGACCAGATCGCCTGCATCGACGACCACGAAGAGCTCGGCGTGACCAGCTACCTGACCATGTTTCGCCGCGACTACGAAACACTCGTCAGCCCTGGCTGGTCCGCTCTCGCGAACTTGGAAATGGACAGTCTGCGTAATGGCTACGTCGACCTCGGCACTCACTGCATCGCGCTTTTCGCACAGCTGCTGTTTGTGGATTGCCGGACTGTGTTCGCAGAGCAGATCTTCACACCGCAATGGTACACGAGCAAAGGCATGGGCACTATCATCGCGACTATTGGCGACTATCTGGAAGATTACGAGCAAGTGGTGCATCCTTCGCTGCGGGACATCCTGATCGAAGAAGTCAGTGATGAGCTGTTGGTGCGCTATCTAAGCTGTATCAGCAGCACCGCTAGCTCTGGTCCCAGTCTACCGGGCGTGAAGAAGGGAAAGATCCAGTTCCGCCGGAACGATGCATTCCAAGAGAAGATCAAGGAAGACGTGGTCACAGTGTTCACGTTCTTCGGCAAATACGAGGATGTCTTCCCTGGTGTCAAGGATCGCTGGAGGGCGGTCAATGCCTTCGTAGAGCTGATAAGTGCCGATAAGGGACAAGGAGTCGTGGACGCTTATGCACGTTTCAAAATGGGCTACTGGGACGTTCAGATCGCGTGGGTAGAGGCCGTGCTCAGGACCAGAGACGACTTTGATAGAAACATGTTGGCTGCTGTAAAGGCCGCGGCGGCGCAGGTGCAGGTTGAACGAGGGCCAGAGACGGTGATGAGCAGAGTAAGGTAGCGGAAAGCGTGCACTGGCAAAGCATAATGACGCATGGCGGGATCAGATCTTCAGCGAGGCGTTTGGAAAAGGAAACATTTGTATATACCCGTTCTTGCCATGGATGTCTTGGATACCATGCATGAATATGACTTTTGATCAACGACTCCGCTATGCGTATCATCTCCGTCCCTTGGCCGCAGCAGTCTTCGGCCTGAACTTCTTCGAGGTTCGTCCAACCTGCACTCGTTTCTTGACGCCGCCTCCACCACCACTCGAGCCTCTCTGCTTTTCAACGCCGAGTCCCTTTCTGTTGTTGAACTTGCCAGCCTTGCCATCTCTGTCTCCTCTACCAGGACTCTCCTTTGCAGCCCCATTCACCTTTGCCTTCAACGCATCCTTGACTTCATTCTCGTCCACCTCCTCGTCCTCCCCTCTGACATTCTTGAACTTCAATTTCCCCTTCTGGCCTCTTCTCGGCGCATGCTTATTCTTAATCGCCTCAACATAAGCATTGATGCCTCCTTCAAGCGTGCCATCACCAGGATCCTTCCCGTCCAGTTGTCCCTCGTCATCGAACGCCATCTCCTCATCACTTTCCTCGTTAAACACCAACTTCCCATCAAGATCCGTCTTCGCCTTCTTCTTCTCCCTCACCATCTCCCTCTTAGGCTTCGTACTACTCACGTGCGCCAACGCTCTACGGTCGAGTAGATCAAGCGGCTCGTCCTCTTCCTCCGTGATGAACGTGCCTTTCTCCTGCACTTTGCGCTCCGCTCGCGCCTTACCCTTCGCCACAGCACGCCCGAGCACCTCGTCATCACTGACATCGCTCTCGTCGCTCCCCTCCAGCACAGCATCGTACTCGCTCTCGAACCTGCCTCTACGGTCATCATCATCCCCATCGACGTCCATCTCCCCAGCGTCCTTCTTGCGTTGCGCCCGCTCCTTCGTCTTGCGAATATTCTTGACAAGCGCCTTGTCGCTCTCCGGCGTCCAGCGTTCCACCGTCTCGACGCCGAAACGCTTAATCATGCGCTCGAAGATATGCTTCACCTTTGCCTTGAAGTGCGCCTTGTGCTCCCTGCTCCATTTGCACAGGTTGGGTATCAATGTCTCGAGACGCGGCCGCATCATGTCCGTCGGCAAGCTGAGCACGCACACTTTCACGAAACCGAGACACGAGCGCACAATCTCCCGGTTCGCGGAGGTAAGGAAGAGGTCGATTGTCGCGACCAGCTCGGAGACCGAGTCGCGCGCTAGTGTCTCCCGGAACTCGTACAGGATGCGGGCGAGCGCGGTGATGCTGGCGGAGATCATGTGCGGCGTCGAGCCGGCTAGACCGGCGGAGAGCATGGTCATGTACTCTTCGAGTGTAGCGGGGACGTCGGGCGCGTCGGACGCCATGTGTGGGACGCGGCTGTTTTTGACGACGCCGCCGCCGGTGGACATGCGCGCGGCCATTAGGACGAGCAGGTCGAAGGCTGAGGTGCGGGCTTTTTCGTTAACTTCTTTGACGGCAATGACGACTTCGGAGATGATGGAGGGGATGAAGCTTAGGTCGGTGGAGGGGAGAAGAGGGATGAGAACGGAGATGGCCTGGAGGCGGTCATGGCGGGCTGGAGCGGTCGCTGTAGGTGCTGCTGCAAGGAGCAAAGCTTGGAGATCAGAGGCGCGGGCTGAGAGGGCTTCTTGTCCTATCGGAGATTCTGAGAGACGAGGAATGAGCTTGTAAGCTTTCTTTTGGAGTTGAGGATCGTTGTCCTTATTGATGACAGCAGAAGCGATGGTGAACAATTGGGGATACGTCTCGCGAGGCAGGTGTACTGACATGGTGATGATGAGATCCAAAAGGGTATGAGAGGTCGGTGGCATTTTAGTTCCTTTAGTTGCCTGATCTTTCTGCTTGTCGGCCTGTGTTTGAGAGCCTTCTTCAGCAATTGCATCCGAGAGAAGACCGGCCACGCGAGTGAAGGTCTCTGTCAGCTCAGCCACCGGGATGATGGACAAGTATGCGTTGATGCACTGTAGGATCAGTCCGCGGTATTGGGGTAGAGTTTCTCCATAGACATTGAATAAGACTGCCAAAAGATTGCTCGCAAAAGTCGACAGATGGTCTATGTTCTGCAGTGCTTGGGATTTGCTTACACGTCCCTGTGCCAGCAGATCATTGCCATCATCAATAGCAAGCACAGCCTGATTCGAGGCTACAAGGTTCTGGAGCGCCCTGCAGAGATTCGTTCGTAGCTGTGGTTGCTGGTAGAGTAAATTCGCCAGAAGCTCGGCAAAAGTCTGATCGAATGCTTCAGTGACATCCAGTGGAAGCTCGCAGTAACCCGGAAGGGTGTCCCAGACCTGCTGGACAATCGTATCAAAGATCTTGACTTCCATGGTCTTTGCTGCCTCTCCATGATCAAGTACCCTCTGAAACATGGCTTCGCTAAGGGGGACAAGCTCCTGCCGGAAGTGTGCTAATTTTGTGTTACTCGCCGCTGTTCGCATGAGCGGTAGCATCCAGGCACGTCCGGTTTGTCCTCTCTTTGGCTTGACCAGATTTAGGGGTAGCACGCCCAGAACAAAATCTGGCCCTGCTGCTCTGATGGCCGCCGAAATGACAGTATCGGCCTGTTTCTTGCCAGCGAAAGCATCGTTGCTCCTCAAATCGCCTACTGCCTTGAGCGCATTCCGTAGTGCTGGGTTTGACCGCCATCTGAAAGCTTCGAACATGGCGCCGACTACATTGAAGACTTCCATCCAGGCAGCCTGGTATTTCACACTCAAGAGATCGTCAATCGATTTTGCTAATTGCTCGAATATCTTCTCATCCATGATGCTAGGCTCTAGAATGACGCTAGATGGCACACAATTGCTGAGAAAGCTGACCAGACATTCGCTAGCGCTGACTCTGATATTGTGACTACCAGAACTCAAGAAGCCAGCAATGGTGTTGAAAAGCTCTGGCAATTTCTGAAAAGTCTCCTCGGCGTCGATCTGTGCTGCGACATCATACGCTCGACTCAGCACCGCGATCCAAGGTGGAAGAAGCTGTGCGTCGTCCTTGTTCGGCTGCAATTCTGCGATGACCTCCAGAAGTCTTGGAAGCTTCGCACTTGATAGCTCGTCGGCAAGACCGCTGAAAAGCAGCTCGAACACTTCGAAAGCTGCCATGACAAGGTACTCGCTGCGGCTCTTTGCAATTCCCAGCAGGAGCTCACATAGCGCATCGATCTTTCTGGTTGGCCAACCGTTGGCGGCGGTCGCCACAGTCTTGATCAGTTGCAAACCATGTATCAATTGTGGTTCGTGCCCTTCCCTCTCTGCTCGATTCCGCTTTGTCTTTCCAGCCTTTTGCGCCTCTTCGGCCAAGATCTTCAATGCTGCCTCTGCACATTGATCTGCCGCAGGGTGATCTAGAGACGGACTCGGTGGGGGATTCTTCAAGACCTTGGCCAAGGCCTCAAGCGCTCGCTTTCTTACTTTAGGCCGAGGATCGACAGAGAGATTTAAGAGGCCTGCCACGGCTCGGCGTGGAGAGACAGAGGAAGATGGTAAAGACCAGGACTGCGAGTCTTGCACGACAAGTAGTGATTCGAGACAACCAATCGCGCTTCGTACTAAAGGTGCTTCGGCATCTTGATGTGTGAGCGCAGGGGCAAGTCCAGAGAGAATCTGAGAGAACTTTGCTCTAACAAGCGGTGCAGGGACATGAGGCGTTACGAGATCGAGCAAGTATACAACTGCATGTGCTAGGTCTTTGTTCGTGATCCTTTCTCCCAAGATGTACTGTGGGAGTAGCGACAGTAGTGCCGCAAAGTAAGCGGTGGGGGTCAATTCCGCTTTCTGTGCTCGTAGAGTATCGTCGATGCTTGACAGAACGACTGCATTGTGTTGTTGATTTTGCAACTTGGGCTGCGAGCGTATCTTGTCTAGTCTCTCCACTAGAGACATCTTGTCGCGGCTTGCCAGTCTGCTGTGAAATATCTCGAAACGATCGTCACTTTGCCGGTAGAGAATTAATTTCTGCCGGGTCCGTCAAACAGCGGGTCAAAGGCGGTGAACAGGTCCGCAATGTAGTGCGCCAGCAGTTGCTGGGT
Source organism: Elsinoe perseae (assembly GCA_029448695.1). Taxonomy (NCBI): domain Eukaryota; kingdom Fungi; phylum Ascomycota; class Dothideomycetes; order Myriangiales; family Elsinoaceae; genus Elsinoe; species Elsinoe perseae. Next base: position 298,919 of record JARDAA010000159.1, read on the forward strand.
ACCTCAACTACCCGAATATGGCGAGAAGACCAGTATGCCCACTTCCATGCGCGTCTCGTGAATCCTTTCATGCGCGCCTCGTAAATCTGACCTCTTCTTACTATCGTTGATCGGAATTTGTGTAGTATTTGCGCTGTAGCCTACGCTGAAATGTCTCCTGCGATCGGAGGAACTTCTACTCCCAATGAATATCGACATAGAGCATTACTTCATATTGCGAATACCAAATAAGGTGGTTTTAAGCACTCATAACATAGCTCCCTTCTTCACCATATATATCGTATATTCTCTCACATCAGGCGCTTATCCTGAGCTTCTGCTTACGATCACATTGAACAATCGCAATGTTTCGGAGCATGAGATCTGTGAATGCAAAGGTCCCTGGTAGACTGCCAAATGATTCAACTACTGCTAAGCATACATCACTCTGATAGTCTTCGTCCACCGGCGCTTCAGTCATTGTGTTATTCAATTGCATCGCATGCTGGAGTACCAGGTAACTACACAATTGACCTGTCATTCATGCAGGCATGAGCTGTGCAGCCTGTAGCAGGTGACTGAGACAGCACAGCGAGGTGATGAGAACAGAGTTCACCCCGCCCGCAGCAAGATCTAATCGTCATCTTGCCTAGCCCTCCCTACCATCTTAAGCCATACTCACCGTCGAACGATCCATTCATTACATTGCATATTTCTACTGCACGCCAGGAGAGTCCTCCCTACACCTACCGCACTTGACGATCGACGCGGGGTAGCAGCACAAGGCAAGACACGGCAGCGCAAGGAGCGACGTGCGTGCCACGTCTTCCACTTGCACATCTCTTCACACCCCCTTAACGTCGCTACCCCCCTCGCTGCATATCACCACAACGAATAACAAAGTGGTATGGCGCATCACGATCCTCCCTCATCCCCTGTGGTGGCCAGACGGCGCCACCATGAGATCTGGACGACGCCCGTGCCAAGAGAACGAGTCAGGGATTGTACCCACCAGCCATTTCAGGGTCAGATCACGTGGTCGATGGCAGACGCGGTGTGGTTGTCCGTGCGACACTTCCGCGCTGAACAGCTGCGGCATGTGCTCTAGCCCAGCACGATGGCTAGCATGCATTGATGCTGCATAGGATCACTTCGACCATGATAGCACCGTGGCAGGGACAGATGCACAAAGGAGAAAAGTACGTCCAATTAGACTAGGATTACTCTACTCATGTCATCGTAAACGTCGAAAGCGTAAGTGGTATGCACAGCAAGCCTCCCATATATATCCAAGGGTGATGCAACTCTTCATCCAAAACCCCATGCACAACAGTTAGGGAAATAAAGGTATGTCGCTTAATCCCTATGCCGCCTGAACAAATCAAACAAGCTCCTCTTCTTCTTCGGACTCTCCCCGGATGCTCGCTTCGCCTCTTCCAGCGCAACAGCAGAGTCTTTACTGCTATCCCGCCACGGCGCAGAAGGGCGTTTCGAAGCACGCTTCTCCCTCGCGGCTTTCGCTCCCGTGGCAGGCTGTTCCCTCTCTTTCTCCTTCGTCTCCGCCACGCTGCCCAATCGCTCTCTGGCCATCAATCCGGCCCTCGTCCCAGGCCGTCCTTCAGTTCCAGAAAGCGCTGCACCCGGGATGAAACTCATCCGCGTACTCGGCCTCCTCCCCTCGACACCGGTGGGCACGAACCTGCTCGACCGTCTCGCCAACCGCGTGAGGAAACTCTGCCTCTCCACGTCGTCCGCCTCGCACGTCTGGCTCGCCTGCGCCCAGTCGTTGCGGTCACCAGGCGGTGGTCGCCACGACTTGCGCCTGTTCTTCTTCTCCTCTCGCTCCTTCTCCTTCTCTGCGTCGCGTTCCGCGGAGTCAGTGTCCAGGTAAGGATGCCACGGCATGGGTGGCGCGATGTGGTGGCGGAGATCCGGCATGGTGAAGTTCTCGAACGCGGTGCTGAGCGGTCGGCTCTTTTTGGTGCTTTGTCTGCGCTCGACTTTCTCGGTCTTCTCGGTCTTCTCGGAAGAGGACTTTGTGCTCGGTTGGCGGTTGAGGCGTGAAGCGCTCGCTGGCTCGAGGAAGAAGGACCGTCGGTTGGCGGCCTTCCGGGCTTTGAGTAGTTCTGCCTCTTCGCGGCTGCGTTCTTGACACAGGTGGTGCAGGGCTTCGCTTTCGGACATGCCCTTTTCGCGTGCCGCCAGGAGTTGCTTCGGATTTACCCATTGGCTTGATCGGCCTGAGTCGACACGGTCATCATCGGATTTGTCGCTGCGGTCTGATCGGTCTGACTTGTCGCTGTAGTCACGGTAGCGGGACTGACGGCGGGATTTGGAGCCGTCGGGTCCAGCAGTAGAGGGGCGAGGAAGGTCGCCGTTGCTGTGGAGCGAGAGGCGGGAGGCGTAGCGGGGTTGGTAGGTAAGGGTTGAAGAGCGTTTATCCTGAAGCTGTTTGCTTCGTTGACGGACTTGCTCCATCTTGAGTTCCAGCCGGTAGCTTTCTAGACGACGGCATAGTTCTTTAACATCAAAGGGTTCAAATTGGCGATGGGGCCGGTCTGCTAGTGGGATCTGTGTATGTTAGAACGAGAACTGGTGGTAGAATGGAAAACAAACCTCTAATTCCATAGATTCTGCCCTGTATAATCCAATATCGACGGCGGCCATGATGGTTCGTGTCAACACAATGCTAGACCTCGTGTACTATCCAAACGTCGATCAATTCCAGATGCAGCAGAAGACAAGAGAATAGTCCCGGCCGTGTTCTGTATGCGACAAATCCGCAAGTTTGTTCGAGAATCCAGAGCAGGAGCAAGGAGAGTAAAAGACATTTACAATAAAGTTATTCACGGATCGAAAAGAAAATCAGACAGGTATAATGTTTGTGGTCGGAGTGAGTCCAGAAACAAAGACGCGACAGACAGAAGCGTTCGGCTGCGAAGCAAAGGAAGATTACCCTCCTTCTGGTGGGTTTTGGTGGTAGAACAGCCGGCTATCTTTGTCGAATTGGTGCGGATATGCTCGCGTGCCACATTGGAACGCGGTTGTCAGTCACGGCGAGGTCGGCGATACCGAGAGAGTCAAAAGGTGGAATGTTCCTGATTCACTCTCCTACTAGAGTAGGAGTGGTGGTTCGTCAACGGTTGTGGATGTGTGTGGTAGGCTGAGGTAGGGCAGTGGCGCCCACAACGGTGACGAATTGTGGAGGGCGAATCCGTGGTTCTGGCGGTCATGCGAGAGCTGAGAGGCGTCTGGAAGCTCAGAAACGCGAAATGGTGGTAGTTGTGGGCTCGCTGGGCTTTGTTTGTGGGTATGTGGCAGTTCTGGTCCTTTTGCTGCTTTTACGGGGGTTCTTCAAGTGTGGTAGTTTTGGTACTGTTTCAGTGGCTGACTCGTTCCAAGCATGGGTTGAAACAGGTTAGACAACGAAGAAGTGGTGTGTTGACGGTTGAAATGCCGTTGCAACACATGGCCGGCAGCTTGGCTCCCTAGGAGCTCCGCAGGTCACAATCTTTTGTTCTCGCAAGTCCCATGGGATCCTCTGATAGTCTGAGCTGCGCGGACACGAGCATGATCAGGGTGCTCTGGGGTATCTTAGCGGTCGATAGGCTAGCGGTAAGCTCAAAGGATGATTTACGGCTAGTGATCCAGATGGCTGCAAGCGATGCGCGATTGATTAATTAAAAGAGCTACTCGATTGGCCCTCGTGGCATCAAGCACACTGGAAGTATGTCGGTAAGAGCCAGAGTGATCGGTAAGTGGCTGAATTAATGCTCGCCCACTCTGATCTAGAGGGATAACCCTCGATCTTCCAGTCGCACGAGCTGCTTCATGACGGTCGCAAAACACTTTGACCACAATGTGACACGCTCATTTACCATGTCTCTGCTCGGACAATTACTGAATGCGCTGTCGGACATGATTTGGGAGTAGTGAAAAGAGACTTTTCTCACGGTATTCTCCAGTCAAAGTCATTGTTTCTTTTTGTTCTTTATCTCTGATTCCCCACCCGGACGCAACCTCAACTGCGAGACGACGTAATAGGTGCAGATGGGAAAACCGACAGAAAGGCATGAGAGGCCGAGCGCCGCACCAAGGACGATTGACCGCTTCAGGTTGCCCTTATCAGTACACGCATCTTGACAGGTCGACAGGTGGCCTTGGATCTCGCACTAGCAGTGACACTACTATGCATGATCACGCCGCTCCTTCGTACCCATGTAAAGACGTATCTGTAGACCAAAGATTGCTGAAGCGCGTGTGATTCGACAAAACCAGAAATTATTGTTGTAGCCGCACACCCAAAAAGAAGATAACACCCTCACACGCTCACCCCATTCTGCCCGACTGGGAACACCCGACTGGGAACATTGCGGTCAGGTCACCCTACGGTCAAGGATCGTGAATGCAAGCACTAGTCCGCGGCGCCGATTGTGTAATATAAATTAATATGAGTCCGTGAGGAGTCAGCGACTCAGTTCGGCTGTCTGCAACCGACAAGACTTGTCAGTCGGCGTCGTGCTTGTTCACTCACCAAGAGGCCGTGATTGGCCGCTTTTATCGACTTTTCTGCATGGAATCAAGCTCCGATTTGACAGCTGACACGCATTCGTCCATCACGTCCGTTCCCACCCGCCAGCTTCGTAACATGACCCCTTGACGATCCATAATGTCCTTTGCACGGCGCCATCGCCGCTTCCAAACTTCTTCGCGCTTGTTCACAGCTTGCCCTGTAGCGTCGTCAATAGCTTCAGTTCCGTTCCAATAACCGCTCAGACGTGACGCCGTGGAAGCTGCGGATGAAGCAACTCCCGGATTTCGTCTCTGCGGAGGAGGCGCAGGTACATTTTGTCTCGTGCTCGAGTGTAAGCTTCTTGTATCTGCAGGCGATATTGGCGAATTCGATGCCACGCTCATAGACCTCGGGCTGATAGCATAGCCATGGGGAAGGTCTGAGGCATAGCCGTTCTGTGGCTGTCCGTTTATTGAAGGCAAAGCATTGTACGCCGCACTTAGCTTTTGCATTGCATAACCCCGGACGCCTTGGCCCTGTCTGTCCGGAAGCACAGGCGGCCGAGAGTCAACAGGCGAACTCTCTTGGACTTGATGAAGAGGTGACGGACTTTTCGGCCGGATACTTGACGAAGGCTTTCTTGGTCTAGGCGGAGGTGGTTTGATAGTGCTTTGACTTTCAGCTGCCTGTTCAGAAGCACTCGATGCACTTCGTAATCTCACAGGCTTCGATGGTGGCTGTGGCTTGGGTGTGGGTGATGGTGAACTCAATCCTACTGGTTTGACCGGTACTGAAGGTGGTTGACGGCTAAATGCAGACTGCTGAACTTTGGGTGTCGGATCGTCGTCTCGTAAATCGATTAAATCACCAATGTCAGAGTCGCTACTTTGCTGGTAGGAATCGATAGTCGATTGTGACGGACGTTGAGGTAGAGGAGGTCTCTCTTCTCGCTCGCGCGTGGTGAATTGCATCTTTGTTGGTGATGGACCATCGGAGAAGACACTTCGTCGTTGCCGTGCAGACTCTCTCTCCATATCTGCGAGCGATGCAGCGATTGCAGCTTCGAGGTCCTTATCGTCGTTCTGTATATCCGACGGTCGGGAGAAACGCTTCGCCTTGGACAAGCTGTCCACACTGGGATTCCGTGAATGATGGCCTCTTGGTGTATTCGTTCCGCTCAGTGGTCCCATGGACGGATCGAAGAATCCCCTGTTCGCTGGCATGGTCACATCACGGATGAAGACACCGATGACTCGTCCAGGATTCTCCAGCACCACGTCCGTGTATACCTCCAGGTCAGCTTCACCGCTGTCACCAATGAGCAAGAAGCGTCTCTCAGGAAAGTCGCGAAAGAGTCTTTCTAGCGTCGCCTTTTTCCTTTCAGCCACGGGCTCGAAGATACCCTGCAGCATTCCACTGTACTGTTTCAAGTGGAAAGATCCTTTGGGGAGACCTGCAATGGAGAAGAAGCTAGTCATGACAGGGAAAAGCTGCCATGGTGAATTGGACACATAATGTAGCTGAACGCCCATGTCGGACATTTTGTTGTACCACTCTTTGACACCTTCGACAGTCAATTCACCCAAATCTCGAATGAAGGCATTTCGAAAGATCTCTCTAGCTCCACGAGTGATTGCCGAGTGTCGGATGGTATCGTCAATGTCGCTGATCAGACTGACACCTTTCGACTCTACCACTTTGACTTCTTCTTGAATCGAGAGATCCTCCATTGCAATCACTCGAACATGTGTAGGTACAAAATCAAGAGCTGCTCGGAAAGAAAAGTGTCCATAAGCATCTGTGGTCACCGATTTTTGTCGTGACGTCGTCTCGTTGTAGAAGAAAGCATTGATGGTCGTGCTGGTCAGTGGGTTCGCCATAAAAGGTCTCAATCTGGTCATCAGATTTGCATTTGCAATGGCAAGCTCAGCTGCGGACATAGACATCTGTGCCTGTTGAGTCTGGTTGGTGGTCCCATTCGCCCCAGATACTGCATTAGAAGCGAAGCTTTGGCTGCGACTTGGCGGATATCCAGGTCCTTGATTCTGTAATTCATGGATGCTGTCCTTGTCTGAGTCTGTAGGCCGCTCACTGAATCGGCCCTGGCGTGCCGCCTCAGCTTCGGCTTCGCCCTTGCTGATGATAGCTGCAGCCTCTTGAGTTGCGAGTTCCTCTTCTGCACGGATAGATGACGACCGCGACGGGCTCGAGGGACGGCTGCTTGCTGCGCTCGTGCTGGCATTGTTTGTCGGAGCTGGTATACCGACGAGCTGCCGTGCCAGAGCCACCATCAGTCGCTGTTTGCGGGTCATTTGACCTTTGTGGGGTGTAAAGACCCATCCTCGAACGTCAACGTCGACAATAGCTCGGTCATCCTCATAGTTCTCCCACTGCTTCTTCCAGAATTCTGCGTCTCCTGCTCCTACAGTATCTCTGTAATCTCGACCAGTGCCAGGTACTTCTTGTATGCTACCAGGGACTGCCTCTGGCTATGTGTCCAGTCAGTAACCCGCGTATGAGTCTCCCCAAAGTGTCTGTACCTCTATTTTGATGTGTCGTCTTGCGTAGCTTGGGAACAGTATCATTTGCTCCTCGCCAGTGGACACCATGGCAACATTGTTAAAGTCAGCAGCGCTGCCAGTCTGACCATCCTGCTCTCGATTCCAGCTTTGCACATATGTCTGCCGCAGCTCATTGGCAGCCCTTAGATAACCTGCTATCTTTTTACGCCTTGCGCCAGGCTCGCGAATTTCCTGCCGAGCCCCCAAATTCTCGTCATTGTAAAATCCCCTGTCTGCTTGGCTTCTGTATGCCATTGCTGTCCTTCGCGACGATGCACCATCTTTTAAGAGGTGAGAGCTCCCTAGGATCCGATCCCGGAGTCTATTCCCTACCTGTCTTCTGTCGCGGAAGCTCTTTCTGAAGATGGATTTGTATAGCTTGAGATGAGCTTCGTGCTTAATCTGAGGAATGGTGCCAAAGCGGAAATCTGCGAGCTTGTTCCTCGCTCTGGCTCGAAGTCGTGGGAATAGGAATCTCTGTAGGGAGAGGAGCGTTCGTAGTCTGCCTGGCGATTTTGGCGGAGGTGAAGGAGCCACTTTGGCTGTTAGGTAGCACCAACCTTCGTAGAAAAGGATGAAGTCAGAGTAACAAGGATGATCTGCAGCGCGAATGAACAAAGGGACCCAGAAATTGATGAGCTCGGCCGCGCGCCAGCTTCAAAAGTCGGTGGTGGAGCTGCCTGCGTCTGGCTGTGACAAACGGTGACGCTGTTTCCCACCCCGCGAGGAGCTTTGACTCCCTGTCAAGCAATGCCCTGGGCGCAAGCGAGCGTCGATCATGGGAGACATCGTTTCATAAATACGACTGCATGTCCACTTCCACGACAAATGATGTCGTCTACCTGCATCTGTGTACCTGGCTTACCAATTACGGCTGGCAGCACAGAATAGCAGCAACATGACACGCAACAACGCACCTACCTCGGATGGCTTCATCAAAACGCTTCCAAATGTCCTGCCGACGAGTGCACGCAATTTGACAATTGTACCAGCAGCTCATGGTCATGCCTTCGAAGTCAGCAAGGGGCAACGTTTTCGTGTCATCGATCTGTACGGCGAACAAATTGTCGACTTTGCTGCATGGGTGGCTGGTAGTCAGCTGGTTGAAAAGCTCTCCATGTCGTACACGCGTTATCATCTGTCAGGGATCACGCCTGCTGTAGGTGAATGCCTGTGGACGAATAAGGACGAACCCATTTTACAAATCACTGCCGATACGGTCAAGGTGCATGACATGACCTTTATGAGTTGCTTTCCTGAGCTCTATCAAAAGATGGGTCTCCAAAATCACAGATCATGTGCATCGAATATCGCGGAGGTCATGGCGCCACACGGTATACGTTCGTATCTGGATGTCACCGACCCGTTCAACATCTTCCAAAACACGCCGAACTATTCGTTGAAACGGCTCGGGTCCAGTAGGCCCGGCGATTACATCGAATTCGAAGCACTCAAGGATGCCATCTGCGCAGTCAGCAGCTGCCCGTACGATCTTGACGGTGTCAATGGAGGACAGATCACGGAAATTGGTGTAATGACCGTGGACGGACCGAGCGCGGTGTGTTCAGCCTGATGGTACTGAAATACTACCGCAGCGACCTCGAACATGCATCGCGATGGACTTCCTACCGTCAGCTGATCCGGTGAGGAATGGCGCGCTCGGTTGATGCGGTGAAGGAGAGAGTAATCTCGTTGTCGGCCTCGCAAGCGATCATGACCCTCGCTAATGGACCTGTCTACCGGTTTCCCAGCTGATCAACAAGACGGAAGAATTCTGCATTGCATGCATTCGGACCATGCACATGGACCATGCATGTCGCCCAGCCCGGCTATCGACTTGGGAGCCGAATTATGATCGAATGCCATGCCTGGTCAAGACAATGTCATTACAGGCCATGAAGCACAGCAGCTGTCCATCATCCGAGGGAACCAAGCGCTCATTTACTTTGCCTGAATTTCTCGACACTAAAGACCGGTGAGTGAAGAAGGGCAGGGCAGCCTTATAAATCTTAAAAGCGCCTGTATGCATTCTCCATACCTACCCTGGTCTATGACTGGTTGTCCGGAAGAAAGTCTGCTTGCGACATGGGTCCTCGCGAGTGTTGTTCCGGCATAGCCGCGGGAGTGCCTGACGCTAGGACAGCGTGAAGACATGAAGTGTGGAACTTTAAGGATGCCGGAGCCGCAAAGTCTCGGTCTCGATGTGACTGCGCCCAAATTTGGTCGAGGTCAGGTTTCGACTCCTATACCATTCTCCTGGTAAAAAAGGAGGATTTTTTTGGTTACAGTACGAACACTGCATGCCGTTGCAAACGTCTCGGACCTTCGATCCCGTCATCCTGGTCGTTTTTGTCAAGCCTGCTCGTTTTTCGCGTCTTGAAAACGGCCAGGATACGGGAGGTCAAGTCGAGAGGGTGGGGCCTGAGAGGAACGCCCTCCCGCAAACTATTTGGTCGAAGCGCCGGATTTTCTTCCCTCTCGACCATAGCATCACATGCGGCACAGTCGTCCAAAAATGAGACATGCATCTCACTTGCAGCGAACGAAGCAGCCACACTACGCTACAACTCATTTCCGACATCACAACAGGCGCCATTCCTTCACCTGAACCGGATCAAAATGGCCGAGGCGGTCTTTTCACGCAACGCCGTTGGACGACTTCAGCCCCTGCGTCTTTCCCCTACCGGTCTCCCTGTCCCAAACACGTCTGCAGCCAATCTTGCTAGCACTTCCACGTGAGATCTTGCTATACCCGAAGAGGACGTTTGCACAGCTGTATCGTCTCCTTTGTCATGACGCGCCTTTCAGCTGATATACCGTCTTCTCCCCAGCCTGCCCTGTAGGTGTTCTTTCTGCCCGTCACCTGTCCCACCACGTTCCTTTCCAAGCCATCTTGCGAGTTGTGTTGTCGCTCATTTGTAGCACTCTCGCGTCCATTCTCTTTTTATATACTTTCTCCAGTACCTGGGACGTGACAGAAGTGTACTTTGTGTTTGAGAGCAAACGAAGCATAATACGATACCCTGCCAAGAAGCATGAGGGTTATATCTGTATGTTACCGCCTTGAAACGGGTAGTAAGACTACCAATTACTGACCATCGCATAGTCTCTAGTAGTGCTTGCCCTCACGGGCGGTGCTGTTGCTGGCCCTTTGGGTCATGGCAAACACGGTAAACTTCACCACCGCAATGGGCGGAAACATTCTGGCTTCCACTACATTCATGCCAACACTACCACGTCTGCCATCGGGACTGGCGGCGATGCGCCTACGTCTTCGATAGTCGACCCCTACCCTGCTGATCCGTCATTGACGAATCCTGTCGTTCCTACCACATCGATCTCTGGCTCCCCAGTCGTCGTCCCGGTGTCAAATTGCGGCGGCGACAGTGGAAAGACGGTAATTGGCAAGGCCACAGAGACTCAGACCAAGACAATCACTTCAACGCTCACGTACACCGTCACGGACGGCCCATCCACCTATGTGACCACTACCACCTCAGTGGAGGTCGTCAAGGTCATCATCGAGTACAGCACCATTTTCGTTCCCGGCCAAAACTCTCCTGCACCTACTAGCCCAGCCACATCAGGTGGCAACTCTGGCTCCTCCTCAGATGATACTGTTCCCGTTGACGGCGAGTCAGTTCCAGCGACTCCGATCAAGAACGGCAATGGCAGCGGTAGCGACTCTAACAACAACTCAGGCAGCTACCCTAGCGATGGCTCTGGCGATGACTCAGACTCTGGTAGTGACGGATCTGGTTCTGGATCCGGCAATGGATCCGACTCTGGATCTGATGGCAGCAATGACAATAGCGAGGATGGTCCTGGCTCGAATGGCTCTGGATCTGACGGCAGTGGAAGCTCTCCATCTTCCCCCTTGTCTCCTCCATACCCGACCAACCTGCCAACTTACCCCAATGGGACTTCCAGCAACAACGGCTCTTACCCTGCGCCCGTCAGCCCAGGTGTGCAATTTGGATCTACCCAGAAGCAGAAGACGACAAAGAGGAGAAAGACTTCCACTAAGCAAGTCGTCAAGACGACCAAGTCCAAGGCTCTTAAGACTACCACTACCACCACCACTACTAAGCGTCGTCATCCCTCCAGCGCCCCCACAGTCATCGTTGACCCCACGATGAACACCCGAACCACAGTGCGCCCTTCTTCTTCGTTGACCACGCGTACAATGACCTCTACAAGGATTACAACCTCCACAGGTCGCGCGACAAATACCACACCATCTTCGAGCCGTACCACATCAACCACCAGCTCCGCCGCTGACAGTGCTCCGCCACCAAACCAGACCGGTGCTGGGACTGTTAGTGGTTGCCAGAAGTGGTACACTCCAGTCTCTGGCGATTGGTGCTCGAAGGTCGCTGACGCCAACGGCATATCTGTCGCCGACTTCATCTCATGGAACCCCTCTGTCAGCTCAGACTGCACGACCATGTATGCTGGATGGTCATATTGCGTTGCCATCAAGGTTGGTGGCGCTACGACCAAGGCCACAACCACTACTTCCACCACAAAGCCAGTGACCACGCCGGCTACAACTAAGCCAGTGACTACCCCTGCTACAACTAAACCGGTGACCACTCCTGCCACTACCAAGCCTGTGACCACAACTCCAGTAGTGACCACCCGAGCGACCACCAGCGCCGCAGCATCAGGCGTTCCCACCCCATCACCTGTCCGAGATGGCACCGTCCAAGGCTGTACCAAGTGGGACCTGGTTGTCAAGGGTGACGACTGCTCCGTCATTGGTGCTCGCAACGGTGTGTCTTCCGCTACCATCATCGCCCTCAACCCCGCTGTTGGATCCACTTGCTCAGGTCTCTGGCTCGGCTACTATGCTTGTATCAGCACCTCTACAAGCGGCTCCACAAACCCCACGACGCCCGCAGCGACGACCACTCCTCTACCCTCTTCTACGGCGGACCCTGCCCCTGGCGCCTACAACGTCTACCGCGGTTCCGGCACCGTCGCTGATGGCTGGCCGGCTCAGTCCAAATGGCTCTCGTTCGACGACATGTGGACACTTAACCTGCCCAACATCGGCACCAACTGCGCCTGGATGACCGACCCATCAGGCCAGCCCGTCGTTGCCAACACCCAGCAAGAGACTGCCGACCTACGGACTGCAATCATGAAGGTCGCCGACAAGAACAGTCTGCCTCGCTCGTTCGTCCTGGCCATTGTCCAGCAGGAATCCAACGGCTGCGTACGCGTCCACACCACTTTCAACCCTGTTCGAAATCCAGGTCTCATGCAGACACACAACGGCGCCGGAACATGTAACGACCAATCCCAGAATCTATACCTGCTCTCACCGTCCTGCACGTACAGCAGAATCGAACAAATGGTCATCGACGGTGTCCAAGGCACCACAGACGGTGATGGTCTTGTACAGGTCGTCGCTCAGACCGGTTACGCATCGAGCGAAGTCGCCCGCTGGTACGCTGGCGCCAGGATCTACAACGGTGGCGCGGCAGGCGGTGCTTGGAGCCGCACTGACCTCAGCCAGACCGCTGGCACAAGGTGCTATGCTTCTGATGTGGCTAACAGGCTCACGGGCTGGGCTCAGGGCACGAGCGGCTGTGAGGCCGCGAGGGCGGCGGGTACGCTTTAGGATGTCACGAGCGACGGTTGTGATCTCAAAATTCTTCCTTCCGATATATGCTAGCGAGGCATCTTGATGGTGCTTACTTCACGATATCATGTGGTGGTTTGGCATGTTTTTTGAGACGATTATTATAGATACCTCTTTTGTTCTTGGTATTTCATTGCATCATTTCTTTTCGAAATTCTACATATTTGCTTGAGGATACTAGCATGCTATGATGTACACGTTGCGACCAAGAGCGTCGCTGGCACTTCGAGAAACGTAACTTTGCCTTGGGACAGGGCACGTGACTTTAGTGCCTCCTCAATAAATATCCACTAACGGAACTCACTCGCGTTCCAATCACACATATCCCTTCACATCCAATAAGTAGTACCCGAAAGCCCCATAAGCTTCTCAAGCCACGGATTGCTTAAATGCACGATTTCTTTGAGGGACTGCATGGCTTACTTGTCACCGTAGAAAGTTGCCATGAACCTATCTCTTCATGCTCCCGCTGAACATCAGCACTCAAGCCGCACTCTGCATGAACATAGCGTGTACGTCACGTCAAGGCTCAGGTGAAGCACAACAGAGGTAGGGCAGACCTCTATGGTTTCTTTCTTACCATCACATGAAAAGTAGGGGGGACGGGGAGAAAGCTGGCTGCAAGAGCGTTGAATTCGCTACAAAGCTTGTGCCTGGAATATGGACCTTGACGACCATATCCATCCACAGTCGTTCCTGGACACCACTACCCGCCAATACCCGCAATCCAAATCAATGGTAGCATTGTCGAGTCATCGGAGTGAAGAGCAGAGCTGTCGTGATCGGGGGACCTATAAAAGCGAGCGAAATCGTCAGCCACATGGGATGGGTGTGTCTCGGGTGGGTTGGGTCTCATCAACGCTGCTGTGCAATGGCTCAGGTCAACTTGTGCCTCCTACGACCTGTCCCAGCAGTCACGAATCACAACCACGTACGGTCAAGCAGCGCTCCTACAGAGTTGAAATTCATGAGTGGGACTGTCAGGGAAGTGGGAAGGTATGATCAGGCCAGGTGCCAACCTCGAGTCAATGCTGCGCCACTGTTGACCCTTCTCCTCACGGCGAAGTCATTGTGCATCAGTGGAGATTGCATCGTGAGGCAGGAAGCAATCCTATGTGGGAATGGCCGCCAGAGTTGGACATATCGTCGATGATGGAGGCGCTTCCAACACTTGCGTTTCTGCCTGCAGGGGAAAGTCATCATAGTCACGAGTATACACGAAGCGAAGCATGCGGTATAGCTAGAGTACATTGCATATTGAAAATCATACACTAGTCTGTGACTGGGTAGTATTTGGCGTGATGGTCGTAGGATCGACAGGGGGGATGGGCATCTTGCCCGACCCTAATCTACCAGCTGTATCAGCCAGGTTGGGCTGCGGTACTTGTAGGCGCGGTTTTCGCAGCTCTTGCTCAGCGATCGGGTTTGCGACTTTGGCAATGCCCATAACAGGCGGATCGCCCTTCCTGACGAATTCGTACTGGCCTGCTCTATATTAGTCTGTGGGTTTTCTCTGGCCTGTCAGGACTGTTTACCAGGCAACTTATTCCCTGCCAGTCGGAATGCATCCCTCACCACCTGCTCGTGCACATCCCCTTGTAGCTCAAAGATGATCTTGCTGATGGCCACTCGACTTGCCCAGTGGTCAAAGCTTCCCTTTCCTTTACCCATACGTGTCTCATTACCAGAGGTATAGACACCAATGTCCGCACTTATCCGTGTGTATAGTCGATACTTCATGCCTCTTAGTCGCTTCTTGATCGTCTCCTCTCCGTTCTTAAGCTGCGCAGCTGATATCCGTCTATGATGATCAAGAAGTCGGAGTCCATAATCCCCCCAAACTACTGTCGTTCCTCGCATGGATCCTCCAGTCGGTACTCGTGGTCGACCTTTCCGATCTTTCTTGTTTTTCCCCGATCGTGGCATGAGCCAATTTTGGTGGGCTGGCGATGTTGCAAATGGTCGGCTTACTTGCGCCAGAGGAGATCGGGGTTTGGACAGCAGTGGTCGACATTTTGAGCAGACTGTGGTCACGGGAGCGCTGATGCTCAGGTATTGTAATGTCCTCGATAGCGATGATACAGTCGTCTGCGATATCGTTTGTCGCATTGTGCTTGTGCTGGCTCGCTAGGTGCACTTCAAAGCAACTGCAACTCGAGAAAGTCCTCGGCGGTTAAATGTCGGCTGAAACTGCTCTCTGTAATTGAGTCGCGATGACATCGCGTCCCGCGTTGCTGGGATGGACTTTGGGGAAGAGCAGCTTGACAATTCCCCACCGAACGGTCACGACGGCATTTTGAGCGCAACTGCTGCCTGGGTTCACGATGCCGTCCGACATTCGAAGCTTTTTCGGTGGCAAACCAGCTGCACCACAACCAGAACCTGAAAAGCCAAAGGTATAAATGTTTCTGAGCTATATGCTCATGAGGTCACTAACTTCCATTCCAGAAAGCCGCGCCGAAGAAGGGCAGAGGTGCGCGTAAAGTCATCGACGAGAGCGACGACGACGAGCCGGCTCCTGCGAAGGCGAAAAAGACTACAACGCCCGTGAAACCCAAAAGAGCTGCGACACCGGAAGGCGAAGATACCACTTCGGCAGATTACTTCGGAACCAGCAAACCCAAGCGATCAGATCCTGGGAGAACAGCGCCTTCGAATAAGACGAATGGTGAGGCTGAAGTGAAGACGCCTGTGAAAGCCAAAGTGAAGACCAATGGTGCTGCAGCAAAGTCAGAAGTCAAGACGCCTTCAAAAGCCACACCTGGTAGCGCACGATCGACTCGAGGCAAAGCGCAACCTTCGTACACTGAGGATCTGAACGACGACGACTTTCCAGACGACCTTGAAGAGGAGGAACACGCCGACATGGCAAAATCGACTCCAGTCAACAAGAAGGGTACTGCTACAGTTCGCAATGGAACAGCCAGATCGACTCCAGCTTCATCGCGGTCGAAGCGAGTGAAGAAGGAGGATGTTGATTACGGAGAGGATGAAGACGTCGACATGCACGACGTGGATGATGATTTTGTAATGCCCGACGAGGATGAAGAGCTTGTCAAGAGCAAGCCGGCCAAAGGGAAGAGGGCTAGTGCGGGAGTGAAGCGGAAGGCCGTCGATCTAGATGACGACGATGAGGAGGAGGAAAAGCCGAAGAAGGGACGCAAGGCCACTCCAAAGGCGAAGAAGCAAAAGGAAGACCCAGTCGAGGACAGTGATGCAATCAAATCGATCATGTCCACCATACCGACTGTCAGAGCACCGACGCCGCCTCCTGACGAGAAGGATGAGGATGGTAACAAGGTCAAGCCTTGGCTGGCGGGAAGCAAAAACATGGCCGTCCCAGCTGGAGCTGGGTCCAAAGAGATACCTTCAGGCGCACCGAATTGCTTGGCTGGATTGACCTTTGTCTTCACTGGAATACAAGAGACTTTGGGTCGTGAGGAAGGCCAAGCTTTAGTCAAGCAATACGGTGGCAAAGTCACTGGTGCACCATCTTCAAAGACCAGCTTCATCGTTCTAGGCAACGACGCTGGACCGAGTAAGCTCAAGAAGATTCGCGACTTTGGCCTCAAGACTATCAACGAGGACGGTCTGTTCGAGCTAATCAGGAAATTACCGGCCAATGGAGGAGACAGCAAAGCCGCAGCCGCATTCCAGGAGAAACAACAGAAGGAACAGAAGAAAATTGAGGAAGCAGCCCAGTTGCAGGCCGCTGAGGAGGCAAAAGCTGCTGCTGAACAGCGAAAGCGCGCTGCTGCAAGAGCTAGTGCTCCGGGCGCAGCTGACTCCGCTGCTAAGGGGAAGGAGTCAGCTCCTGACACTCGTCTCTGGACTGTTAAGTATGCACCCACTCAAATCAGCCAAGTGTGTGGGAATGCTACACATGTCAAGAAGCTGCAGAACTGGCTGCGCAGCTTTCCGAAAAATCAGAAGCTTGGTTTCAAGGTACCTGGAGCTGAGGGTACCGGCATGGCGCGAGCGATACTGATCTCTGGACCTCCTGGCATTGGAAAAACGACTGCTGCACACCTGTGCGCGAAATTGGAGGGATACGACATCGTCGAGAGTAATGCGAGTGACACTCGAAGCAAGAAGATGGTTGAGGGCGGTCTCAAAGGCGTTCTCGACACGACGTCTCTCCTCGGCTACTTCGCTGGTGATGGCAAGGATATCGCTGCATCGAAGCGCAAGCTGTGTCTGATCATGGACGAGGTAGATGGTATGTCGGGAGGAGATCGTGGCGGTGTGGGTGCCATGGCTGCCATTTGTAAAAAGACAAGCATACCGATCATCCTGATCTGCAATGACCGCCGCTTACCAAAGATGAAGCCCTTCGACAACGTCGTGTACGACATGAAGTTCCAGCGACCAACGACAGACATGATCAGGGGTCGCATTATGACAATCATGTTCCGCGAGAACATGAAGATGCCTGCAGCTGTCGTCAATGCTTTGATCGAAGGCACTGGAGCAGACATTCGTCAAGTTGTGAACATGGTTTCTACTGCCAAGCTTGATGAAGAAGCAATGGATTTTGAAGACAGCAAGGAGATGTCGAAAGCCTGGGAAAAGCATACCATACTGAAGCCTTGGGACATTACCAACAAAATCCTGGGTGGTTCCATGTTCAGTACATCAAGCAAGCACACCCTAAACGACAAAATCGAGCTGTACTTCAACGATCACGAGTTCAGCTATCTCATGCTTCAAGAGAACTATCTGAGCCCGAATCCACTTCGCGCCCAGGGACAGCCCAACGATAAATTACAGAGACTCAAGACTTTGCAACTTGCCAGCCAGGCCGCAGACAGCATCTCGGATGGTGATCTAATCGACCGCATGATTCACGGGTCTCAGCAGCAATGGTCTCTCATGCCTGCTCATGCCGTCTTCTCCTTCGTTCGCCCTGCGTCTTGCATGGCCGGCAACATGGGTTACAGCGGTGGTAGTACCAAATTTACCAGCTGGCTCGGTCAGAACAGTGCTCAGGGCAAACTCATGCGCTTCGTGAAGGAAATTCAAGGACACATGCGTCTCCGAACGACAGGTGATCGTCATGAGATCAGGCAGCAGTACCTGCCGACAATGTGGGCTGAGCTTGGGAAGCGTCTTGAGCAGGAAGGCAAGGAAGCTATCGGTGAGATCATTGCATTGATGGACAGCTACTATCTTACCAAGGACGACTTTGATGCTATTCTGGAATTGGGTGTCGGACCGCAGTCACAAGACAAGCTGAAAATTGACAGCAAAGACAAAGCGGCATTCACTCGAGAGTATGTGCATTGACGTCCGCGCTGTGTTCATATTACTGACTTTGACGCAGATACAACAAACGTGATCATCCCCTCCCATTCATCAAGGCTTCAAATGTGCTAGCTCCCAAGAAGCTCGGCAAGGAGAAGCCTGACCTGGAGGAAGCAATCGAAGAGTCCGATGAAGAGGAAGTTGTGGACGTCAAGGAGGAGGATGACGAGGAAGACATGGATCTCAGCAAGGACAAATATGTCAAGCAGCCAAAGAAGAAGGCCGCCCCGAAAGGCAAGGGAGCTAAGAAGGCCGCCGACAATGATGACGACGAAGACGAGAAGCCAAAGAAGGGCAGAGGCAAGGCAACCAAGGGGAAAGGAAAGAAGTAAAGGCTGCACTTTCGAACCTAGGAAGCATGCTGGGCGATTCACGATGCACTCGCATGTTACACATAAGCATGTCTTGCAGAGCATGGGAGGTACTGTAGCGGGGTTGTCGAAAAGCGCTTCAACATGATTATGCATAGCATGGGTATCTACAAGCATCAATCCGAGTATCAGAAACCCCCCTCGCCTCAGCAGCCTGAGCCATTGTCGTGCCCACTAACGCCTCGCTAAAATCAATGAAAACACCTCGCGATCATGGTTCATCGGACGGTCATGACTGTCTCGGCCCTGCGGTGTCCATCTGCTCCAGAGCCTGCATTGGGTCGAGCTCCTTGTCGTTGCCATCGCCACCATCTGCCTGCACTCTGTCCTCTTCTGCCACAGCATACTTTGCAAGATATCCCTCCTGTACGATGATTAGCATTAGACTTCGGCTGCGACCATAGCATGGACCGACCTGTTCCCAAATGGCTGTCTTACTCCCAAGGCCTTCCCCTTCAGCTTTCTTCTCCTTGGCCACATTCACTCTGATGGTTCGACCGAAAAGCTCACTTTGATTCATGTTATCGATAGCTTCCTTCGCATCCTCTGAGGTCTCGAACTCGACATATCCGAATCCTCGATGTGGGTCCGTACTCGAAGCGAGTTCTGGTGGCGGGATGGTCACGTCCACAATGGGTCCAAATGGTATAAATGCTTCGTGGAGAATGGGGCCAGTGACTGGTGGTGCAAGACCACCAACGAACAGTGTAGCTTTCGCCCTCGCCTCGTTCGACATGATTTTGATCCAATTCTGAGCTTCAAAGTACTTCTGAGAGCAAATCGCAAAAAGTCGTCTTGATGTGCCAAGAGGTGAGCGAGCGTGTGCACCGAATTCACGGTTGACCAAGTCTGCCTAAACGCAGGGCTCAAGGAGCTTGACGTCGATCTGTCCACACTGGCTTCAGGCCAGCGATTATTTTGTGATGCGACCTGATTGACGACCTCCTTCAACCTTTGACGACCAATTGCGAAATTCGTAGACATCAGGCATCAATTGGACACAGCATTGTCTCTTTTACCTTGCGCAGCGAGCAACCTTGATGACTTGAACATAGTTAGCTGGCTTACCCCTCCTCATCCCCATCATGGTCAGACTTAGGGAGATCCAACGCACTGCCGCCTTTGCCTGGTCGCCCGGCTCAGCAGCACCTGCCCTTGTCACTGGTACTAAGGCCGGAGCCGTCGATGCAGACTTCTCTAATGACACGACCCTCGAGCTCTGGAACCTTGGGCTTGACAGCACCTCACCGGTAACGGACCTTCAGGCAACGGGCAGCATAGACACAGATTCCAGGTTCGTGGTACCTCAAAGGGAGCGTGAGACTCGCACTGATACGAATCTCCAGGTTCCACGACATTGCCTGGAGTCAACCTACGACAGATCGAAAATATGGTGTCATTGCTGGAGCATTAGAGAATGGAGCGCTCGAGCTATGGGATGCAGACAAGCTACGATCATCTCCTGCTGACTCTCAGCTTTCGAAAACAACGAAGCACAGCGGCGCTGCGAAAGCAGTACAATTCAATCACTTCCGCAACGAGCTCATAGCGTCGGCAGGAGCCAAAGGAGAGCTGTACATTTGGGACTTGAACAATATTGCCAACCCTTTCCGCTTGGGAGCGAGCGCGGCAAGAGCAGATGACTATGAATGTCTTGATTGGAATAAGGGAGAGAAGGTCCCTCACATTCTGGCCACTGGCTCGAGCGGCGGTTTTGTGACAGTTTGGGACGTGCGACAGAAGAAGGAGAACCTTACACTTAATAACTTCGGCCGGAAAGCAGTCAGCGCGGTGAGCTGGGATCCGAGCGCAGCAACTCGGCTTATCACTGCGGTGCCCAATGACCAGGACCCGCTGATTCTGGTTTGGGATTTGAGGAACTCAAACGCACCAGAGCGGACACTGAAAGGCCACGAGCTGGGTGTGCTGTCTTTGGACTGGTGTAGGCAAGATAGTAGTCTCCTACTCTCCTGCGGTAAGGACAATAGGACCATCTGCTGGAATCCGCAAACTGGACAACCGTACGGCGAATATCCTGTGGTGACCAACTGGACATTCCAGACAAGATGGAACCCTCACAACCCCAATCTGTTCGCGACCGCGTCTTTCGATGGCAAGATATCCGTTCAGAGCGTACAAAATACCAACCCGACTGCGGTAGACACTCAGGCTGCGACTGGCCAGGCGGCAGATGCAGAAGACTTCTTTGCACGAACAGACACTAGACCGCAAGGCCCATCCTTCTCTCTACCAACAGCACCGAAATGGCAGAAGCGGCCAATCGGTGCATCTTTTGCATTTGGAGGTAAACTCGTAAGATTCAAGGCTGATGCAGCAACAACCAAGAGCACGGTCACGGTAGACACATTTGCTGTGGACAGTACCATCCCTGAGGCTGCGAAGAAGTTTGAAGAATCCTTGCAGACTGGTGACGTAGCGAGCTTTTGCGACAAGAAGATCGAGGAGTCCTCAAACGAAGAAGAGAAGGCAGACTGGCAAGTCATCAAGACGCTACACGCCGGAAGCTCGAGGAAGGAGCTCTCGGCATATCTTGGCCTCTCGAAAGACATAAGCGCAGAACCGACCACAAACGGCGAGGCGAAGGCCGAGACGAACGGCACCAAGGATGACAGCGACTTCTTCGGCAGATCAGGTGACGATTCAGACAATTTTCTCGCTGACCTCGCAGCCACGAAAGGTGCAAAGACGAACGAGACCTTTTCTCTCCACACCAAGACTGAGTCTAGTGCTGATAAGGACATCACATCGGCCCTCATACTCGGCGACTTTGACAAGGCTCTCGACATTTGTTTGGCGGACAAGCGGTTGTCAGATTCATTCATGATTGCCATCTGTGGAGGTCAAAAGTGCATCGACAAGGTCCAGCGGGCCTACTTGAAGGAGAAAGCTGAAGGCCCTAGCTACTTGCGCCTTCTCGCATCGATCGTAGGCAAGAATCTCTGGGACGTTGTACACAACGCAGATCTTGCAGACTGGAAGGAAGTCATGGCTACGTTGTGCACGTTCGCGGAAAACAATGAATTTTCGGACTTGTGCGAGGCGCTTGGCGATCGATTGGAGGAAGCTATCAGTGAAGGCGATGAGAAGACAACGTACCGACGTGATGCATCATTCTGCTACCTGGCTGGCTCGAAGTTGGAGAAGGTCGTCAAGATCTGGACTCAGGAGCTTCAAGAAAGGGAGAATGAGGGCCTCAAGACCGGCGAAGAAGAATCTGGTTTCTCGGTGCATGCACGATCTCTCCAGGACTTTATCGAAAAGGTCACTGTCTTCCGTCAAGTCACCAACTTCAAGGACCCAGACCTTGCTGCTTCGGAAGACTGGAAGCTAACCCCTTTGTATGCTAAGTACAACGAGTATGCAGACATTCTCGCATCTCATGGACAGCTGGAAGTCGCACAGAAGTACCTCGATCTTCTCCCATCCAAGTATCCACTTGCAGAAGTTGCTCAGCAGAGAGTCCGCCGTGCGACAGCGAAGCCAGGAGCACAGCCTTCCGCTCGACAGCCCGTGGCTGCTGCTGCTGGAAGTCCTGGCCAGAGACCTCCCGTGCCTGGCTATCCAACAGGCCCAACTCCGGCACCACTCGCGCCGGGCGTCACGCCTTCGCCATACGCTCCCACTGCAGGTGCGATCCCAATACAACCCGCAGGACCGTACGCACCGGCCGGCGGCTACGCGCCCACTCAGGCCTACCAGCCACCACAGACTAGTTACCAACAACCTGCTCAAGCTGCGTACCAGCAGCCGGGTCAACCAGGGCCATACATAGCTGGTGCGCCTTACGGCGGAGGATACCAACCACCTCAAGCTGGCATTGTGCCACCTCCTCCTCGATCGACCGCTTCTCCAGGTGGGCCGCCAGCACCACCAAAGGCGAGAGCTGCAGGTGACTGGAACGACACGCCCGACAACTTCTTCAAACCTCTTCAGATCTCATCACGGAGGAACACACCAGGACCAGCTGCAGTATCATCACCGTTCCCGAATGCGCCGAACTACCAGAGTCCGCCACCAGGTCCGCCATCAGCAGGTTTGTCTCGACCAACACCCTCACCTTTACCTCCCCCTCCGAAAGCAGGACAGGCGCCACCGAAGATCACGTCGCCACCACCAGCAGGTGGACTTCCCATCCGGCCACCATCGGCGGCGGCAAACATATACGCGCCGCCCACGCCAGCATCAAACGCGTACGCGCCACCCGTACCAACCCCAGGATCGACTTTGCCAGCTGCTGCACCACCTCCATTCGCTCGTGGTGCTTCGCCATACAATGCTCCTCCGGCAGGTGCCCCTCCATCGAGCAGATATGCTCCGGCGCCAAGCGCGACTCCGTCTGCGTCTGCGCCCGGCGCACCACAGCCTCCACGCAATACCGCACCGCCTCCCAATCCCTATGCCAGAGCTCCTTCCAACTACGCCGCTCGCCCACCATCAGCAGCTGCTCAACCTCTCGCACCTCCGCCCCTAGCCGGCCCACCATCAAGTGTCGGACCTCCTCCATCAGCCGCGGGACCTCCTCCGGGTGGCCCACCACAAGGTCCGCCACGAGGTCCTCCGCGGCAAGACACGCCCAACGCGCCTCTTCCAGCAGCTACGCCCGCCGCGGCCTCAGCCCCCAAACACCGTAGGTCTCCCCCTTTCGATATTGAAAACCTCACTAACCCGCACCAGCACCAGGCGACAGATCCCACATCCCCGCCTCCGCACAACCTATCTTCGATATCCTCAACGCAGACATGGTCCGCGTGAAATCCAAAGCTCCCGCCACGTACGCGCCGCAAGTCAACGACACGGAGCGACGACTGAGTATCCTGTTCGACCATCTGAACAACCAGGATCTGCTCAAAGAGGATACGGTGCAGGAGATGGTGAGCATTGCGCAGGCTGTGCAGGCGCGGGATTACGGTAGGGCGCAGGAGGTGTTTACTGCGATGATGAAGGAGAAGTTGGAGGGGGAGGGGGGCAATTGGATGGTGAGTTTTCCTTTGTTGTTGGGTTGTGGATAATACTAACTTTGATAGGTCGGGGTTAAGAGGTTGATTGCTATGAGTAGGGCGACGCCTGTGTAATGATGGGATCGCAAATGTCGATATGACCGGACGGTTTTGTCATGATGGACAGGACGCGGGAGCCGGCAAATTGAGGGTCGGAGGACTAAACGCAAGGGATGAAAAGTGAGGACAAGTAGATGCTATACAGGACTTGGAATGAGTAGACTTGACATTTCCGGCTCCAACTTTTTGATGCATGATACAGTCCTTCCTATTGATGTACGAGAATGCTTCCGGAATGCCATACGCCTACAAGACGTTCGAGAGGAGCTTAGACAAAGATGAAGCAGACAAAGTAATACTCAAAAGCTCGCAGTGTCAGTCCAAGGGCTCTTACCTTGTAAGTCATGGCCTCTTGTATCCTTACGGAGTGTTTGGTAAGTAGTGACCTCTTGCCGAACAATGGTTCCTCGTGTAACACTTCCACACCAGATGTGGTGGAGCAATACGTCCAAGAGACAGGTGAAGAGCCGAAGAGCACTGCCGACCACACCTATAGGTCCATGCTTCTCAGCTGGTAATGCCCAGCTCTAGTATGCGTCTCACACTCGCAGCAACATGTCAAAGCACCATCAACCACGTCGCCGCTGAGACATGCAACTGCACTCGCGCCGAAGTTCTGGGGCGGTCGATCGTAGCGTTTCCGATGCAGTGGTCGAGCGTGCACATCTGAACGAGTACTTGGCTCGTACGAAGAAGATCGACAGCGCTGCGTGCGCCTGCGAAGGGGGTGCAGAATCTGTCAAGCATGTACTCCTGCAGTGTCCGATGTGGGCGGTCGAGAGACGACTGTTGAAGGAGGTG